>JBAMCE010000678.1:3670000-4082500 GCA_037075305.1 Drosophila kanekoi
ATCCCTGTGTTCTGTTTTTGCGATGTTGCAAATCTCACATTCGTTTATTAGATTTTGAATTAAATTTTGATAATCTGGAAAATAGTGGGTTTCTTTGAACCAATTGATAGTTTTTTCAATTCCTGGATGTAATAATTCTTTGTGTTTTTTTAATATTAGTTCCTTAAATTCTGCAAATGTTTGAAGATCTATTAATTTTTTACTAGTTTTCATTGCCTTTGTTAAATTATTCGGACTTATTATTTCTAAGTAGGCTTTTTGAAAGATTGGAAAATCTGCTTCATTGTGAAAGTATAGCACACTTTTCTTTGTGCATAAATATTCTTTTATTAATTCTTTGGCATGTGCGTTAGTCATGTCTTTGTATGTAATTTTTATGTTGGTTTTATGAAAGTAATTTGTAACTTTTGTTTCGTTCTCGATTCCTTTTTCAAATTCTATTTGTCGATTATAATAATTAAGTGGTCTTTCTGTAATTTGTAAATGGTTACTGTTGTCTTCCTGAGCACTATGTATAGTTGCTCTTGTGCTAATGGTATCTTCACCTAAAAAGTTTTCGTTTAATTGAATTCTGGACAGAGCATCTGCCACATAATTTTCTTTTCCTGGGACGTATTTAATTTGGAAGTCAAATTCATTTAACTTGATTTTCCATCGTTGTAATTTCATGTTAGGTTCTTTTAAGTTATTTAACCAGACGAGTGGTCTGTGATCACTAAGGATTTGAAATTGTCGACCAAACAGATAGGACCTAAAGTATTTAGTGGCCCAAACGATTGCTAATAGTTCTTTTTCAATCGTTGAATAATTTATTTCATGCTCGTTGAGAGTTCTGCTTGCATAACATATAGGCTTATGCTCTTGCGAAAGGACGGCCCCTATTGCCATATTACTCGCGTCTGTTGTTAATGAAAATGGTTTTTCGAAATTAGGGTATATTAAAATTGGGTCGGATGTTATAAGTACTTTTAGCTTTTCAAACGCTGATTCGTAGTCTTTGTCTTTTATATTGATTTTTGCTCCTTTTTTTAATTTAAGTGTTAATGGTTTTACTATATTGGCGAAATTTGGTATAAATTTCCTATAGAAACCACATAATCCTAGAAACGATTTAATTTCTTTTGGGGTTTTTGGAATTGGGAATTTGACAATTGCTTGTATTTTGTTGGGATTTGGTTTTATACCCTCAGTTGTGATGATGTGACCGAGAAATTCAGTTTCTTTTCTCAAGAACTCGCATTTATCCAACTGTAGTTTTAAGTTAGCTTCTCTAAGCTTCTCAAATACTTTTTGTAGCGACAAAATGTGTTCCTCCAATGAAGTGGAAAAAATTATAATATCGTCTAAGTAGACCAGACAATCCTTAAAAATTAAATCTTCTAAGAGATTGTTCATACAACGTTGGAACGTTGCAGGTGCATTCTTAAGACCAAAAGGCATGCGAGTGTACTCGTAATGGCCATGTTTAGTCGAAAATGCGGTCTTGGGTATTGAACCAGGATCCATTTGAATTTGGTGGAAACCTTTGGCTAGATCGATGGTTGTAAAATATTGACATTTCCCGAGTTTGTCTAATATTTCATCCATGATCGGGATAGGGTATTTATCATTAATAGTTAGTTCATTGAGATTGCGGTAGTCTATGACTAACCGAAATTTTTGCTTTCCAGATGCATCGTTTTTCTTTGGAACGATTATTACTGGTGAGCAGTAAGGGGATTTTGATTTACGTATGATATTTTGTTTTATCATATCGCTTATTTGTTTGTTTACTTCCTCATCGTATATTTGAGGATATTTATATGGACGCTTGTAAATTGGATCCTCATGCTTTGTTAGAATTTTGTGTTTAATCGTACTAGTGAAAGTCAAATTGTCACCTTCATGGTACTGGATATCACGAAATTCATATAAAACATTTTTAATGTTTTCCTTTTCTTCTGAGTTTAGGTGCTCTAGCCTATACTCATTATTTTCTGTTAATTCGTTATTAATAGCGAAGTTAAATGGTCTATCCTCTGTTGAGGGTGGATCAAGGCACTCTTGTGCGGTCATGTCCTCTTCGACCTCTTCGTCATTATATCTAAAACAAAAGTTGAATTCTCCTAAGGTTACGGATCCTTGTGCATAGTCTATTTTCGCTTGGCATGCTTCAAGGTATTCTCTCCCAATCAGAACATCATAATGCTCTGAGAAGTCGTGAATATAAAATTTTTGTTTACTCGGACAAATTTTGCTTGCTCCTAATCTTATGCTTTGTTTTAATTCAATAACACCATTTATGGTGTGAACCTTTAGTGTTTCGTTGTATATTGGAAAATTTAAGCGGTTTGTCTTCATTAGGTTTATGGTTGAACCTGTGTCTATGACGCATTTTAAAACTTCGTCATTCATAATTAATTTGATAAATGGATTTCTTCTGTTTGTTCCGAGGCTTGCTGATGAAAATTTTCAGATGTGTCCATTTTCATCTGCCCACTGTTGCTGTCTCTTTGACGTTTAGTCGGAGGGTTTGGCGCGTTCAAGCGTGAATGGGACTGGTTTTGATAATTTAAAGGATTTTGAGTTCTACCTTGACTTAATTTATGTTGGAACTCGTGGTGAACTTTTTGATTGTTTTCTGAATTAGTATGTTGTTTGTTTTGTGCATGATAACTCTGATTCGTGTTGGAATAGCCACTTGAACTGGTGGCTGGGTTAGCATTCAGCTGATAATTTCCCATGTTTCTACGATTGGTATTTTGATTTCCCTGAACGTTATTAGTTTTAGGTCTATCATTTACGCTATTTTCGTATAATCCTTCTCTTTGTGCTACTTGCTTAAGTTTCTGTGTCGACGTAATGTCGTATCTGGCTAACATCATGAAAAGCCTATCTGGTAATTTTTTAGTAATTACATCTTTAATTGTGTTGTTCATGGCATTTGTATAAAGTGTTGTGTTACTAGGTATATTTTCTAAAGCTAACTTATTCATTATAACATAAGATTTGTTTTCGAGATCCTCGATGAACTTACGGACGTTTCCCTGGAAATTCGTGTTGTATAGTCGTCGAAGGAGCTCTTCAAATGGTGTTTGCACTTTGTATTCTTCGATCAGTGCATTTCTCAACTCCTGCCAAGTGTTGGCCGCTGTCCTTTGTGAAACTCTCTGAGCGTCTCCGGCAACTTGCAATTCGATGGCTCCGTATAAGATGCTATGCTGTCTTACATCTCGTGTTGGATACAGATGTAGGATGTAATCGATCCTCTTAATAAAGGCGTTGAGATTCTCCGTTGATCCGTCAAAATTTGGCACCTGTCTCAGTTGTGAGAGGGCCTGGTTGAGGTGTTGCTCTGATAATTCCATTGTCATTATCTTGTTGTAATTCACGTTTTGATGGTTGATGATAATTGATATTTTTTTTATTTTTTAGATAATTTTTGTTTGAGTTAATGATATTCGAACTTTTTAGTTCTTCTGGTTTTGCACTTTTATTTCTTTTGCACTTTCTTTTTCACTTTGTTTTTGTACTTTGTACATTTAGTTTATAGTTGTTTTTTGTGTGTGTGTCTTATTGAAAAGACCCAGTAATAACGTATTGCAGGGATCGAAAGATATGCAAAGCCAGTCGTTATTAACTGTGGTAGTTTTATTGCCCGAAGGGTCGATGTTAATAAACTACGAGTGAACCGAAGGTTCTTATGCGGATACGTATTCGAGAAATCGTTTGTTACACACCGACAACAATTTCGGTCGCGATTGTGCTTTTAGATCTAGGAATTAATTATCCTTTAGCGATCTTTACTTTTTCCCGACGTATCCTACCGACTGCGCCAATTAAGTTTTTTACACGATTAGTTACTTTAAAAAAATATATTTTCAATCCTTTATTTTCACTAACGGTTACTTATAATGAGTACATTCAGATTTGCTTCCCGAATATGAACTGATTTATCTATCTGTTGCGGTCGCTTAGCAAACTTCGCTTTGAGAGAGTTTGAGTCAAAATTGAGTGAAGTTTGAGCTGCGTCAGCAATTATGCGTGGGATAGTACTCTGATGGGAACATTGACAGTGGCGTGATATTTAGGGTGAATTGTTTATGTCTACCAAAGGGGACAGTTTGATCTTGACCAATGTCGATGTTATCATCAGGCTTTTTGTTTACAATATTAGAAATGTTTATACTTATACTTATACGTATGATTGTGTGCTAAGTTATGTTAAAGGGTGGGTGCGACTATGGATATGTCACTATATATATGTAGCATGCACAGAGGCAGGAATAAATATAAAAAAAGAGAAGTTCCCAGCGGCTAGCGACATCAAATTGCACAATTACGGTAAATTATGTTCATTAGTCTAATGAAGTGTTTGTCACACAATGAAGCGACACGAACCACCACGACCATGCCCATGCCCACAGCCACGCCCACGCCCACTGTTGCTTTCTGCCGGGGCGCGTCTGTGGCACAGCTGCAAGTCTGTTATCAAGTCGTGCGTTGATACCCTACACCCTACACCCAATGCGAGCATCAGCCAAGTCGTGTTAGGTTCGTTGTCAGTCCATAAAATGCGCATTAAAATAATTTAATTTTCATACTTCCTGTCAGAATTGTCTATGAAACAAACGCAAATTGTAAAACAATTGTAATTGCCGGTATAATTGGCACAGCGAAGATCGTATACCCTTTTAGGCAGATATGTGAAAAGCACGTAAATGTTGAGATATGACAAGCTTGGTCAAGAATTCTTGTTAAACAAAGCTATATGACTATATGCTGATGGGATTTTGCTTATGTGTAAAGAGCTTAGTTCAACAAATAAATAACGATTTTGTCGATCGATTGTTCCTGTGGCAACTAAATGATATAATGATCCGATGTTATATGTATGTATGTATATGTCTATATGTATAATGTCTACAGAGCTTGGTGTAACTCATAAATGCTTGGTTTGCTCAAGGTATCTCCATAAGACAAAAGTTGCTCATGCAAGAACCTTCTTTTCGACCGATCCTTTCTATGACAACTATATGATATAGGGGCTCGATCCGGCCGCTGGCGACACATTGAATGCCTGTAACAGAAAGACATATGCAAGGTTTCAAGGCAAAAGCTGAGAGATAACAGAGATACTTTTTCGCATAGAAACAGGCAGACGGACGGTTGGATGGAGAGACGGACAGTGAAAGAGACGAACTTGGCTTTATCTATAACTCGGCTGTTCATGCTGATCGAGAATATATATACTTTATGGGGTCGGAGATGTCTTTTTCTGCGTGCGTTAATGCCATTAAATAGTAGCCAGACTTTAAAGGCTAGCTGAGAGTTGACTATTCTCTCGCATAGTTTGTCGCAATTTGATTGAAATTTCTATTATTATATGAATTTTATGGCTGTCACATAGTCGGCGGAAAAGTCCGCATCAAAAGTTTCCAGCTTGTTTGCTCGAACGCATTGTCATAATTAGATTACCGCCGAGCGAATGCTGCGGGTCCAAGTGGGCCAGGCTGAGAGGCGGCAGCAGCAGCAGCAGCCACATCATGAGCAGCTCAGCTTTTATTCTTATTCCCCCTTGTGGCGCACACGACTTGCCACACGGTGGCAAAGTGTGTTTTTCCTGTTTTACTCTTTTGTTGAAATTTCGCTAGGTGCGAAGCCGTGAATGCTGCCGGCTGGTTGGCAACACGCGCAAATTTAATCCTTCACATGCGCAGAAACTCTATAAAAGCATACGTTAAGTATGCGCCCGAGTAGCCCGACGGCAAGCGTGATAAATGCTACTCAGAATATCAACATGAGCTGCCTGGCAAGCCAGTCAGTCCACAGTCGGGCAATCAGCCGTCAGCAATTTGTAATGCCCATATAATGATATGGTCGTAGCTATAGAATTTCTTCACAACAACATCATTATCACCCGCCCAATCCCCCCAGTTGGAAACCCCGCTACCCTTCCCTTTGCTAGTCATTGACATTGCTGTCATTGTTGCGTGTTGTTCATTTTGTTGCTGCTGCGAGTTGATTATTGCCGCCATTGGCATTGACTTTGGCTGTCCCATTATGTTCTCTCTACTCTCAACAGTTGGCCCCAAAACAGCATCAACAACAACAACAACAGCATCAGCAACAACATCAGCAACAACGACAACAACAGGAATAACAACTGTATAGGCGATAGGCTTGTGTAATTAGCCGCCAATGAATATTTATGGCTTTTCCGACTTGAAGCCTATTCGCTTTGAGCTGCGCCAAGTATCATAAGTAGCTAAGGCTCCTAGCAGATATTTGTACATTTATATACATACATACATTGACTAATTCCTTGGTGGGATTAGATAAGTTCATTGGAATTTACAGAAATTTTATGCTGTATATCTTTGCAGGCAATAGACGTTAGTTGTCATTAATTGAAATGAAAAGGTAAAGAAGTTGAAATACTCTACATTTTAATTCCGATTCGTTTGTAGAGAAGAGAAGAGTTAGCTTGAAACGATATTGGTAAAGATATGCTGAAAGATTTTATACTCTTGTCGAGGGTATTATAATTTTGGGATGAAATGTGTAACTCATAGAAGGCGACATCATCCAGCCTATGAACATAGTTAAGGCATATGTCTACAAGGGTATCAAATATTCGGCTTGCGAAGATATCTTCCAATCTCGCTTATGACATCAAATATCAATCGACAGTTTCTATGGGAGCTATGCGATATAGTAAGCTAGATTTGAAAAACAAGATGAATAAAGTTTGAACGCAGAAGAACGCGAGAAGTCTGTTATGCATGCTGATAGCAGAGCTATAGGATATAGTTAGCTAGATCTGAAAAACAAGCTGAATAAAGTTTCCTCAAAATCGTTTGTATACAAAGATGAACGCAAGAAGTCTTATGATCTTATATATCTATGCCGTGCTATACATATTATTTGCCCGCTTTTATGCTCCACGCACAGACACACAAGATAATTATGCTCTTCGCTGGAGTATATAAAACCGAGTTCATGTCATATCAACACGCTTAGCAGAAAGAAGCGAAGAAGAAAGAAAATATTAAATTATGAATTATGTAGCTTTGATAGAGTTTCTCTACCCTTGCGTTTATTGATATTCATTATGTGTCCAAGTGTGAGCATAATCTAAATTAGTTTCGCAAATAATCAAAAAGGGAGCTCCGACAATTTATTCCGAAAAGTTTGCGCAAAGTTTGTTAAGCTGTCAACTTTCTGCTTGCGACGCAGCCAGCCCTTAAGTTTTTCGTGGAAAATTCATAAAAAATAAAATAAAAGTTTTTCTTGTATTGATTTCCCTCTGTCAGAAACAGCTCTCGAGTCAAGTCTCTGGCCAAAAGTGAAAACCGATTCCACGAAAAGGCAAAAGAAGAAGAAAAACCTGCAATGCATATGCAAATGCCTATTAAAATCCAACCAACATATGTCAATATGCCACAGGCCATTAAACAATGGAACCCAACACAGAAACAAAGAGAAAACCCCCCAAAAAAAGAAAATAAAAAGAAAAACTTGTCAAAAACAAGATAAACAGTAGCTAAATAACGAGGCAGCCGAAGTAATATGCCCCAGAAGCAGACAAATAAACGGAGGCTAGTGAGAGCAGGCTTAACGACGCTTGAATACCCTTGCCTTAATAGTATAGTTGGGTATTTTAGTGTTCTTTTCTTAAATACTGCTCAATTGTCGATCATTTGTGCTTAGGGAACATATCTTTTTAAGTCTGATTTGAAGAACTTGTTTCTTTTATTAAGAAACGTCTGAAAATTCTCTTTAACCAGTCAAAATTAGTTGTTTTGACGACTCTCAAACTGTTAAGCAGTGACTCTTAAACTGTGTCTAGATCTAGAATCTTCCAATTTAAACTATCTTTCATTTCATTTTCATTCAATTTGCCACCTTTCCACCTCGAACTGTTCGAACTCTTCCAGTTTCTAAGTTTCTAGAAGAAAATCTATTATACATTTGGCAGCAAATTTATATATTTTATGTATGTATGTATTTGCATGGCATAAGGCATGACAATAGCATGTATATCTTCTGGCAGGGTATACGAAAATTTGATCATTAAAGCGCAATATGCTCGGGACACATGTTGCTTGCACACAGAACAGTTGCCGGACATAAAACAACAAGGAATATAATAAGTGGGCTATTAATACACAAGCTTTACGCATATGTCTGTGTGTGTGTGTGTGTGTGTGTGTGTGTGTGTGTGTGTGTGTGTGTGTGTGTGTGTGTGTGTGCGCGTAAAAAGACGAAAGCTGCAGCCGCAGTTTGTGACCCGCCCTGCCAATAACTCAGCATGTCAACAAATATTGAGGAGCTGCCTTTGCCTTTGCCTCAGGCGTGGCCCATGCCCAGCTCCCTCCCTCCCTCCCTCTCTCCCTCCGTCACAAAACAAACCCCTCCCCCACACCGTTTGCCCTGGTTTTATTGGCGCCACGCCCCAGGCCATCAATGTCCTTTGGCGGATAAATGCGGCTTGTGGGTTTGTGGCTTTTGCATTAAAAATGCATTAATCCTGGACACGTGATAAATATTCATGGTCTGCTTCTGCTTAGACTTGACTATTATGCATGCAATTTCTAAAATGCAGCCTCTTTGACTGGAACTGAAAACGCAATATGTTGGCCAACGTGATCCTGGCCAACAGTCCTCTGTCTGTTCAGCTCTGTTGCCGTTCTCTCTGCCTGTCCGAAGGTCGAGTGTGAGTGTTTCAAGGGCGTGTCCGTGTTTGAGTGGCCTGTCCAAGGTAAATAGAGTTGGCCCACTGAATGCTCTGCTGGGTTAAGCAGGCTAAGGCCCGTTTGTGTTCTCCATAGAAATCTCAGCCAAGACACACACACCCACACACACACACACACGTACACACACCGGTGCACACACTCCGACGTGTGGTAAATTGAAACAGGGGCTTAAAGTCTGAATGAAGGCGTATTTCCGCCTGCATATTTCTGCTCAAAGGTCTCACCGTGTGTGGGTGTAAACAACCCCTTCGTCCCTCTTCCAGCTCTCATATGAACAAATTGAAATGTAAAATTGTGTAAAAATGTTCTGTTGTTGTGTTGCGCCTTCTCCATTTGGCTTGCTTTAGGATTTATGAATTCGTGTTAGGCTGTCGCCCACGCTGCGTATGCGTGTTGCATGAACGAACGCATGAATCCGTAATCAGGTGATAAATATTCAATTATTTTAGGCGTTTGCCAAAGGTGCAATTTATATTGATTATACGCAATGCCGTTTCAATTATTTGGAATTAAATTTTAATGGCCACAGCCCAAAGCTAATGTACACTTTGTACATATAACAATATTAATTACATTTTTGCTGTCAAGCAAGAAGAATTTCATTTCATTTATTATGTTTATCGATGTTGCCAACGTTTTGACATCAAACGATGTTATCATAAAATTAACAAATTCATCTTTTGTCGTATTAAATTAAATGAAAATGGATTAAATGTGCATTAAAAGCAATTAAGGCAATTAAGAATATATATTTTTCTCTATATTTATGTTTGATGAACTTTTAAAAACTGTTTTAAAAGTCTTGCATAGCCTGAACTGAGCTCATACTGAAAATCAAGAAATTTCAAGCCAAATTAATTATTCTCTGAGAATCTGAATAAATAAAAAATCTATTTGTTGAAATGCTTTTGGACTCATGTGAAGAATAAGCTGCAGGAAAACATATTTTCAATGGACGATATGAAAAATTAATTTTGAAAAGTTTCAGCTTAAGCTAAGAGAAAACAAGTAAGAGGTTCTAGTCGGTAGCTACCGACTAGGGGATACCCTGAACCCTCTTCTTTCAACACCAAATGCAGATATATATACTATTCTAGAAGCTACATGTCTAGTTTGCTGACTCTAGCTCTTAATTTTAACCAAAACTGCTCAAAGGATTTCGATATCGATTACTTGGAAACGGGGAAAGTTATTGAATATAAGAGACAAACTCGATCTGCTTAGGCACTAGAAGGACCTACAGCTAAAATTTCAGTCTCTAGCTCCTATAGGTTCTGAGATCCTTGCGTTCATGCATTCGGACAGGTGGGCGGACGGACAGACGGATAGATGGACAGACGAATAGACAGACAGACGAATAGACGGACAGACGGACGGACGCACAGACGGACATGGCTAGATCGACTCTGCTATTGATGCTGATCAAGAGTATATACATTATGAGGTCGGAGATGCTTTCTTGTGCCTGTTACATACATTTGCATTTTGCACAAAAGCATTATACCCTTTTTACCCATTTTCAATGGGTTCAAGGTATAAAAAGTGAACTCTGAACCATAATTTGGCAGTTTTTTGAACTGAACTCTTAATGTTTAATCAATCGGATCTAGATGGTGTCAAATGCTCTATTAGGGAGGAAGAAGTAACATATTAAAAACTTATTAGCTGAAAGCTTAAATGTTAAAAACTTTTTCGAAAAATATGCAATATAATAACATGTAATATATTACCCAAAATAAAAACTTATCTATTTGTATAACACAGACCCCTAAACGGAAATGTTTAAAACACATTTAAAGAAAAAAATATAAATAAATATACCTTAAACTGAAAATTTAAAAAGTCACATCAACAAATACTTGCTGAAAGCAAGCCCTGAGTCCAGGCTTTCGCACTTACCCGTTATTTGCGTTTATTTACAATGTGTCACACACAGTCAGAATAGACACACACACACACGCACACACGCACAACCGTGGCAGCAACAAAAGCAATTTATGGTCCTCAAATAGCTGCACGTACAATTTGTGTTTTTTTCGCAACAATATGTTTACTTGTCCTGTCGCTCGACGTGTCGTATGCGCAATATGCTCTAAAAGCGCGGCATTCTGTTCCCTTTGAATGTTCAGCGTTTAAAAAGCAATTTCCTTATTTGTGCGCGTTTATTAATTTTTAATTCTATTAGTTCAGCGCACTTTGGTTAAACGAATTCGACAACAACTCTCGAATAAATACAAGCGTATATTATAATATAGATTTATGTTTTTGAGCGGATGCGACTTGAGAGCAGCAACAACTTGGCCAACGCGTTGCTGAAACTCGACTGTGTTGTTGTTCGCCAAAAATTTACACGCAGTTGCCTTTAGCCGTATTCCCTCATACAAACGCAGACACGCACTCACACAATCACACACACACACAGCTACACACTCACACATCCACTTGGCCAGAAAGTTTCGCTTCCTAAAATGCATGCTACATATTAGCATGTGGAATCTTTTCATATATTAGATCAGTTTTCAAGTTAAGTTATTTGTAGTTCCAATAATTTCGAATATATTGCTTGAATATAATTTTTTTTTTAATTTTCCAATGAGAACCGGCATTTTATTTCAAAACCAATAAATATGCAACGTTTGCTGCGCGTATCAAAAGTTTTGGCCAAAAGCTTTGCGCATAAGCAACAGCTGTCACATTAGTCAAAAGCTCGCTCACGGCCAAACCAATTCAATGTCAACTAGCTGACGGCACAAGCACAAGCCAAAAAGCTGCTTTGTTTACAGTTACTTTTGGCGTTGCCACCGGGCCACAAAATTATGTTTTGAAATTTCAATATAATGAATGAAATGTTACGAATAAAAATAATTTAAAAATGAAAATCGTATAAATAGAAATAATATTGAAAAAACTGCGCTGTCATTTAATTAATCATTAATGGCAAGCATATAAATTTCATTGTTCGCACGCCTTTGATAAGCCTATGTACGTAATCTGTGCACGGCTCCAAGCTTACCCATCATCATCTTTTATGTAAAAGGCAGCACTGCCCTGCTATGTTACATATAAACAGGGTATCTCAGAGATAATTACGCTTGAGTCTCTGGCTTATCTACTGTCAAACACTTTTTTTGGGGCACGAATACTCCCGAAACCTAAAACTGTGCATTGCTTGTCATGAAATTATAAAAAATTGGGTTGGATTGTGAATTAGTCTGTATACTAAATATACACTTAATAATGCCTATGGCTTGACAGGGTATTTCGGGGTCGATTAGTTTCGAATCTCTGCCTAATCTACTTTCAAACACTTTTCTTGTGGCACGCATATTCTCGAAACCTGACATTGTGCTTTGCCTGTCATTCAGTTATATATTAGTTTTCATAAGATTGTGAATAATTAGTTCATATACTAAATATTTAATACCTTTTACTATACTAAAACTAAGCCCTAACAGGGTATTTCAGAGTCGATTACTTTCGAATCTCTGTCTTATCTACTTTCAAACACTTTTCTTGTGGCACGCATATTCCCGAAACCTAAAACTAAGCATTGCCTGTCATTCATTTATATAATTGTTTTGATAGGATTGTGAATAAGATGGAAGCTTATTAAATGCTTGGTCGGCTTTATATTATCTCAAGTTCAAACACGAAACATGATATGATTGCGGCTGGCAAACATGCACAAGCTGACCTCATAGTCAAAGTCAAGTCGGGTAACCCAGTTTAAGCGTCACACTTTCGATTCAAATTACGCACTGACTTTTGTGGTTCTATACAATTGCTAAGCTGAAGCCCCAGCACTGACAATTGACAATTGTTGATCTTAACATTGATTTCGATTTCTCAACATATCAAGCTTACTCGGCCCTTACACTATCAGCCCAGACCGATTTATTTATGACGAAATATTTATGTCTGGAGCATTACGTCTTACAAAAATATTGTCTAGAAAGCGCCATTTTTTTATTACAAATATTTTTGTTAATTATTGTGCTGAATTGCGTAGTGCATTGTATGTCTGTGTGACAACTTTGTAGTATATCAATAGTTGATTAATAGTCCATTGCAACCTATAAGAGCTAGAGGCTAGCAAGTAAGTCCTCCTCATGCCTATAATCGATAACTTTCTCTGATAAGAAAGAAAGATTTGTAGTATATCATTATTTGACTAAAACTTTTAAAACAACAAAATTACAAACTTTTTTACACTGAACACATTGCAACTTCTTCTTCTCATGTCTATAATCGATAACTTTCTCCGATAAGAATCGATATCGACATCCTGGTTTTTGAGCAAATCTCTTAGGCTTTAAGATCTAGTCACAAAATTTGACATTCAGCTTCTTTCAAGTGTACCCATTGCAACCTATTACAGCCAGAGGCTTAAACGTAAGTCCTCCTCATGCCTATAATCGATAACATTCTGCGATAAGAATCGATATCGACATCTTGTCTTTTGAGCAAATCTCTTAGGTTTTAAGATCTAGTCACAAAATTTGCTTCTAGATTAGTATATTATGATCGACTATCTTTCAATGTAAAGCTACTTTTGAAATTAATTGTTATTGAGTAAGGGATTAAAAAAAAAACACTGGTAAATTTCCAAAATAATTTGCATTTGGGTCAGCCTTTATATATATACACATAAATATGTCTTAAAAGGTTGTTGCCCATTTGATGCGCGTCACAAATTTGAAAAATTTCGCCAAAGTTCAATTAATAATCTGCACAGAGTGTAGATGCCTTTATGCATCCAAGTCTTATCGCTGCAATTATTTCATTAGTCATTTTTAAAAAAGTTTATAAATCTCGTAAACACAAAGCCGTATTATTTTTATAAATGAATATATATGCTGTTGCAAAGTTAAGTCAATGAAAGAAACGTTATATGTAAATCATTTTAATGCAGATTTTATTGCCAGCAATTAATCAATTGTTACAACCGATAAGACTCAATGGCATATGACCTTTGAGCCCTGTGCTGTAAGCATCATATCCAATTTTTCAATAACTGGCCGCCATCCAAATTATTTGATCAAATTGAGCTAAAGCCGAATTAACAGCTAAGAGGCCTTTTTTAGGTGTCCAAATACTGTCACGAGTGTCTTGTAAATATCCCTTTAGTTTCTATCTTTGAATGGAACAAATTTTCCCGCTTATCCTTAAGTTTTGACCAAAATCTCTACGCTTAGTTACACGCTTTCACAAATATACCTTACTTCGAGTGAATGAATGAATGAATTTCGACTTGCATTCGATTTCAGTTAGATGAGATTTTTGATCAAATTTGTTCACTTCCAATTTCCCTTTAATTTTATGCGAATTTCCCTTACAAATATAATTTCACTCAATTTCTTAGAAATTTTCTTTAATTTTCCGTTTCAGTTTAATTTCCCTTTTTTACCCATATTTCCCTTCGATTTATTATATACAAAAGAATTTGATTTCTCTGTTCTTTGCATTTTTGGCCGAATTTCCCCTCGATTCTTTTTCATCGAATTTCCTGTTAATATTTGCCAATTTACCCTTCGATCAATGTTTCACACAGTAGAATTTGGTTTGTAGAAAATTTCCTTTAAGGCGAATTTCCCTCTAACTATTTGCGAATTTCCGTTTGACCGAATTTCCCTTCGATTATTTTTTTTTGGTAATTCAATGAGAATTTCGTTTTAAATTTCGTATTAATAGTTCGGACAAGCTCTAAAAATTTGATGATGCAATAAATAGTATAGTTGGCTATAGCTACAGATATGTAACAATTTGTCTGGGCACCCGTCGCCAGTTTGTGGTCGGCCGCTGGAAGCCTTATCAGCGCTCGTTGCGAGCCCAAGATTCACGTGTTGCCACTTATAAAGCGATTACAGTCGACAATACGAACGACACTCGATCGCCAGTAGCCACACGAGGCGCAACTAGACCGGACTTGTTGTGGGCCAGCCAAACTGGAAACCAAATAAAAACTAAGACTAAAACTAAGACACACTCAGAGAGAGAGAGAGAGAGTGAGAGAGAGAGAGAGAGAGAGAGAGAGTGAGGGACTTTGACTACTTGACGCTCCAATTGGCACGCGGGTGACGTCGTGGCGATAATATAAAAATATAAAAAAAGCGAAAGTATACCAACTACCGGAACCAAATGGCATCGGCATTGACTAATCTGCTGCAAACGTTGCGCATTGGACCACTCGCAGCCGTTAGCAAATCCGGCAAAAGCGGCGATGTCATCATTCTACCCAGCGTCGAGAAGGCCAAGGGCAGGATCGATGCGCCAGAGATCACGCTGGAGGAGGTGGCGCATCATGACAGCTACGACGACTGCTGGATTGTCATCTACGATCGCGTCTACGATGTGACGCACTTCTTGCGCGAACATCCCGGCGGCGACGATATCATCATGGATCATGCGGGTCGCGATGCCACCATTGCCTTCCATGGCACTGGCCATTCGCGTCATGCGGTTGAGCAAATGCGTCAGTTCCTGATTGGCCAATTGCCGGCCGCGCAATGCATCTTCCGTACGGGTCAGAACAAGGTGCTGTCCTCGGGCATACCGGACTGATCGGCATTCGGATTACTTCCTTATTATACATAGAGCTCGCTACCAAGCCGTCCCGCTGCGCTTGTCCTACATACATTTATTTATTTTTTCGCATATTCGAGTATTCTCATATTCTTAGCTTTTAAGTAAAAGTGTTAATCAGTGTTTTTTGTTTACATCAACAGTTTACACCTATATAGATTGTGCACACACACACACACACACACACACACACACATATATATATGTGTATAGACGATTTGTGCATTTGATTATATTGCTGTTCTAGCGATTTAGTACTTAATAGCCTGTTTTACATGTCTGATTATTGAATGTTATTAAATGTTTATTGTGCTTAAGCAAAACGCATGATTCAGCAATAATTTTAATGGCGTGTGCAAATACAGGGGAACCACGCTAAAGGGGAAGCTTAAATGACGAACTATTTTTGTTACACATCTTAAATAGCCCGTTGAGGCTTTAGGCTGAGTTTGTGGCTGGCAAATATCAATTAATCTTAGCAACATGAAATGTGTTCAGCATAGAAGAAGTCATCTCCGAATCCATTGAGAATATATATATTTATATATATTCCAGATCAACATCAACAGCCGAGTTGATATAGCCATGCCCGTCTGTCTGTGCGTCTGTCTGTCCGTCCGCTTCACTGTTTCTATGCAAACTTGCCTCTTACATATCTCCGTCTTTCTGTTGCAGGCATAGTACATGTATCGGAACCGGCCGAAACGGAGCTCTATATCATATAGCTGCCACAGAAACTTTTCGATCGAAAAGTATTTTCTTATATGGCAAAATTTTCTGTTTAAAAAGATATTTTCGAGATTCACAATTCTCAAATATCCCATAAGGCATATATCTATGAGGGTATTGAATCTTCGGCTTGATATCTTCATCCTTACTTTCTCGTTTCTAATTTCTTACATTACAAATATTAGACTGTTGCATTTGCATTTTCGGGGGCAGTATGTGGGGGATACTGCCCCCGGAAATGCAAATGCTTGTCCTATATACTCAGTAAATTATGCCAAAGTCTATTTTGGCATTTCTTAAAAACTTGTTGTCTGCTTGAGATTAAAGCGTACTCTCACCTGGTAATCTCAAATAAGCAATCAATTATGTTAATTGCAAAAATATATAAGAATATAATTGCTTTCACATCAGACCTCTCAACTCAACCTCGAACTTGGTTTCTGGCTCACCAAGAAGGGCCTATACAAATCAAATTGGACTTAATCACACCATTTGACATGTTAGATACGCGCAGCTCTCTCCGATTGGTTGTTCTAGAATGTATTTTATTGCGCGTACTGATTATATTCGCCTTACAAGCTATACAGACATTATATATATATATATAGTATATATGTAAATGCATAAAGGAAATGCTTATAAAAAAAACTAAATATCACTTAACAGATGCTCAACCTTCTGGCTTGACTAGTACACAATTATATTTGGCTCTTCAATTGACTTAAATATAGACGTATTGCTTGTCTCTCTTGTTAATGGCAAACAGCTTCTCCAAGTCGAGCAACATTTAACTGTTGCTGCTGCTCGTGGGCGGCTCATGGTGTGGTCCTGCGAGCAGCGCTTGCAACTTGGCCGCCGCCGGAAAGGCGCCCAAATCCAGGGGCGCGGCGCCCGTGGTGCTCTGTATATACGCAAGCAGTCTGAAAATTATATAAGATGAAAGATTGTCTTCGTATAGAGCTCAATTCGTAGCACTTACCTGCGCAGTTCCTCCAGCGCATTCTGCTGCATCAATATATAGTTCTTGGCCAGCAGCAAGGTGGCAATTTTGGATAGTTTACGCACCGAGGGCGAATGCGCATAGGGTATCACGCTGTAAAACAATCAGTTATCAGTTTAAAGCTTCAATCAACTAGCAGTCAGTCAGTCAATCAATCAGTCCTGGAAAATAGTCGTATATAGTATTATATTTTACCTGCGCAGCTCATCCAGTGCATCGTTCAGATCGTGCATCCTTCTGCGCTCCCGCGCATTGATATTCAGTCGCACCGTCTTGCCCTGACGATTCTTTTGCTTGCCCCCATTTGGGCCGCTGCCTCCCGATCCACCGCTGCCGACTCCGCCAATGCTGGACATGGCCGCTGTGGTGGTGCCGCCGCTTATGGCCGCAATCGCAACAGCCGTGGGACTCAGAGGCTTCTCCGTCCCACTGGGTCCGGGCTTGTTTTCATCCGTCGGCGTCATGCTCTGCTGCGACATGCCCAGGCCTTGGGCATAGAAACCGCCCAGGCCCACGGAGCCGAGCGGTGTCCGACGTCCGGGCACGCTCTGCGGCGGACTGGCCGTGGGCGCTGGATGTCCGTGCGCGCCAAGCATATTGGCCGTGGGCGGTATGGGCATGTGTCCGTGGCCGGGCAGACCCGGGAATCCAAAAGCCAAATTCGAGGGATCCATTTATACAGTTTATTCTGCAAAAATGCCAAAAACAATTTAAATGCTGAGCAGCCGAATGTGTAATTACAGGGTAGTCGCCTCGATATATTTTTCGCTAACAGAGCAGTTAAACAGGGTTGTCGGCCTAGTAAATGCAGCGCCAGCTGGCGGGCAGCTGCGCAAACTCGAGCTTGTTAAAAAGCTTTGCCCCAGAGGGCGTTTTGTGTATGTTGCAAACGTTCGCATATTTAAATGAAGCTCAACGTTTATATTTTATTGCTAATTTTAAAATAGACTAATTTAACTAATTAACAATCGCATTATTATTGTTCGTCTCGTTGGGTTTTTTATTTATTTTGAATTCTAAAAGCTTAAAATTTACATTTTATTGTAATATTGAAAGCGTATTTCTTTACATATTTTTATATTCAATTTAAATATTCAATAGTAACTTTTTTTACGATTCAATAGAATTTCATAGGCTTTAAAATGTGAACATGCTTTTGCATTGCAAGACGTTTTGTTTATTATCAATTAATTAGGTTGATTTAGAATCAATTTTAAGTTAATGTTTACGCTTTCACAAAGCTACACACAGATGGCGCTTTGCATATAAACAAGCTAAAAGTTAAATATGCGCGTCTTTAAACATTTTTTGATAATACTTACGAGTATATATTTTATGTTTAAAAACAGTTATTTAATATTTAATTCTGTTTTAACTATTAATATTTATTTGTGCACAATTTCTGTTTATTATCGCGTATTTATTATGCCACATGCACTGACTGTGAATATAAGCCGCACTTTAAGGATTATTTATTTAAATTAACCACAAAACACGACCGCACCGAGCGCCAGAGCGAGAGGGCAGATAGCAAAGAAATCGGTTTATATGTATTTATACATGTATATGTATGTATGTATGTATGTATGTGTGTATGTATATGTATATATTAAAACGCACGCACCACAAAATTAAAATGCGGCTGCTGCTGATGCTGCCGTTGCCGCTGTGGCAGGCTTCGAATTCGATGCGCGAGTGTGAGGAGCGCCAGGAGTTGCGGGTGCCGGCCAAAACAACACAGTGGAGTTGCCGCTGCCGACCGCGATTTTGTGGTATATTCAACGTATAACGATTTTCCGATTTGCTCTGCCGCCGCCGCCGCCGCTGCTGCTTGTGCTGCTGATGCTGCCAACGCCAGCGACGCAGCCCGAATTATAATTTTTGCCTTGCGTTGCCTGGTGTTAATCTCGGCAGCGAAAGAATATTACGAGCGCTCACAGCTCACACACACACACACACGCACGCAGGCTCGCGTGAATGTGTGCCGCGGCTCGCTGCCGTTGACGTTGGTGGTTGACGTTTAGTGGTTGTCCTCAACCAATGCTAGCAAAAAAAAAAGTAAGAAATCTCCATGAATCACCGGCCGTAGCACTGTTAATGCCCGGGCACAACTACTACTACGGCTGCAACCCGACGAAAATCATTCATTCTTCTTGGCAACGCTTTTTGCCGTACACTTTTTGCAACCCTGCCAAACCCAGCTGGGTATATGTATGGTGGCTGCCGCTCCGCTTTGTCTCTGATTTCAATTTCCATTGAAACTGAATCTAATCACATGCTCAGCGCCGCCGTCGCCCGCTGATCCTGGGCCCGCCGTTGCTTAGTCTCCTTTGCAATCGTTGACAAAGCCATTTCTCGTTGCGCCCGACTCTCCTCATGGGGGTTGAACGATGCTGCCGCCACCTCTGCTCAAGCATCATAATATGAATTCGAATTTCAACTGCATGTAGTTTTCTACACATACATACATACACATGTATATGCGGGCAGCGCGTTTGAGTGTGTGTGAGTGTGTGTGTGTAGTGGGCATCGCATTGTTTAAAGTGGGCACAATGCCAGCGAATGGCACATGCCAAACATTTTTCTGTTAATTTCACAGCCAGTGTTGTGCAGCGCCGAACAAAAAGTAATCGATACTTTTTACCTCAAGTACTTGCTTAGCACTTTGCCAAACGGCATTCATTATTCAGACGCGCCAGCGTCCACTCGTGGCCTGCGCTACGAGAAAAAAAAACATTTGCTCTGCAAATACTTTTTATTTATTTTTCTGTAAACTGGTCAGCAGTATGCGACTTCTGTACAGATGTTTATTTTGTCTTGCATGAAAAGTTTTTTGTTTATTTTTTATTTTTTTGCGGCTTTCACACAATGCATGCCACAAAGCTAGACTCTGTTTGTTTGTAATACGGACGCAGAGGCGGCGACACGTGGCTTGCGCCTCGCTGTCATTTCCT
The DNA here is from genome assembly GCA_037075305.1 of Drosophila kanekoi. Classification (NCBI taxonomy): domain Eukaryota; kingdom Metazoa; phylum Arthropoda; class Insecta; order Diptera; family Drosophilidae; genus Drosophila; species Drosophila kanekoi. The sequence continues at coordinate 3,690,004 of JBAMCE010000678.1, forward strand.
AGAAATATATTTTTTCATATTTTTTAATTTAATGTACGTTCGAATACGTATGTAAGCATGTATGTATGTGTGCGTGTGTATGTACATACGGGTGTAAGTGTGCATGTACATACGTATGTGTAAATGCGATTGTATGTGTGTATGTATGTATGTATGCGTATGCGCTTCTCTTGGCAAGTGACTTTAAAGTTCCTGGTTTCGGAAATATCGGGAGCATTCAAATTAGCGACCGACTTTCACCTAAATAATGTTCCTGGCAAAGATATTCAAGTTGATTAACATTTAAATTATTTCATTCCTTGTATAAAGATGAGAATGATTATACACTTGATAAGTTTCTAATAAGTTTCTGGCTAAGATCCTTAATCCAGGGAATCGATTAATATTCATTTTTTTTATTCCTCGAATATGAATGAGGTTTATCCTCACGACTAACCAGTTACTGGTAAGCTTCTAGAACATCAACAGTAGCGACCTATTGTCAAGCGACTAACCAATTCCTGGTTATGATCGTCAATGCGGTTAATATTTAATATTTTTCATTATTTTGATATTGATGAACATTATCCTGTTGCTAATTGACGAATGAATTGTTAAGAACTATTATCAAGTGCATCAACAATAGCGATCTGTTGCCAATTAACCAAAACGTTCCTGGTTAAATTCTTGCATCGAATATTTATTAACTATTGTTTTTTTTGTTTGTTAAGAAATTAGTTTTGATATTTGAAATGTGTATGTATGTAGCCAATTGGCTGTTTATTGGCGAGCTACACGGGTCGTGCCTTCAGTTTTCAGGCCGATAATGGGTGTAATTGTGGGTCCCAACTCATTGGATGTGATTGCTTCTAGATCCTTAAAGGCCGATAGGCTCTTTTTTTTATAATGATAGCCGACTTTTGGTTTAGTTAGCGTTTCTGCAGTCTGTCGAGAGCCTATATCTTGGTAAGCTTAATGATGGCCTGTGGATATATTTATTAACTTTTTATAAATCCAGATTTTGTAGATGGAGCTCCTTGTTGTTTTTCATTTTTCTTGTCTTAGACAGATACAGTTATTTCATGTTCAATAGTCTTAAATTAAATAAAGCTATTTAATCTTTGCCACAACTGACACGCCTAGCCGGAATGTGGGCAGCTTAAGTCCATGATTGGCCATAGCCACATTTTACGCAAGAAACGTCAGTAGCTGCCTGTTTGCTTGAAATGTTGGCAGCGATGACATTGTGGCTATTTCCTATGATTGCTTTGTGGCCACTCGGAACGGACAATAAATTTCCAGGGGATGCCATGGATGTGCTTTGGTTTCTTGCCCACGTTGGGCGCCAATTCAACAATGCATAGAATTTGAGGGCAGCTCAGGCAACGAGCGTATCGAATCTTATAAGTGGGATTACGTTTCGTTCCGTATATCTCATAAAAGTTAAATAACTATATCGACTCGGTCGTCGATACTGATAATAATGAAATCGGCGAGTTATCCTTCCGATGTAATGCATAATTTAAAGAAGAAATTGATTTGAGAAGTTTAATAACCTTGACATTTGTTGTGAATTATCCAACTTAAAGTTTATTGTTGTGTTTAAAGTTTGCTCATTAGTTTAATATTATTTTTATAAGCTTACTTGTTGAGGGTCTTCGACTATGTCGCTTGTACACTAATGATGTCTGTTTTGATGCCAAGCGAGCAATTATTTCCTTGGCTAGTCTGGAAGCGCATTGTGCACTTTTCCAATGAATTTCTTGCAGGCGCATGATGAGTATTTGCTTTACATTTCTTGGAATATTCTTTGGACTTTGACAAAGATTATCTTGTTACCAAGAAACTAATAAGTTCCTGCTTAAAAGCTCACAAGGGGGCTTTGATAAATATTATTGTATTTCCAAGAAATTGTTGTGTTTGCAAATGATGAAATCTTAAATCAGTGGGTATTATTTTTACTATTTTGCTTGGGCAGGGATTGCAGTTGGAAGGTTCAATGCGTTTGTATATTTTCTATTTTTAAATTTGAATGTTCGGAAAAGAAAAGTTGAATGCAGCTTATAAGTTCCTGCTCAAACGCTTGCGAAATGCTTATAGATTGAGCTTAAAACATGTTTCCAGTGAAAAAAGCAACTCTTGAAACAATTTTCTGCTTCTCGTTGTGGAGTTATGAACGTGATGAGGACATTTTCACATTTTCACTCTATTCATAAGATGCGATATTCGATCTGTGACAAAAAGTCCTAGACTTTTCATATTCATAGCTCTCTTCGCTTTCTTGATATGAGCTGTGATGCCACAGACAGGACTTGAATAAATAATTTCTTATCCTAGGCCAAGGAACTAATCAGTTTCTGCCTAAACGCTTGCATAGTAATTGCTTTGGGGCAGTTCCAATGATTGAGCTCTTGATGAATTCAATCATTTTCAATGGCAGCCATAATTCATGCATATATTTGCTTAGTTTAATAAAGTGCTGGCACACTAAGAATTTATTGTGTCAGATGTTATGGGCCGCCCGGCCACACCGTATGGCATTATTTTTTTGGATTTCATTCCGCACCCTAAGCGGCCCGTGGGGTATACGAAATGTGAGCAGGCCCTCCGCACAATGCGCTATTTGTGTGCATTGTGCGAGAGTCTTGGGCTCGGCTCCTCTTTATATAGCTCAATTGCAGAGATTTCAATGCATCTCGCTCTCAATGCTCTCTCTTGCTCTCTCTCCCTGGCATTTTCTCTCGTCCCATTTCGAATTGTTCGTGTACTAATTCAGTTTTTATGCTGCATTTACATTGCAATTTATTTTCCACCCTGTGTGTTGGCTCGAATTAAATGTTTGGCTTTCACATTTGAACAATTTACGTACATACATCATACATACATGCATCATACATATATCATATATAGTATGTATATATACATATTGTAATTTTTGGGCACAAAGCCGCCAGAAATGGTTGGGCTGGCGAAATGGTTGCCTTTCCATGAGGAATTTCATTATAATTTACATAATTTATGCACGACCGTGATTTGCATAATTAAGATTTGTACATTTGCGCCCAGTCATCATTAGCCTCGTCCGTTCTGCCCAATTGTTGAAATACTGCTACATATATACATATATTTTATTTGATTTTTCCTTTTTTTTGTTTAGCATATAATTACAAATGCAAAAGCCAGAACCCCAATTTAAAGTTGACAGCCAATATTTGTTGGTGTGGGCTCTCGCTAACTGCACTCCATGGGGCCATGCGAATCAATCATTGGCATTTTATTGTGGAATGCCGAAAATTAGGCACATTTATACATAGAAAAGAGCCCAAGCCTAACCTTATTATCGACGGGCTACACTCTGCTCATATTGAGTATTTATGGCAGGCCATCGAAACGTAAGAGTCGCCGTCTAATGATTCCCGGGCGTAACATTTTCAAGGTACAAGCGCACTTTGGCTGGCCATGATTAGCCCCGCACAATCCGCTCTCTCCAGCTGCGGTTGCTGCTTTTATTTGCTCAACGTTCACATATTTATTTGTTGTTTTTATTGCAGAACGTCGTGAAGCTCGAATGGGCAAAAATGTGTCAATTGTACGCTGGGGAAATACATTGTAGCCTCTCGGCCTCTCGAAATATACGACTAAGTATTTTATATTTATAGCTCATTTCTGGAGCCTTCGCATTTGATATCTGTCTTGGCCATTAGCAAAAAATAAAAAGCAGCAGAAGCTTGCCTCGCAAAACTTTGGCCATTTCGCAGAAGGCAATTCGTGGGCGAACAGCTTTAATTGGATTATCAGAGCAAAGTACTTTTGCGCAGCATTGTAATACAGTAGAACTTGTCTATGCCATACAACTTGTGCACTTGTTTTCGATTTGAAGTTTTGTGAAAACTTTTGCAACGAATTTATAACTCAACAAGATTTTCTAGTAAAACTATGAGCTACACTGCGGCCTGATTATGATAATTGTTTATTTTTTTTAAATTATTAATAACAAGCTGGTTTTATCGAAAATGCATCATTGCAAGTGGAAATGTTTACAGCCTGCTTGTAAATATGTGCAAGCAGGATACACATTTCACTGCAAATAGTTGATTACCAGCTCTTCATGTTAAGTGATATGGAAACCTTTCACAAAAAAGCCTCAAATGAATCGAAAAAACTTATATTTCAGTTAAACAACACTCGGGTCAATGTTAAATCTGCTTTGCATGCTGCTTAATGATAACATTCATGTTTATTCGCATGTTAGTTGAGCCTAGGCTCAACTGAAGCTAGTTTCTAGTTACATAACTTAATTTACTCAATCAACTAGATGGATAATGTTCTACATTTTGTCTGCCAAAATATTAAGTGGAATATGCCCATAGCTCTTTTATGTCAGGTACTTTTAAATGGGTTTCCCTCATTCGTTCATGTCTAGAGATTTTATTGATTACATCTAATGCTCATCATATGCGCCCATCCACCGAATTCAAACAAAGAAACAGCGTGCAATATTTTATCAAATTATGCGTTGTATGCAACTTCCTCTTTGGCTTTGCTTTAACACCCCTGTGGGACGAACATGGCCATTACCGCGCTTGGTACTCAGTGCACAGTTCTCGATCCTGAATCCTGAATCCTGAACCCCAAACCCTATACCCAATGCCCAAATCCCACCCAACGCACTTACAATTTATCAGCATCAAATGGAAACCAAACAGTCAGTCGGAGCTGTTGTAGAATGAGTGCTACGGCAACAAAAACAACAATAGCAATGCCTGCAATACCAATTCGAATTAAAATGCTGCCAGGAGGGAATGGAAAGTGGAAAATGGATAGAAGTGCGACTACGAAAGCGAGTGCGAGTGCGAGTGCGAAAGCGAGTGCGAATGTCCCACCCCGTCCATCCGCAACGTCATCGTTGTTCCAAAGGGGTTGTTTGTTGCCGTTATTGTTGTTTCAGTTTTCTTTTTTCTTGCTTTTTTTTTTTATTGTACCCTGTAGTTATTGAGTTGGGCCAGCAGAGGGTATGTTGCAGCTGGGAGACGTCTGTATAGGGAGTTAGCTATGTCTGCGCATTTCTCTCTGTAAACGCATCTATCAGAGAGTGAAGACTAGCCAGCAGAAATGTAGTTTATTCTATTTCCATTTGTTGATAACATTCCCGAACCGATAATTATCGATTTCCAGTTCTTCCTTTGTCCTTTGAACCTATCTCAAAGATCATGAGCGTATAGTATAGACAACATGTTTTTAAGCAGATGCTCGTGAAGTATACAGAGAAATCTATAATATATATATAAATTTTAAAATGCTTGACCGACTCTCTATAAGTAGGTCTTACTTTTTGGTTAATATATTCAGTTGGTAATCAACTTGAAAGCCTACAAATTTCAGGACAATCCCATAACAATCCCTCAAGGGTTATTCGAGAAGGAGTTCTCTATAAGCCTACTTCCAGAGCTTTCGATCTACAAATACTGATCGTTTTTTCATCAATTCAATTAGTTTTATTGTGTACTGGAATCGTACAAGTCTTTTTTTACCAAGCGAAAGACTATGAAGACAGATTATAGTTTTAATGTTGTGTATTTTATAGGAAACAAACAGATAAAGAATATATATATATAACGATCAAAATGCCCTTCGGCCTCTCTTAAGTATTAGATTTTAATTCAATTTGAAAGCCTACAAATGTATACTTATATAAGCACAATTTTTATAAGCTTACCTGCCCAGCTGCCGATCTACAGGGTATCTAGACGTGCGCCATTGACAAGAGAATTCTTGTTTTTTTTTTGCGCATTTTTGCAAATGGATATGGAATGTTATACAAACAACAACAAGCGTTGAGTAAACGTTGCAAAAGTTGCAAAAGAAGAAGCAGCAACAGCAGAATATACCACACACACGCAAACACACACACACAAACACACACACACAAACACACACACGCAAGCACACACACGCAAACACACACACACACAAACACACACGTACACAGACGTCAGACACAAGCAAAGGCGAATTTCAGAATTTCAAGCTAAAAGTTTGACAAGCTTCGCAATGAAAGTGTCCACAGCTCGATAACTGGGTGGCTCGGCCGGCAGCTGAGCTGAGTCAGCATTTGCGTAATTTTGGTGACTATCTGCTCGACCCACACACACACACACACACACACAGAGCAGAGACTCACCCAACTTCCACTCATATGAGTGATTTCTACCCCCTCGTTTCGGGCTTACACTTGGTGTCCGCTTGCCACACGCATTTTTAATGCAGCATAACTCGGCCCTGGAACTGCAATTACGATTGCCACAGAAAGGACTCTGGCCGAAGGTAAGGCATTGAATTTGGATATTTCCATCTGAAGTCAACTCTGGTTCCTGTTGCTGATTGTGATGAATTATGCACCGTTCCCCATTGTGACTGGGCATGTGTGCTGTGTGCTGCGTGCTGCGTGCTGCCTGCCGTGCACCCTCCTCACGACATCCTCCCTCTGTCGCCGGCCGCCTGCTGCAAATGGCTGCTGCTGCCTTTAATGATGTGTCCTTATTTCTAATGCTTTCAACGCAGCATTGCCGAACGCAGAGATTAGTTCAGTGCCTGGTCTTAGGTGTGTGCCACAGTTCTATAGCAGGCAATCAATTTCTAGTTTATTTTGATTAATGGCACCTTTTGATTTAGAACATTTGAGAGTTATCTTTGCAAATTTCAAGTTTTCCTTAAAACTATAAATATATGTGTATATATATAATGAATATAAGAATTCAAGATGAAATACTTTGTTGTTCATTTTCAACATCTTTGTTTCTTCCATATAGATATATAACTTATATTTATGTGCACGGAAATTCATATTGTAGGAATTGAACTCTTTAATTTTCGATGCCTCTAACTAATAATATAATTTCGATATATTTCTTTATTTAGTTAAGTTAGTAAGCTTTGAAATATTCTACCTTCTTTTCTCACACTCACAAGTAATATAAGCGATAGTATCGTATAGTCTTACGGCGTAATAATAAGCTTAACGATAGTATCGTAAAAAGTATTTTTGCGGTCTGTTCGACTATCGTTGCTTTTGACTGCCGATAGAATTTGTGCACTTTAGCACACTGAAGTAACATTTCTTCAATATTTGCAATTTCTCAGAAACTAAATGTGCCGTCTCTGTGCCACACACCTAAGTCGACTAGATGACAACCACATGCGTCTGGTTTATGTCCGGTACGCCTCCTGGGTACGCGTGCAACGCCTACAACATCCATTAATAGCGTACAGCGCAGCATCCAAGTGACATGTACTCAGCAGCCGCCTGAGCCGAGCTGCTGAATTCATAACAAATTGTTACGCTGATGTTGATTAGACTGGCCGCGCACCACCCGAACCCCGACCAGGACCCAGACACGGACACGGACACGGAGTCGGCGACAAACAACCACCCAAAAATAGCAGAGGCAGTGACCAGTGGCTTTCCATCGACAACGAAATTGAATGGAATCGACTTCAGCCCACGTGCAGGGGGTTAGGGTATGTGGGGGGGTGTCGTCTATCGGACCGCCTACGTTTCCATTTGATTTTCTTTTGCCACGATGTTAATGACTGATTGTGCGTTTCTCAGGGTATTTATATTTTTTTCTTTTTTCCAAATGGAATTTTGATTGTATCCGCTTACGTGCACATTTTCCATTCGCCTTTCGGGTGTTAATCATTATTGTATACCATGTGGGGAAGAGTTCTTCAATATATCTTTGTTCGTTCTCGTTCCTTCGTGTTGCTCCGGGCGGACTATGGACTAGTTCTGCCCAAGTCACGTCGTAAAGGTTTTTGCTGGGACAGCGAATAATTTGATTGCATTGAGAATAATTTTTGAAATTTATGTGCATTTCATATATTTTATATCCCAAAACTTCTTAATTCAATCGTACTTTACTCTGCAAGAGCGCACGCACATATGTGAAAAGCTGTCTGTTGCCTGTGATTGATTACTCTTATTTTAAAACTAATTTGTTTTCTTTTTTGCAATATTTCTGCTTAAAGAATTAAAGTCTGTTGCATTCCATTAACATTGTGTCTAACATGTCTTTAGACATGTATTTTTAGGGAAGGGAAATAATATTTGTCTAAGTTATCTCCCAGACGACAGTCCAATGCATTGGGTAAGGGTATGTGTAGTTCGGTTAGCTGAAATATATAACATTCCGATTTTGATTTTTATTGTGCACTCGCAATACTAAACGCTCTTGACTGTCCTCGGGCCATGTCTTTGTCCTGCTCGGACCTTAAAAATGTATGTGCACATAAAACATGTACATATATCTGCATTTTTTGCAGCAGTTCAGAACAAGTTAAAGTTTCGGTCTGATGGGCGGGGTAGGGGGATGGGGATGGCAGGGGAGCGGTTGCTGACATCGTTAACATCATCAGTGAAGCAGTCAAATGCTAATAGCTGCCATTTCCTGCAGGTCCGGCGTTCAGGAAAATTATGCGCACAAGCGAGCTGCGTTTTCCCCCATTTTCCCCCCATTCTCCCGCATTTTCCTTCATTTTATTTATTTTGCACAGTTTGTTTGCTGCAAAATCAGCTGCCAGCAGAGCAGCCCCAGTGATTATGCTTTGTGCAGCAGCAAGAAATATGTACATACATACATCTATATACATATATATGTATGTATGTATAGGAAAAATGTTGCATTTACATTTTAGAATATGCAGCAAATTAGAGACGGAAAAGTGCGCACATTAACGAGAACCAGCTTCTCCTGGCGAGAACTTTACTTCTGATGAAAAACATTGCACATATTTAAGAGGATTATTCGCAGGACTCACATTTTGAGCCGTAAATCGCGAGTTATACAGAAAATACTTAATTAACTAGCTGCTAAGCTTAAAACAAATACTGGAAGAAAAATTGTTAAGCAAAGCTCTAGGGTGCCCCATAAACCCCAGACTTAAGACAAGGAATGTGGGAATATTTTTAATACAGATAAATAATAACAGCTGAAAATAGCTTGAAAATGTTATATTAAAGACTCTTTAAGTAAATTGAGCATAATATTCCCTTTAACATTTCATATAAAGTCCACTTTTCACACACGTGAGTGGATAATGGGTGAAAGTGAAATTGAAATGCTTTAGTCTTATGTAGGTCAAAGTGCGTTTAGGCTTCTAAGTAGAACCAGCACGCTAGTTCAAAATTGTATGGTCTATGAAAGCACAATTGTCTTTAAAGATATGCGAGGCTCAAAATATTCAAAAATATTGACAAATTTAACAATTTGTTTGAAATTTTAAAGATATTTACATAGATCGCATATCGCATGATAAACTTTGCTCGTGAAAAGCCAGCTAAAACCAGCTTATAAACAAATATAAATTTAATTATAACAAACTCAATGCGAATCAATCTTAATATTGTGCACAAACCGAAACATTTGGCCAATATTCAAGTTAAATTACAAAACTTAATGGATCATAAATGCCAAAACAAAAATAATTTGGTATTTTATCACAGAGTGGCAAATCCATAGAATGCGTTGCTGGCAAAGTAATAATTTTAATAAAGAAATTCCACAAATCATTACCAAAACCACAAAACACAAAACTCTGGCCAACTTTTTTCCGACAGCGGCTCACCCAAACCTGAGGCAAAGGACACGAAGTCAACGTCAAATCCGAGTTGGCAAACTGGAAGAAATAATTCGAAGCAAACAAGTTTTGCTGAGATGGCTGAAGAGCTGCTCAGGCTGCTGCTGCTGCTGCTGGTGCCTTGCTCTGACAGCGTCAAATAAATTGAATCAAACGACGAAGTAGGTTCAACAACAACAATTGCAACAACAACAACAACAACAACAACAACAACAGCAGCAGCAAGAACAACAATTGAGGCGTTGTTCAAGTTTTCAAGCAGCGACAACTTTGCATGCTTCGAAATTCAATTCTAATTAACATAAATTTGCACAAATGAATGTCAACCACAAGAGGCAGCGTAAAGAATACTAGGCACACCCACGCGCGCACACACATCAACACCCAGAACCTCCCCCCACACACACACAGACTCACACACACACACACCAGCACACAGACACACATAGAGCAACTTGTAATCTAATTTATGTCGCTTGGCAACTTTTTGTGAGTCATAAGTCAGCTTCCATAAAGCAGGTGTGGACGGGGGAGATGGACTTGGGCTTGATTAAAGTGTGTTTAAACCAAGAGCATAGACCCAGAACTTGTGCCTCTCACATATGTGTGTGTGTGTTCGTGTGTGTGCGCGCGTGTGTGCGTGTGTCATGCTCAGCGAAGTGTGTGTGTGACTGTTTCCGGTTGCCATTCGTTGTGCCTTATTCGCCTGTTGTTGCCAGCTACTAATGAGCTCCACAGCAAGCACAAATATTATTTGAATGGAATTTATGCATGGCTAGAAGAAGGTTGCCTTCTACTTATTCTCGTTGCACTTGCCCAAGGTATAACGGATTTTTAATCATTTTTGTAACGTTTTTGTCAGGGTACTCTTGCGATAATTCTCACTTAAATTATCTTTCGCTACTCTAAATGCGTTTTTAATTCAAAAGGTGATACATCTTATATTTTAACATATAAGCTTATCTTCCACATTATTTTAAATCTTCGGATTTCCTTTTCCATCTAGCTTTTAAAGATTTGCAAGGAGGTTTTCGGTGTTACGAAATGCGCACATAATTTAAATATATATTAAGTATAAGATTTTCTATCCGTATTATATCAACCTGCTGTTAATTATTTGCAAGGAGGTTTTCAGTGTTACCAACTTGCCAGACAGTTTCTTATCTGGCGGTTAAATTTAGCATCTACCTGGTTAAATAATTTATCTTATTGTTTTGTGTGTTGAGACTATGCCAGCGCATCAACGTGGCATTGCCACGTTTGCACACAACTTAAATACTACAATAGCTGAGATAACAAGAAACAGTTTTGTTTGCAATTAACATGTAGTATAAAGTTAACATGAACTTTGCAAGTAAGACTAGAAAACGTGCTATGGACACTTCTTCTTCTATTATGTATACATCTATTAAATTTGCATTTATTTAATGTCGTGCTCTATGAAAGTGTATTAACGCTGCGCTCTGTACGAAGTTCTCTTCAATTTTCTGTACAATTTTATTTTCGTCCGCGCTTTTGTTCTTTGGAAAAGTTGCCGGAAACGGAAATGGCATTTTGTGTGCGCTTGATGCGGGGGTAAGTTGACTTAACTTTGCACTTCAAGTTGCCGAAAAGAACTTGGTCCGAACTCGTGCCGGCAGCAGAGCGCTTCACCCGAAGGGGGAGAACGGATGATGGGAATGTCACGTTTGCCAACATGATGCAGCGATGCAGATGCACAGCCAGCAGTTGGCAGTTGGCAGTTGGTTGTTCGGCTATACAGGGTAGTCCAAGCTCTGCACGGCCGTCGCTTGCGGCCAGTATGGGCGAGGGCAACAAATTTGCCAGCGGTTGTCAGGACAACGGGCAAACAAAGGCAGACTCGGCGATAACGGCGGCGCATGTCAGGATGCGCAGCGAGTATGTCGACAGCGATATGCAAATTAGATACAAAATAATAGTGAAAAAAAAAACACACACAAAAATGAAAATGAAAAAGATACCAAGTGCGATGCCGAGTCGAATGTAAATGCTGAACAAAATAAATTCCACAAAATCCTTGCACGTAGCCGTATCTGTAGCCGTGCATCTGCAAGGTAGGCTGCCAGCAGCCCGTTCAGTCTGGCAAAAGGGTGCGCCCCGAAGGGGCTGCAGTGGCGCGTGGGGTGGCGGCGCGGTACCGTGTCCTGCTACACGCTGCCAGCCATTTGATATGCGCAGCGTCATAAATAATGTTCAGCATTTAATTTCATTTCCATTTTCATTTTACGATATGATATTCAGGACTCACACTCTCTAAAGCTAGCGACGTCGACAGCGACGTCGGCGTCGACGGCGGCGCAGCTGCCGCAGCCTGCGCAAATTGACAGAATGGAAAGTGTAATAAAATTGGAAATTGTATTTTTCCTTTGGCGCACTTTCCGTATTCCGGGGCAGCATTTAATTTTATGATTTCTGATTTCGATTGCAACATTTGTGTGCCGTATAAAGTTTCGCCTCGACACCCACAACTACTGCAGCCAGCTTTTATTTTAATGGCTTTTATATTGAAAAAGTTCCAAAGAACACAACTGCGCGAAACAAAGAAACATTTTACCAATTGCCGCGTTCTGTCTGCAGACTCATTGCATGACTTTATACTCAAATTGCGAGAAGTTAACTAGTTTAAAAGAACGTTACAAATAAAAAAGGGTTTATATACAAAGACACGTGTAGTCCATGAATGGAAAACAACTATGTGACAAATTTTAATCCCAATATCGCGTATAGAAAGTATGAAGAAAAGTTCTTAAATCGACTTTCATCGACAAACTATGAACGATGAGATAGTCTTTATTTAAATCGGTTCAATATTGACAAAGCCAAGACTTGGAATTGATATTTGCCATTATCGAAGCATAAATATTTGTCAAAAGAGAGACAATGGCCCTTTGCACTGGCCATGTCATATTATTTGCTTGCTATTTTGCTGGCAAACAAAGCGATTGGCAGTTATTCCGAGTAAATCCCTTGAATGAGCCAGTTCACAATAAAGCCAATACACACAAGCCTACAGGCTGGCATTGTCTGTCAAAATAATCCATGAACTAGTTGCTATATGCTATATATATGTATGTATGTGTGCTATCAGCAAAGTCAAATTGCAGTCAGTGGCAAAGACAAAGAGAGCTGCGAGCGATTAATTAAATGAAATACATTAACTATTGTATGCTGTGGGAAGGACAAACAAAGCCCAAAGACATATCGAGAGAGCGGCAGCCTTTAATCGATTACAAAGGCTTAAGCTCAATAGAAATGATGCTCGCACACACACACACACACACGCACACACCCACACGCATACATATTCACAAACTCTGCCAAACACAACTGTACTCTGTGGATTTGCATGAGTACATTGCAAAAAATTATGTTTTATTTTTTAAAATTTATATTGTTGTGCTTAAGAAATGCTTAAAATAACTTGGATTTAAACTAAGATGGAAAAAAGGCACTTGCTATAAGGGGTTTGAACCAGCACTTTTGCCTCTGTTAGCTTGCCGCTGAGCTAAATACGTCTCAAATCTGATCCTACCCAAAACTCAGAAGAGTTATTTTAAAAGCTAAAAGCGATATTGCATTAAATTCTAATAATAACTGTTAGTTAAGCCTTCGGAATTGCATGGCAATTTTGTGCAGTGCATTGAATTTATATTTATTTATTGATTGCCGCTGCGTGGGCTGCACAAAACCAAAGTCCGACCACACCTTGACAACACTATATAAAGCCTCAGGCTTAACAGCAGTCACTCAACAGTAGCGTCCATATATCTTCTATCTTACAGTTGCCAGGACAGCGGCTTATGAATGCATGCGTGTGTGTCAGTGTGTGTGTGTGTGTGTGTGTGTGTGTTTGTCAGGCCATCAGTTGTTTAGCCATTGGTGATTTACGTCCGCCCACAGTCAATGCTGATGAAATCCAGAGTCTCTGACTTTGGTAAATTTCTGCTGCTCCATTCAGTTCCTTCCGTTTCGGTTCGATTCGATTCGATTTGTTTTTGTTTTGTGATATCCTTAGCTGTCGGTTTGTTTGTTTGTGTTTGTTACCTGCCGGTCTGACTATCTGTCTATTTGTCAGGCAGCTCAAATTATTATTACCAAGTGCACTCGGGCGTATGCGCAATGCTTTTTTCCACTTCAGCATGCCGGTTGCTAAAAACAATATCATTCACGTTCCTTCCCTTTTCAAGTGAATGCATTTCAACTCTGACAGGCAGCTTGATATGCTTCCAGATAGTTTTACTTATAGCTACAAGATATTTTCAAATTCTAACTGTTTTCACTCATTTTCCACGCGTGTAAGCGGATTTACAAAAATGTTGTAATGAAAATGAATTTCATTTTTTGCACACGTGAAATAAATCAATTACGTATTTGTATTTCGAATTATGAATATCAAGCAGCTCGATAAAAACCAGTTTGAAGCGATTCGCATAGTTCACCCAATTTCACGCTTTCGCGTGATTTGTATATTTAAACCATTTTTCACTTTCATGGGTGAATTATTTCCTGCAACTTTTTAGCATATTCCTTACTACAGTTAACTAATTAGTTCTTTCTTTTCTGCTTAGCATGTAAAAGCGCATCAGGACTTCGGCTTGGCTCGTTTTACTGCTTCGCTCTGCAGATTTTCTTTCTTGACTGGCAACTGCAAGCAACAATTGCAATTTGTGCTGCGCACAATTGTGGATTATTCATTTGCGAAAGTTTTCTCGACATTCCCACATACACAATAAGTATTTGTTTCTATTGTTGTTGTTGTTCTTGTTGTTGACATGAATGCTGCTTGCCAGTTGATGATGATGATGATGATGATGATGATGATGATATTGTTGATTTCGATGATGATTGCTTGGGAGTTGATGCAAGTACCTTGCGAGCTATGTTGCCATTTTCTGCGAATTAAGCCAATTTATATGTGGCCCTCGAGAAAATGCGCTGATCCTCTTTTTTTTTCTCTCAAAAATTATGCAACACTGCAAATGAGTATGTGCAGGCTTTAAAAGTTTTTTAATAGCTGAGACTTACATCGTTAGCGCACAAAATGAAGCGCTTGAAAATTATTTTCCATTAGTGCAACGCACAAAGGGCTGGAATAAATACTTCTGTGTGTGTGTGTGTGTGTTTGTTGGGGAGGGGTGTGGTGGGGTGTGGGCGTGCCTGGTTGCAAAGTTGCCACTAAGCCTTTATGCATTTGATGGCTTTGATTGTAGCTATGCCAGCTGCTTTCATGTGGGCCAAAGCGTACATATGTGCAAAAACTTTGCCCGCCAACTCGTTAGACAAATTGAAATTTTGTCGTCAATTGGCGTTTTTAGTTCTGCCTTCTTTGTGCACTTGTGTGTGTGTCTGGCTGTGTGTGTGTGTGTCTGCCTGTGTGTGTGTGTGTGTGTCTGCCTGTGTATGTGTGCGTGTGTGTGTGTGTGTGTGTGCATTTCAAAAGTTGCCGCAGCACTTCGGGCTTTGGTTTAAGCTCTCACCGGTTAGACACGGCTCATGTAGGCGCCTACTATTTTTGCCTGCACAGTTTGCCAAAAATCTATTTTGACACATTCAAGGCCTCAGTAATGGGCAAAAACGCTTTTGGCATATGCCAAAATATAAACTCTAAATGCTTTCAATCGATAAAAGTAACTTGATTAGGATTGCAGTGAACAGCGAGAAACTTAGCTCGACTTGACTTTGAATGCACATATTCTTAAAAACTTATCGATATTTTCAATCGATTTTTATTTAGTTTTAAATCTTTTCGTATCTATTCCTTAAAGCTTAAGATCCCAAAGCTGAATTTTCTTACAGTTAATTTAGGCAACATAGTTAATAAGATATTGAACGACTTCTTCCTGCTAACTTTCAGTGTTGAGAAGTGCAGATATATGATCGATTACAATTGTATTCGATAATTTCTTTTACTGATATCGATGGGAATAAATATTCTTAATATAGCTGTTAGTTGATTCTTTTAAAAGACAGCTGAAAAATTTCGCTTCAACATTTATTCTCATCTTGTTTTGCTTGTAATGTATTTGCATTTGGCTTTGTATTTAGTTAAGAGCTTTTCAATTATCTTGTGTTGGATTTGTATTCATATGATACTAATGATTTATTTGTTTTCGACTGCAAAATATTAAATTCTGCCAGAATTCTGGCTGGCAATTTAAAACCTTCAAATATGACAACCATCTGCCGTTGTTGGTCGTAACTCATTTTATTTGCACATATTAAAAATTCTTTTTGTGTAGATCAAACAGCACAAACAGCAAATATGTTTATACGAAAATACTTGCAAAATAAATATTTTTGCTATAAAGGCTGCATTTTCCATGGAACCTGCCTCTATTTGTCATTTGCCATTGAGCTAGGTGGGCTGGCAGCCAGTTATCTGCGAGTGCGTATCTAGGCAACAAATGCGAACTTTTCTAGCTACGTTCAGCAGCAGCTGAAGATACTTTTGTATCTCGACTATTTATTTATTTATTTATTTGTGTGCCTGTTTTTCTGTTGGCTAGCAAACCGTAAATAAATCAATTTCCATTCAGAAGTATATTTTATTTGCATTTATTCAAGTGAATATTCTCTCTCTGTGTGTGTGTGCGTGTGTGTGTGTATGTATTTCTATATAAAATACAGAGGGATAATCACCATGGAATTTGAGCTCGCAATTTGCTTTGAATATTGCTTTCAACCGAATAACAGCTTGGTATTTCTGCGCTTTAAATCAAAATTGACAAAAAAAAATGCAATAATATATATGTCTACTGGCGGACATAACCCGGCCTTGCCCGTCCCACGTATAACATAAATTTTCGATCGGATGCTGAACAAAAGAGCTTCATACAAACTTGTTTCACGATTTTTCCATCTTACAGTGAATATTTCAGCTTCCTAGCTCTTATGGCAATTGGATAAGCAATATTTAACTATGCAAGTTTTGGGTCAAGGAAGAACTTGAAAGTACAGAAAGTTGTGAGCGAAGACTAAGTCCCAAATTAATGCAAAATATTCAGAATATAGCAAAACAAACGTTTGCTCATAATTCAAGTCCAATACATACCCTAGAATCTGTATATATAATCATTTCACAGGCATGAATTCTAATATAACATCTTAGAAGCATGCCTTGAATAACTAAGAGCAAGGTCTGCATAAACTTGAAAGCATGTGAGCGAAACCCAAGTAAAACGAATTAAATTCAAACCATGTCCGTGTCTAGAGCCGCCCACTTTGTTTTTGATCTCTTTAGCACAAATAATATTGCAAGCGACTATCTCAAGTTTTCCTGTATTGGCACTTTAAGCTCCAAAAGGGATAACCAGCTAACCTAGAAATGCGTCAGGCTTAGAGGGCGAAAAAGCGTTACCTGGCCGCATCTTGGTTTCAGCCAAGCCTAAAATCTAATCAGCACACGCCTTGTCATCACACCTGTGCCCATCGGCACACGGCAAATGGCACATACATGGACACACATGTATGTATGTGCACACAAGCCACATAGCCACATACATGCACGCATAGATATGTATGTGTATGTATGTACAGCGTTGTCATGTATCTATATACATGCAGCGACCACATATGAAAACATTTTTACATGGCACATGCCAGAAAAGGAAAACTTTGCCCGCCGCCACACAGGAAAAGTTTATTTTTTTTGGAAGGGGGGAAAGGGTGCCAAAAAATGCCTCAAAATGTGGCCGCTGTGGTAAAAAAGTTGGTGCAGGAGCCACAGCCTGAAGCCTGGGCTGGCCTGGCCTGATGTTGCTGCAAAGAGTCATCGATCCATTAAAACCAAAAGTCTGCGCCAGAAAACTGTACAAAGGCAGCCGAAGCCGAATGCCGAATGCCGAAAGCCGAAGCCGGCTTCAGTCAGGCATAACGAAAAATGGCCGCAACATGTAGCTGCGGCGGTGAGGGGCATGGACTCAAGGTGGCAGCTGCCGACCGCCAGCGACGCCGTTGACGTGGCAGCTGCCCTCGCCGCTGCCAGCACGAGGTTAAGCTGGCGGGGCATGAGCACAGGTAGTCAAGGTTGCTATGGCAATATCTGGGAGAGCGCCACGCATTTATCCAAGTGTGTGTGTGTGTGTGTGTGTGTGTGTGTGTGTGTGTGTGTCATATCTATTCGTATTCGTCTCCGTTGCTTATACGCCATGTTGTGCGCAGCCAAAAGCCAACGCCATAGAGCTTGTGGCCCGACTATAAAAGCCGTTGCCAAGCACTGTTCGTTGCACAGATGCGTTGCCAGGTGGCAGCCACAAGGCCAGCAGCTCCTCAGTGCTGCAGAACTCCCTTGGGCTCCCTGGCAGCGAATCTCAAGTGGCTCCTTGCTTGGATTTTGTTTGTCATGCTTGTTTGCAACCTGCCCTGACTTTAGTACGTGTTACATTCAGCTCTGTTGGGCGAGAGGCGGCAGTGTGTGTTTGTGTGCATGTAGAAGAAAGAGGGGAGGGGGGTTCACTAATGCGGTTAGCAGTAATGACTGCATTTGAAATGCATAAAGGCACTGCAGCACTTAGCATTAACTGGGTGCGGCATGGCATAATAGCATGCACTCGAGGTCTTATAATATTTCGATTGGTTCTCCATTTAAATTGGGGGCGAAAAGAAACTTATGCTGGGAGAATAAGTCGGTCGCCAAGACTTTAACTAGAATTAGTTGTTCGATGAGTTGTCCACCGAAACATCGAGGATCCGGGCTCTTGGATCACAAGCTGATGTGAAGATTCAATACAATTTGCTTGTCGCAGGCAAAAGTTATATAGCCATCGATAAATATTGATAATGCTAATGATAAAAGTAATAATAGTATTTATAAATAATAATAAAAGTATTAAATAATAATAATAGTAACAATATTGATAATAATAATAATAATAATACTGATAATGATAATGATTATGATGATAATGATAACGATAATGGCAATGATAATACTAATGAAAATAGTAATGATAGTAATAATGAAAGTGATAATGATAATGACGTATTTAAGAGATTATAAGAGTCACGATTTCGTATAAATGTTCTTGAGTAGCAGACAAAAGTCAACAGATGCTTATTTTGAATACCTTCATCGATTATATCATTAGTCATTATCATTAGTCATTAATCAACGATTTTGGTTGGGATTGATATAACAGCCATGGGCCTATCATGAAACAGATCACATGTTGCATGTTGACCATATTTTTACATGACTTACTACCCAATTTTGTTAAGTGTACGCGATGGCGCTTGCGCCTTGTAGCTCGCTGAAAAAAAACATGGCTGCGCTCAGCACCGGGACCCACACACACACACACACATATACGGACGGAGACAGACAAAGCACATTTCCCCTTAACAAATGAGCAAGCACTGAGATACACGCATACACACACACTGTCACCCACACACACACACACACACACACACATGTCTGTTCGGTTGCTCACAGTTGTGCAAACGATTTTCAACACATTTACAATTATTGTAAATGTGTGCAAAATTTCAAACATTATGCACGTGTGTGAGTGTGTAAAAGCGTGGGAGTCAATCTGCCAAAGAGAGAATACACGCCTTTGTGTGTGCGTGTGTGTGTGTGTGTGTGTGCGAGTGTGTGCAAAGTGAACATTCGATTTTACCGGTTGCTGCTTTTTGCCGGTCTTTTGCTACCAAACATCAGAGTTTGGGAGTCCTCTGAGTGCTGCTGCTGCTGCTGTTTTGGGCACTTTATGCGTGTGGGGAGCCGGCGACGGTGGCGGAGACAGAGACGAAGTCGTTGTCGTTGCCGTTGCCGTAGCTGGAGACCAGAGCCCGGACCCGGACCCGGACCCGCAACCGGAGCTCTCCCTTGTGTGTGACGCTGTTGAGTGCCGCCGCCATATTTGATGTTTGCCTGTTGGCCTGTTGTTATTTTCGATTTGTCGTTAAGGAACAGCAACAACAACAACAACAACAGCAACAGCAGCATTGAAACTTGGCCAACTGCTGTTTGTTGTCTTGCCTACAGTTCACTGCACGTTTTCCCAAGCGTATGACATCCATCTATCTATCCACCTTTTGACCAGGTCTAGGCCAACCCCTCCAACACGTTGGCAACGTACCTAGTACGTGCTCCGTTACGCTTATATTGATAAGGACATTATAACTTTAACATGAAGTTTGTCTTGAGTAATATTTTAGCATATTTAATGGAACGGTATAAAGGTTTATTTTTGCGAACTCCTTGGAGGCTTTTTATATGTTGCAAGGCCTGGGAAGCAAGCAACAACATTAACATGCTTTGTAACTCTGATCTGATCTGCATGTTAAATATAAACTGGTAGTTCATGTAAATGCCATATTTAAAAGCTGATAAGAGGCAAATTGGGCCAAACTAACTATTTTTTAGTTAATTATTGATTTTGAATGGCTTGTCGAGCAACTTCTCATTAGCAGGGAATAGAAACAAATGTTAGCCGTATGTTATATTTAACATGTGGGTGAATGCGATTCAAAGTTAAAGAAGCTAGTTTTCGATTGCATATACCATTATTAACGTATTTATAGGGTATTTTTAAGCGGCACTTCTGTGCTTTGTTTTTTCGACTGGTGCTTCTTCTTTCTCCAGCCATTGTTGTTGGGTTGTTATACTAATAGCCAGCCAGACGCCATTGGAAAACGCCAACGCAATGGCGGCCATCTCGCGAAATGTTTTCGCGTTGGCGTGGCCAGGCAACAGAGCACAGACACACACACACAGAGAGAGTCACACACACACACACACACAGAGAGACAGACACAAAGGGACAAAGACAAAATGAAAATTTCACATATAACAGCAACAACAGCAAAAACGACAACTGCAAATTTTCGACTCGCTGCTAAATGAAATGAAATCAACATGGCTGCCCGGGATACAAAACCGAATCCGTGTCCGGGTCTGGGCCCTGTCCGGTGCGGGGCCGTTGCGGGGCCCGGGCTCTGGGCTTGGCTCCAAAAAGAAAGACCTCAACTGCAACGTTGGCAATTTTTGCGGGCTACGCTTTCGTTTGCTTTCGTTACGTTTCGCTTCGTTTCGTTTCGCTTCCATTTTGCCTTTTTGCTATTATTGGTGTGGCATGCCCCATGCCATTGCCCCCACATTAATGGCGCACAACAGCAGCAACAACAACAACAACAAGAACAACAACAACGACAACAACAACAACAAAATGAAAGAAAAAGCTCGCACCGAAAGGCGTTTGTAATGCGCTATCGGGCTCATTAGGCCGCACCGAAATTTAATTGAGCTAATTTCATTTCTTCTCTTTATGTATTTTAACATGAAAATTGAAAAATTCAAGCGGTAAAAAACTGAAAAAATGTTAAATTTGCATTTTTTTTGTTTTCAAATGTTGTTTGCATAGTTTCTCGCTTGTTGCATCTACCTTTTAATTGAATTAAATTATTTTTGCAACGTGTTTTGGAAAGGCAATTAATATAATTGAAATTGTTGAATTTGCAGCAAATGCTTTTAGAAAAAACTTTTTCCGCTGCCTTTGTTGTTGTTGTTGTTGTTTTGGCATGCCCTTTTGTTAGTTTTCACATTTTCACCCAACAATTGCATTTTGTTGTTGCTGCCTTTGGCATGCTGCGAAAACTTTGCCAATGTAATTTTGCAATAGTTCTTCAGCACGTCAAATTGATTGGAAAATATGCGCACAAATCGTTACGAGCTTAGTTTGTAAAAACAATAATACAATTAAAACTTCACTTGGCAGCAAAATGTATTCCATCTCAAAAGCTTTAACTTTGTGGCATAAAAAAATTGAGGTTAGCAAAATAAGCTTTGCATCTGAAGAGAGAAATACTTGCCCTTGTCAAAAACTGAATACTTTTTGCTGACATATATTGAATTGAAATGGAATTGAAATAACCAAAATCGTTTTATTTCAGAATCGTATAAAAAGGAACGAAGGAGAGTGCCAAATAAATACCTTGGTAAGCAAATTTTTCTTCCAACTTGTCGTTAACATGCCTCTAACAGATTCACGTTGCAAAATCAACAATTGGCTAACAATATTTATTATTATACTGAGCATTTCGATAGTTTATACTTTGCATACTTGAATTGTTATGCTATTTAACATTATTGCTATGAAAGCTATATGACCAGCAGCTCAGCAGTTATAGTGTTCAGATTCTTACTATATTTTATCAAGCGCTGCGAATAAAAGATAAGTTGATAAGTTTATTTTGTACCCTGGTACCATAGAAGGAGACATCTTCAAGCCACAAAGTATATAAACTCTAGATCAGCATCAACAGCCGAGTTGTCCATCTTTCTATCAGTTTCTACGCGAACAAGTTATTAGTCTTAACTATTGTCACATATCTTCAAAAGGGAAATGTTTAGAATATGATTAAATCTTCTTAATACAATTTATCTAGAAATCAAATTTGATACCCTGTCTAACAGCAGCTATCAAATACATTCTGATTTCTTAAAACACATGTGCCATGCTTGATTCCAAAAGATTTCGATGCATTTAGCCAAACATTAAATCGCGTCTGTGCAATTTTTGCTTTCTTAAAAAGTATATATATATATGTATGTATATAATAAATTTAGTGTGAACTTTTGCCCACATGCCACATGTGGTATAGAGACGCTGACAACACTTTAATTTATAGCGCAGCGACGAATTTTCCATGCCCTTCTCATAGTTTTTTTTTTGCTTTTGGAAGCGGGGATGTTGGCGTTGCCACCATTTTCGAAGCATTTTGTGCGCTCCGAAAACCACTTTTCATGCACATCAGTTGCAGCTGTTACAACGGCAGCCGCGACAGACGGGGGCAATTGCAATGCTCGACGGAGAAAAGGCGTCGAGAAAATCTCCGGCAACAACAAACGGAACGCCATTTTTCCAGAACCCAACATTTGATAGAAATTTTCGCAATGTTTTGCGTCCGGGGACTGGTACGGATGGGAATGAGCAGAAAGAAGCAGAATAGAAGAAGCAGCTTGGGCAAAGCTTGTTATCATTCGGTGTCCACATCTGTCACCTTCTATAAATCAGCACATGCTCCTTGTGCATATACTTACTTATACAGTCTTACTTATAAGTCTATGTACGTTCGTGCTGTGCCATTTTGTTGCTGTCTTTGGTCTACTTCATTTCGTTGTTGTTGTTGTTGTTGTTCTGCAACTAATTCCCTTAATGGAAAATTGCACAAGCATGTTAAGAAAAAACTGTAACAGCATCAAGAAGAAGCCGAAGAAGAAGAAGAAGACGACGAGGAAAAACCAAGCAACTAGCTCGTGACGTTGCTTAAATACCCTGACACATCCATTTGCGGTATTTTACACAGGCTCAGAGTCTGTGTAAAACTATTTAAACTAGGCTTGTGCGTGTCTTGTGCTCGTATTGGTGAAGTCTTTTAGAAGCAATATAAGTTTCAGATACGATATAAGACCTATCGATTGTTTGAATTAATATATCGATTCCAAGATCTCGCCTCTCTGTGTCTCTTCACGCTCCATTTCATATCACTTTATCGAGTTAAATTTTTTCCTACTCTGAAGTTTTATTTGTAAAGTGTGTTAGCTTTGGTTAATTAAGTTAATCGCATCTGGGCACTCAGCTTCTTAAACTGTGGCAACTCTGTACGGCAGAAAACTAATTTTCTGTGACTTCAAGCTGCAGTTCTTTTGGAAAATCAAATTAATTTCCTCTGGGAACTCTTTTTATATGTTTCTTGTCGTCTTATCATTTATCATTTCAAGCTGTGATAGACCTGTAAATTTATTTTTCTCTGTGGACTGTTCATTCATACTTGCGAAAATCTTGTAGACTACGTATAGTCTTATCTGGGCAACCCTAGAAAATAAGTGAAGATCAAGCTTTTAAAATGTGGTAACTCGGTAGAATTAATTTATCTTACACACATAACACACTGTAACTACTTATTTCATTATATAATAATTTATATACGTAAAAGTCCTAAAAGAGAACTATTATTATATTTCTTAGTCAATACTAACTTGATTCATTATAAGTATGGCTACCCTGGCAGTTAATACTTGCTAACTAAAGACTCTCATCAGATCGCACCCTATAACATTTCTTCTTTCTACTACTCTCAGCGCTTTTTATGACCTCATTCATGAGCCCAATTTGTTACTATATTTTGTGCATTCGATTTTCCACTTCCAATACTTTTGGAACTTATTGAACGACCCTCGCTGTTGTGGCCATATCTGTGTTGCTCTTACGCATAAAATATTAGTTGCCGCATTGCAATTGTTCTTGTTCCGTGTTGCGGGCGTTGCATTGTCTCAATTGTATGTATGTCCCCTCATCCTGCGCTGCCTCCCTCTCAGTCCATATCTCTCTCTTTCTCTCTCTCGCTCTCTCTCTCTCGCTCTTGCTCTGTTTCTCTGCCAGCCTACATTTTTTGCCATTGTAATGCAGCCTCCCCTCGACATCTGTGGCAGCCCTCCGCACCACCACCCAGTTGCCTGGCAAGCCGTCTGTTGTTCGTGCTGTCGCATTATTCTTCCGCATTTGCTGCCACTTTTCTTTATCACACACCAAACACTGGCCTGGTTTGGCCTAACCCCGACACTGTGCCCCTTGGCCCCTGTGGCCCGTGCCCCATCGCCTTTATACAGCATCGAATTCAATATCTCGTGTTACATTTCATTGCATGCACAGATTTATTACAGCGAAAACGGAAAATGGGGAAAACTCTCTCCTTGCCGCTTGCCGCTGGTTCATGTTCATCACTTTCGAGCACATTTAGCTGAACACTCGGGGATTTATGTCCGTGTATATGCTTAATGCTATCTAAGTCTTCTTTTGCCTAGCTTGGCGTTTTCACCATCTCCCGCTTATCACTCAAATAGATTGCGTACGCACTTGGTTCTGCAGAGTTTGCCGTTTAGTACATTAAATTGAGCATAAATTTGCTCTACAATTCCTTTTTATGTTCCTTAATCTTATCTTCGAGGCTAAATCAAGAGCCAAGCAGCTTCTTGACATGATTCATATAACAATTCCTACATATTCATCTAATTACTTCTTACATAGCCAGGCAGCTCTCAGGGTGAAACATTTACGAATGCCACACAAATCGTAACTAGAAAATGAATGCTCTCTCGAAAGATTAGTGAGAATGAGTAAATGAAGATTTTTATTAAGAACTAAAAAAATCATCTAACTAGAATCAGATTTCACATTGTCTTGCCTGTGAAACATCTACGAAACATCTACACAAAGAAGAACTGACGCTCTCCAGAGAGATTCTCATTCTAATATGTTGAAAACAAATCTGATTTAAGACTGTCTTGTCAGTGAAACATTTACGAATATTGCACAAAGAAGAATCGATGTATGATATTCTCTTGAGAGAGAGTAAGCACTTGATGATGGGAATGTGAGCACATAATATAATTACAATTCAAGAATGTTAAAGACAAAGGCCGTGTCAGACTATTCTGTCAGTGAAACGTATCGATAGAGAAGAAGAACACACGCGCATTTCTAATTATTTGAAGCCTTTCAAGTTCAATGTAGATATAGGTAAACAGGTGAAAGCTATCTATCTTATATTTTTATATGCATTTTATAGCATTACCTTTAAATAAGCCCTTAATCTCTACATTTATATAAATCTATTTTCACTCATCATCAAATTCAAATAGTTTCGATGGCAAAAACCTTATCGGAACACAAATCATAGTTAATTGTTCTCAAGTTGCCTTCGACTTTAAGCGAAAACCTATTTTACTAGACAATCAATTAAGCTAACAATATGAAGATATCAATTATGCTTTCAAAACTAATTATTTATTGCACTTTATTACGCAAGCTTATTAGCATCCTTTTGTCTGATGATTATCATATTTAACCATGTTCAACTCTATCAAGCGAATAATTAGAAGCATATACAAGGCAGAGATGCATACTTTTTGCAGGCAGTATGCTACAATGGCCGCACTTTGATGTCCTGCAACTGGCAGCGGCTCGAAATGCAATATCCTATTGCCAGCTGAATGTGTGTGCGTGTGTGTGTGTTGTGCTTGTGTAAGATTTATATATTTTCAATTTCCGCTTTTATGAGTGCAATGCGAACATTTTCATGCATGAGCAAATCGAATGACCTCGCCAGGATAGCGTCCACATTCATAAACGGCAATAGCTATATAAACGACAGCATGTGCCTGAATATAGCCATATTCAGTGCATATATCTATATATATATATATAGATGCACATATAGCTAGGCAAACACAGCTGCGCATATGCTTGACCCTCCACTTTGGGGTTTGGGGCTGGGTCTCAACCAAAGCGCTGAAAAAGTATGCTGAAAGGCAGCCCAAACCGCATGCAATTGCATTGAACTGCTTATGCAAATGCCAATCAAAATGTTGTTGCTGCCTGACAGTAACCACACGCACGCACACACACACTCACACACACACACCCGCATAGATACACATAAATATGCAAAGGATGTGGCAGCCACAAGTACTTCAGCAAGAGAGAGAGAGCGAGAGAGAGAGAGAGAGAGAGAGAGATGGGTGGAAGTAGGGTAAGAAATTTGCATAAGAAGAAGGCAAACATTGTGGCAATTGCTTCGCTCATCGCATGCCCACAAGGATTTGCCAGTAATCTGCATTGAACTGTTATTAAGTTTTGCGCTTATTGCTACCAAAATCCAAACCGAGTCACCCTGTGTGTGTGTGTGTCAGGGTGTGTGTGTGACTGCGCCTTGAGGCGCTTCAAGAAAAAAAAAAAGCAAGAAAAGAAAACCCAAAGCCCCACGCAGTATATTTTATGCATATGCGAAATGAAACGCATACGCCCCAGTGTCCCATGTGTGTTTATATGTGTGTGTTTGCTTGTGTCTGTGTGTGTGTGTGTGTGTGTGTATGTGTGAGCTGGGCGACCAAGGTACGGGGTGCTGTGGGCTGCCCTGCACGCGCAACTGCCTTCATTTTCATGCAAACAAATTTGCATGCCAAAGCGGACCCATGCCCTGGGCGCTGTGAGAAGCGCGTAGAAAAGCGCAAGAAAAAAAAACGATACAGAAGTGAACATATTGCATGGGTGTGCACACACACACACACACCCCACGCACACACACTCGCATATCTTTATCTATGTACATCTATGTGCATGTAGTGTTGGCCTAAACTAAAGCTGCCCTCCGGGCACGCCCACATTTTAGCGCGCCTCTCGGCTCATGTGTCGCAACGAAATCCCAGCACTTCTAGCAAAGTGCATGCACATTCTATTTTACATTTTATATACCCTGTAAACAGGCTACAAACAGTTGTTACGCGAGATGAGTCAGCTGGAAATTCTTTATTGAAGAAAAAGGAATTAGTTTTCAGGCTCAAATAAATGAAATTTGCACTATCTCCAGCAGTATATAAATAAAATTGACAGTATGTATCTCAAAATTAGTTCAACAGGTGAAATATTAACATTTTCGAAAGTAAGCGAACATTTTGTTACTCTTAGCTTTGTAGGACAGTGTAGTTTGTTGGAAATGATAACTTATAAAAATATATCTTATACTCATATGGTAAAAATTATTTTATTTTTAAAAAATATTCTTCTGGATTAGAAAAATTTGCAGTATGGAGTTTTCAAGAACCGAAAGAAGTTCAAATATATAAATTATTTGATGAACTAATGAATAATGAAATATATAAATTATATTAATGATAATATAATATAGTAAAAAATTAGCCTCTGCTTATAGAACTTGATTCAAATTTATTTTAATTGAAAACATCTAATATTATTATTTCAATACAGGGTATCTTCCAGCCAACACTCAACTTTTTGGGTACAACTCTCTCTCTTCTTTATTTTTGCTGCATATTTTCTGGGATTTTGTTGGCTCTGGGACTTAAAGATTTGGTATATTGAATTCAGTGCAAATACCTTTGCATTTAACAATTCTTCTCCGTTTCCTTCTTTTCTTTGCTGCTTTTCTTACGCCTTTCTAACTGCACTTTGATGTCAAATGCGCTTTGGTGCAATTTTCCACTGAGTCAGTTCGTGTTGTCTTCATTTTGTGATAACGAGTATAAAATTTGCCTTTGTCAACTTGTCTGCCTGCTTGTGAGGTGGCGCATTTCCGCTTCCGCTGGCCTAGCGCACATCCTTATCCGCCATCTTATGCTGTGGTATGTCCTTCGCGGCTGTCGTCCTCGGCAGCTGCACTAAGCTCCGGCTAATGCATATTTGTGCAAGGGCTTTCCATGTTGCTGACATTAAATTAATTTCCGCTAAAGAAATTTTAATTTTCGTCTCGTTCCTGCCCAGCTTTTTGCAGCTTATTGGCATATTTTAGATAGTACAAAAAAGAATTTTTTTTCCCAGCCGATTTAATAAGCTTAGCGGCTGTCGCTTGGACGAGATTTTAATATGCAAAAGTTGCACTTTAGAAACGCGGAGCGCATAATTTTTATTTAAGAGCCATAAATCCTTGGGAGTTGGCAATTTTTACCGACGCGGTTGCGAGGACAACAGAGTCCGAGTTCATACCTTGGGGTATATTGTATGTGAACTGTATGAGATTTATGAATATCTTAGTCGTATTTTATTAAGCCATTTAACAAAAGTCTACAATCTTTAAGCCTTGACAAACCAAATTTATATATTCTTTGGCATTAGTTATGGCCGGAGAATCTTTTTAATATCTATGTGAATTGCAGAAAAATCTTTGAAAATTTGGAACATTTATTGGATGTTCTTCCTTGCCTCCTCAAATCTGGCAGAGTATTGACCCTTCGTAATTGTAGTTTTCGGTACATGTGCCTAGAAATTTTGTTTAAATAGATCCTACTATTTCAAAATATTCTGAATATTGTTTGCGGAACTTACGGTTGTCCATATTTCAGTGTCTCGGATCTGTCTATTAAGCATCCATCTCTCTTTCTCTTGTACGCTGTCATATTCTGTTTGGATCTCTCTCTCTCTCTCTCTCTCTCTCTCTCTCTCTTTCTCTCCTTCTCTCTCTCTCTCCCTCTCTCTCTCTCTCTCTCTCTCTCTCTGTCGCTTTCTCTCTCTCTCTCCCTCTCTCTCTCCCCCCTCTCTCTCTCTCTCTCTCTCTCTCTCTCTCTCTCTCTCTGTCGCTCTTTCACTCTTTCACTCCT
This sequence comes from Drosophila kanekoi, assembly GCA_037075305.1. NCBI lineage: Eukaryota > Metazoa > Arthropoda > Insecta > Diptera > Drosophilidae > Drosophila > Drosophila kanekoi. The sequence goes on from JBAMCE010000678.1 coordinate 3,718,757, forward strand.
TACCTCTCTCTCTAGTCGCTTAGAATAATGTTTTCTGTTCTCTCTGTATCATTTTTCTTTCTTCTTCTTAAAAGTATATCAAAGCAAAGCTGACCTATTACATTATATTTAAACTTCTTTTATTTTTTTTATATTTATCTTTGAAGAATTTCATACTATTGTTATATAAAAAAGTCTCGAATCGTTCGTTAAATTTACCCTTCGCTCTTCACGTCTTACACTTTATCGCTTAACAAATTTACTTACCCAATAAATTTCGCTTTAGTTCAGATATTGTAGATATCCTAACGTGAACATAAATCCAGGCAGTTTGTTAGCCAATTCTTCACAAGCCATCACATGCATAACTTTCCAAATGTTATCTTCAACAATTTTCAACTTGAACTGGTTTTACACTTGAGGATAGTTTTTGTCTGGTCGCTTGTTAATTTGTAATTTGTAGAGTTTCGTTCGCTCTTGGCATTCACCGCGTGCCTTATGGTTAAAATTCATAGAGGCCTACAGTGGATACCAGGAGAAAAACGTACCAAACGACGGCACTCGCGAGTCCTGACTGCTGGCAGGACATCAAGAACAGCAACAGCAAACCGGAACTTGCGTAATGAGATGCAAAAACAGCTGATGATCGCACGCAGCGCACTCAAAAGGCGAATGTCCTTCGCAATTAAAGGCTTTTCGGGCACACGAAGCCCCAGCTAAGCCATTGACCCAGGCCGCATTAACGCGTCGCCGAATCGAACCGGTTTCAAGCGGCACTTGGGAACGTTTTTATTTGTATATTATTTATATTTTTGTTTTGTTGTGGCACAATTTACGTGTTGGTCCTTTTGCGGGGAGCTCCGTTCCTTGCCAGCGCCGCGATCGTACTGCTCGAATCGTTGAACGCGCAACGCTACAAAACTCTCAGCCCGGGCAGAGCCTTAAGTAGTTGCGATCCCACCTTTTAGGGGTTGATCTCGGCGCACGGTAACAGGATCAGCAGCAGCAGCAGCAGCAGCAGCTCTCCCTCGCCCAGAGCCGAAATCCGGTTTGGCTTAGGCTTTGGGCCGGGCAGCTGCTTGCCAAAAAAAAAAGAACTAGAAGAGAAGCAAAATTTGATTCAAACGTGCATTGGCTTAGGACATACGCAACGAGAGCGCCCGCTGCTCCTAGTTATTGTTATCCTTGCTGATTTTATGATTATGCGCGTGTGTGTGTGCTTATGTGTGTGTATGTGGTGTGTGTCCCCTTTGCCTTTTGTTGTTGCTGGCGTTTACGGCGTTGCAAATGCATTTTTATATCCTGTTTATGTGCGCGCGTTTTTATCAATGGAACTCTGATTTTATACCCTCCACACGCCGCAGGACGAGAGGGTGTCCTGGCCTCGGCCCCGCAGCTGAACTGCACTAACGGTTCGTCAACATCAAATGCTGCATGTCATCCAGGGACTTTAAGATCTTGATGGTTTCTTTAACTTCAACAGTTATTATAAAGTTTCTTTTATGTTCCTTTGTAATTTTATGTTGATTCTTCAGTGCAGATAGGCATAATTGTTATATAAGGTTACAAAAAAGGGTTCGTTTGTTGTTATGTTAACGCATATACAAGATGAAAATCCTTTAAATTATTTGACTATTATATTTTTACTGCTGCTAATAAGAATATAAGTATATTAATCATAATCGAGTTAGTTTTTCTTAATATTAACTAAGTGTTAGGCTAGATTCAACTATGTTAACAAAACTAAAGATATTTACAAATCATGTTTGTAGAGGGTATCATAATTTAGTCATGAAATGTGAAACGTATTGAAGAAGACTTAGCCGATCCCATAAAGTATATATATTCCTGATCAGTATCAACAGCTGACTTGATATAGCCAAATATCACATATCTGCAAAATGAAAGTCTTCACAAGGCTATTGAATCATCAACTTGCAAAACTAGCTTCTATGTTTAAAGTACAAGATATCCAACATCTAGAGCCGGCAAATGACTATGCCCAAATAAATTTGTATGCTAGATTGTTATCCATATATATCTTTGTAGTATGAAGAACCATAAGTTTAATGCATTTGATTAAACTCTAAAGGCAGCTAAGCACATATATTAAATTATGGACGACAACTGCTGTTTTTCGATCAATAGTAAACACACACACACACACACACACACACACACACACACAATATGAAAATCAGAGCGCATCTGGAAAATGTGCACAGTAGAGCGAGTCAGTAAAGTCAGATGTGCGGAGAGTATGGCGGGGCGGTGGCAGCTAAACAAAAGCATAATGCGCATTGTTGTCAGCAGCGACAGCAGCTGATCGAACGAACGGCCAACAAACTGACAACAACTGCCAATTGAATAGAGGCCCCTAAAGAAGGACGAGTACAGCCCGTCAGACCGTCAGCCCAGCAGACCGTCAGCCCAGCAGCTCGTGGCCCGTGACACACATTTGCGCCCGACCAACATAGGCGGCTGCATTGGACCGAGATTTTTCCACTTTTCCCTTTTTGGGTAGAGCGAATTGGCGCCCCAAAAGGACATTATAACAATAGGAAAATGCCAGGAAACGTTTCACAGAGCCGTTCATGAAAATTGCATCAACTCGGCAGCTGTCAACTGGGTCTTGGCTCATGCCAAAAAAAAAAAGGAAAAAGAAAAACTGAAATAACAGCTGAGAGCCCAAGCGGCTGCTCACAGAAGCGTCTATTGATTTTAGCTGTTGCTATTTAAAATGCTCGTGTCAGTCGCCTTTTTATCGATTGTCAGTTGACAAACGCTTCAATGAGCATGCACTCGCTCACACACACACACACACAACCAAACACATCCTACATTGAGCTATAAATATAATATGCATCTCGCATATTTCGAGCTGAAAGTATCTCGACTGGGCAAATGACGCGTCACATCATAAACTTGTGCCAAGCTGTCAGATACCCATCAAAGTCAAAGTATAAAGCATTTGCAGAAATAGAAACCCACAGGTATACACTGTAAAAAAGGGAAGACAAGAATGTAAATACAGCTTTCCAATCAACCACTCATAGAAATTATATTGAATGAAGGTACCTCATCAGTAGGTTAGAGGTCACAAGGTTGACTATATTTCAAGCCTAAAGGGGGAGATATATTCGACCCCATAGAGTATACATATATATATATATACTTAATTAGCATCAAGAGCCGATTCAATAGGGCTATGTCCTTCCTAGATCAGACCACTTAACGCATAGATGTGTTGGGAAATCTTGGCATATCCAAGTACTACCAAGTTCCTTATATATGATCGAAATCTTTTGAACATCTGGCTACTATATCATATAGCTCTAATGGGAAGTCTCAGTGGAGTTTGTTTTTTCATATATACCTTGAACAAACTGTATTAACGAGCTGCAACATTCTCCTCACATTTCTGTTGAGCCATTCCCGCAAAGTCTGCAAGGGTGTTTTATATTCGGCATGCCAAAGATGACTTTCTGTCTTGTTTCCAGAATTTCCAGAATTTCCATGATTTTTTCTTTTTAATTTCCTACGTTACATTATGTAACCAATTAGATAGCTTCCCACGATGTTTGTTAAGTTTGAAGCGAAATTCATTTAATACATCGTAAGATGTGAGTTTATACCAATTTAAGATACCTATGCTTATAACTTGAAGCTCTATCAACTCTTTTATGTAAATATCTTTCATCCTTAAGATAGAGCAATGCAAAGGTTTTTTAATCCATTCTTTACTCTGTATAAAGACAATATCGTTTCAGATCTAGGTTTATTCAAAGACAACTTAAGACTTGAGTGTGGAATACTCTTCTAAGCCCCTTTATCTACCGTGTCCATTGATATAAATGAGAAATCCTCAACTGTAGCTTCTACGTTCACAACACGCCGTTCTATGGAACATCTTATCATATTACAACTGCAATATAGTTTTTCTCAGTGTACTCATATTGCTTGAGCTTATTTTGTTTTGCTTTGCTGACTGCTGCCGTGGCATAGAAATTTTTATGCCTGTTCTCTTGTGGCCTTTATGTATGCACACTCACACACACACATAGACACACAGACACAGACAGACACACGTTGACACAGACATGCAAATGGTGTCCTGTTCACAGTCTAGACCCCGGTCTCGTATATCCCCCAATGCAAAACTGTCTCAATGGCTGGCAATTAGCTGCTGTTGCTGTTGTTGCTCTGCAGTCGCATTGCTGTCATATGAGCACTTAAACATGATTTTAATGTCAATGGTTTCCACGCTTCGCCATATTGCCACAGACTTAACTAAAGAGAAAGAGTGAGAGAGAGAGAGAGAGAGAGCAAGGGAGCGAGAGGGATAGAGATAGAGAGAGAGAAAGGGCAAAGCAAAGGAAAGGACAACGAGCGACAGTTTGTTTGCACGCAAGGAAGATGAAAGTGTTAGAGGTCGTAGCACCTCTTCTATTTGTGTTTTTCTTCTTTCTTTTTTTTTATAGATTTTCCCACTTTCCAAGCAGCTGGGAAGCTGAGTTAATGTCCTCCCGTTAGGTGTCACGGCTGCTGCAGCCGGTTGCTTGTTTCATTTTCTGTTTAAGAAACGAAGGGAAAGAGCTGCTCTTCAATGCTCTGCTAAGTGTTGTTATTAAAGTGGTTAAGGTTGAATATACTCTTAACGATTTAAACTTGAAGATAAGAAGCTTGTTAACTAGTTTCTAGTATTCTGTTGACCTAGCCACAAAGTATAAATGTATTTTCTTCGCTTAAATGTTGGCTAAGCAACTTTAAGTTTTTGAACAAAGTGTGGATTCTTATTAATTATATTTTATAAGTGCATATGCTCTTTATACTCTCTAGTAAACTATCCGATTAGCTAAACTGTTCTATTCTGTACTATAATTTATCTATAGTATACTATATATAGTTTAGTTTCACTAGTCGGTACTATACCTTACTATGCTATCCTACGATCCTATACTACACAAACCTATTCCACACTATACTATACTATAACATCCCATACTTTACTAAGCTCTATATTCTATATAAAACATTACTAATCAAATACTATTCCACACTACTATCCTATCCTACACTATACTATCCTATCCCATCCTATAGTATACTATCCTATCCTATACTATACTCTACTTTACTATACCATACTATCCTATACTACACAAAACTATTCCGTACCTTACTATACTGTACTAAACTATACTATACTACACCATCCCATACTTTACTAAACTCTATATTCTATATACTACATTACTAATCAAATACTATCCCACTCTATACTTCACTATACTATACTATCCTATCCTATACTATACTATCCTATCCTATACTATACTCTACTTTACTCTACTATACTATACCATACTATACTATACTATCCTATCCTATACTATACTATCCTATCCTATACTATACTCTACTTTACTATACTATACTATACCATACTATACTATACTATCCTATCCTATACTATACTATCCTATCCTATACTATACTCTACTTTACTATACTATACTATGCCACACTATACTTTACTAGACTCAATTTAGTTGTGGCTAAGTTTTCGGCTTAAGGACGCAAACTCAATTTGCTTGCGTCAAACTTTCGAGCTTCAAAAAACTTCAATGGAAAATGTCTTTATCAGTAGAGTAAAAATTAAGCTGCGTGCAAACAAAGCACCCGAAGCAACGCGAACAAGCTCAAAGTAAAAGAAAAATTTAAAAGAAAAGTAAATAAAAAGCGCTGCAAGCAAATTTTCAACGCCAGCCAAGCGTAAGAGATAGAGTAAGAGAACGAGCCAACTTGAATGTAGAAAAGAATATTTGCAACGCTTTTTATGCAAAGCACGTAGTTGTATTTTTTATATTTTCTTATGCAAAATTTGCACGCCGTACAGCAAAGCTTGGTTAAGGACAAACGAGCAGCATAAAAATGTTATATCCTTCCGCGCACCGAACAACAACAACAAGGACAACAACAACAACAACAACAACAAGGACAACAACCTGCCATTAACGCTCGCATATGTACACACCCAAAAGCTGCTTCTACAAATCATCTAACAGCATCCTCTGCGACCCTCCGGCACCTTAGCCGCAACTTTAGCAAAAAAAAAGATGAAGAAAAATGGAGGAAAAAAAATATTACGAGTATTTTTGGGTGCGGTCCTTGACATCGCGTACGACGCATGACACTCGCCTGCCTGCTCCTTGTCTGTGCTTGAGATTCGCAGGGTTCGCCGTTCGTTTCGAATTCACGATGAACTCGATTTTACGACAGCACCCGCCATCAACCAACACAGGCACAGGCACAGCCACATGGACACGGACACGGACACAGACACGGACACGGACACATATACAGCAGCAGGCGATGCCAATGCTGTCCAGAGAGACTCATGAGTGTCAGCACAGAGTCTGCCTGTGTGTGAGTGTGAGTAATTGTAGTTGTACTACTCAGCCACACGCCCACGCACACACACACACACACACACACACAACCAAAAACACACTCACAAAGACACACACACACACGCCAACACTTAGAGCCTGCAAAATTTGGTAGCTTTCCCAAAGGCCCAAAGGCAACTCTCTAACTTATTTATTAGTGGGAATTGTTTGCGAACTGTTCGCAAACCCCGAGCGAATTCTTTATAAAGAGCGAACCATCAATTAATCAAATATCTAGATTGCCTTTGTTCGCAACTTATTTAAGTTTAATTAATATATATGGTTATTTATTTAATTAAGCTAGCCTTTAAGTTCTCTACAATTCTCTGACCAGTTACTCAGAAATTGTTCTTCGAGTCAATTCTGCATTGAATACCTGGATCATAATTCGTATAATTCAATGATATGAACTATGATCCAAATATCTACCAAATTTTTTAGACCTTTTTAGATGAAATGTGGCAAATATTTGCATATTTTATGTAAGCAAAAGATAAGTTAACATTATTTCTAAGAATTATTTCTAAATTCTTTTAAATCTAAAATGCGAAAACATTTTTGTTGTATAGACGATAAGATTCTAATCAGAAATTAAGAAATCTAAAGATTTTCTAAAATTAAAGCTTATTTTATTTTTAACACAATTTCTCAATTATACGATTTTATTTTTGACTCACAAATGTATATCTAGAAAATATAATATACGCAATTATGATATACAAAAATTGGTTAGAAGTTCTTTAAATTCAAAAAACTTAAATTATATTTAAAATCAGATAAAAAAATATAGGGTTTATTTGAAGTTATTCGTATATGTAAGCTATAAGATAATAAGTTATATATATATTACAATTTATACTCACTTTATAAGCTTGTCAATTAATTATTTTTATTTATTATAACAATCAAGCTGATGATATTTATTGAACAACAACAACAAGAACAACGACAAGAACAACATCAATGACAACACCAAAAATTTGACAGACATATAGTAGACGTAGTATATTCCATTACAACATCAAGTACATACCCAATTGGCGTTACGACGCGCACTTTCAACGAAACGTTCGTTAAGTTTTCGATTATTTCTTTCTTGATTTAAGATTTTACTAAGTTATTTAAGCTCTGTTAAGTGATTGCGGCTTTAGTTGTTAACACTTTTTATCTTTAAAATTATTATGGCATTTATTATTATTATTATTATTATTTTTTTTTTTTATTTCACACTGTTTCACTTTTGATCGATTCTCCGCTTTTCTTTATCTTTCTTTTATATCTGGGATTTTTCCAGCTCGCTGTTTGCAAAAAATTGTGTAGCTGTCGGCTTTGGTTGCCCAATTAAAATTGATTATGGTCCGAGTCCTTTTCAAGTTTTTCAAGTTATGTGCGTGCGTGTGAGTGTACGGGTGTGTGTGTGGGAGTGTGTGTGTGTGTGTGTGTCGGTCTGTCTGGTCCCATGCTTTGTGCCTTACAAGCTCCTCTATCTTCATGTTTGCCCCAGGGCAGAAGTTTGTGTGCAGTTTGTGCTTGGTCCAGTGTCGAGTGTCGCGTTGTCTCTGGCGTTGTTCTGATTTTGCTTTCTTTTCGATTTGCCTGCCTGCCTGCCATTTGTCAACTACAAGTGTGAGTGCCTGTCTGAATGTGTGTATGTATGTTTGTGTGCGCGTGTATGTGTGTGAGTGTAGCAGCAACAGCAGCAGCAGCAGCAGCAGGATCAGTTAGTAGCCGTGCCAAACGTGGATCGCTGAGCGTGGTTACGTGTGTAAGCGCAGCACCAAGCGCACTAGTTGACGCCTAAACGTCTACTACGAATTGCGTTTGTTGTAGCGAACCCCAATTTCGAAAAATTCCAAATGGCGGCACACGCACACAACTGTAAAAGCAGCAGCACCAGCAGAAGCAGCAGCAGCAGCAGAAGCAGCAGCAGCATCATCAGCCGCAGCCTCAGTCGCCGTAGCAGCTGCAAACTCGCGCGCAGCAGCAGCATCCGGAGCAGCGACAGCTCTCAGCTCTCAGTTAGCTGCTTGTGATTTATGTACAAAATGGCAAAAGCAACAACAATATAATACAAAATACACTCACACACATACACATGTGTATTTGTACGTACATACAGCATCCGACACACTCGTGTATGAGCTGCGCTGCTCGCAGCAGCGACTTAATCCCAGTTCTGTCCTGTTTTTGGGGGTGGCATTTCCAAGCTCTCGGCTTGGCCTGCTGCTGCCTCTTTTTATTACATAGTTGCCTATATATAAGCAGCGTATATATCTATATATATATATATAAATATGTGTGTGTGTGTGTATTTGAGTGTGCACACACACACGAGCAGACTGTTGCTGCCGGCTTTCGATTTTGAGTTAGTTTTGCTGATAAAAGCTTTCTTGAGTGAGTTTTTTCCCAGTTGCCTGGATAATTAAATGTTTGCTTGCTTTTCATTTCAATATATATCGAAAATTTGAAACAGCTTTAAATTAAATTTGAAGTACAAAGCCTCTGATTCATGCTGTGGGACATGCTCTTGGCTAATTCCAGTCTCTCCCGTTCTGCGCACAATTTAACTTGTAATCTAGCCCATCTGCGCTTTGACCGCATTGAAACTAGCTTTAAAATTGTTTGCTATTTGTATGCTATATTTTCTTTAATTATTTAATCAAATGCAACTTTCTAAGTAGTGCTATCTCGCTTGCACGCACCAGCAAAAGCTTTGCAATGGCCAGGCCTAACTTTTGCTCAAAGCTTTGCGCAAAAAGCGCTTTCGATTCTAACCATTATATATACGTACATACGGGCTGAGAGAAAGTTGGCAAACAGCATCTCTGCTTTTACCTCCATCCAAGGTGAGAGTAAAACTCTGCCACAGAGATAACAAAAACAGGGATATGAAGAAGAAGCACAGCAGCAGCAGCAGCAGCAGAACGGCAGCAGCGGCAGCAGCATAATAAAAATCCATTTTTATAGTCCCGGCAACATCGCAGCCGCTGCCGCTGCCACTGCCGCTGCCGCTGCCGCTTCTGCGGCAGGGACACACACAAACCACCCCGCCGACAAAAAAAAAGATTTACTGACATGGGCAAAGGGAGGTCACGGGGTGTTACTACTCCTTGTTCCTGGGGTGGCGCTGCCAAAATGTATGAAATTTTACTGCCTGCCAACGTCAACAGAAACTTCAAACTTTTGCCGCTGCCGCCAGCTCTGCATGCTGCGCGGCTGCTGCTGCTGCTGCTGCGTGAGCGCGTGGAATGTTGCCATATGCCGCCATATGTACATCTATACATATTAAATGCTGCTCTCTGCTCTCCCATGTATGTCTCTCTCACTCTTTCTCTGTCACACACAAACTTTGCCTCTCACTAGAACTGTGTGCGTGTGAGTGTGTGGCTGTGTATGTGTGCGAGTTGTTTGCGTACTACGCTGGGTACAGTCGCTGCCACCAGCAGCAGCAGCAGCAGCAACAGCAGCAGCAGCAGCATCACCACCAGCCGTAGCAGCGACGCTCTCAACAACTGCGACGTCGACAGCAGCAATAATGTCCGTCCCTTTATCCCAAGCGTCCAGACGTGCAGACTTTTGACTGTGTGGGGTGACCACTTTTTCGTGCTTGACGATGCTGCTGCCTGCTCCTGCCGCCTGTCGCCTGCTGCTTGTTGTTTTTGTTGCTGCTGTTTCTTTGATTGCCATAAACAGGGTGCCACAGTTTACATTCTGACAAAGTAAGAGATAAGACTTCAAACTACTTAAATGAATTTACCAATGCTAAGCTAATTAAATCGTTATATTAAACGGTTTATTCCCCAACTGAAACACAGACAGATTGTTGACTAAAAAGCTTTTTTTACAGTAGCCTAGCTATTGTAAAAAAGTAAACACTGAGGGGAGCGTGTGAAAAATGGGTGGAAAACAATTGGTCTAAACAAATTATGTTTTATCTGAAAGACTATAAGCAAATCGTTTAATCTCATTATTTACACTTTATACTATAATAATTACAAACACTTTCTGTAGACAACAATTAAATTTTGGTACGATTATATTTTATTAGTAGCAAGAAGCACCCTGTACGTAATGAAATTAAAAGGAAAGTTTCAGACCCAGTCAAGTATGCGTTAACAGCAATATCAAAGATAAATCAAACAGTATATTTGTAAAGAGCACCCTGTAGTCCGATATTATTAAGCACTGAAAGTTTTGCTACGCTTGGAACACCCTGTATATGCAAAATACAATGTTCAACAATGTCTAATAGGCAGCAATTTTGATTTAATAAAGCCAAAATCAATGTGCGACCTGCATAACAATGTGCACACAAATTCGCTGCTGCTAAAGCAAGCGGCGAATTTACATTGAACAACACCCTGTATTGGGCCATATTCAAGTTAAACAAGTACATAAGCACTTGGCTTCAAGCACATAAACAGCGAAATGGAATTAAGTTTGCATAGCAAAGAACATAAACTGCTACAATTACAATAACAAGGGCCTTAGACGACACCAAATTGAAACTAGTGTAAAACAACAACAACAACAAAGACAATAACACACCAATAGACACACACACACACACACACACACATGCACATACACATGTAATACACATGCACAGCCCCGCAACAAGGCTGCAAAACTTATTTTTTGCCAATGGCAATGAAAATAAAACAGAAGAAGAAAAAACTCTAGAGAAAATAAAAAGGAAAATAACAGAGTATGTAATTTATAATATCCTTTGTGCGCGGCTGCTTTGTGCTTGTGAAAAGTGAAAATAAGTATGTGCATGTGTGTTCGTGTATGTGTCTCTCTCTCTGTTGTTTGTAAATGTCAAATACTTAATGCCACACACACACAAACACACTTAGAGCTGCTGTCGCGTTTGCCGTTTGTGCCGGGCAAATAGTTAAAACTAAAATAAATTTAGTTGTGCGCGCACACACACACGCTCACACAACTACACAGACAGCAAGAGATAGCGGCAGCCGCCATTTTGCTGCACGCCCTTCGTGCCTTGCCCGCGCTGATAAGTATGCAACGGTTGTGTTTGGCTTGGCCCGTTTGGCTGCCGCACAAAATCTCATTATATTTGTTTTATTTTATTTGCTGCCTCATCGTCATTTTCTTCTTCAGCTGCTGCTTCCATTTTGCTGTTACTTCTATTTTCTTTTTGTTTGTTTGTTTGTTTTTTCCTTAATACCCTGCACTCATCGTAAATGGGAAAAAAAGGGGTATAATAAAGATAACTTTAACATCGACGAGTCTTTTGAGCATTCCTCGTTCATTATATACATATTCAGTTCTCGAAGATCTCCTCATACCTGATTTTGTGTTTGAAGATATCTTAAAATGATAGAAGCTTCAAGCTGGGTAGAGGGTATCTTCCATTTAGACGCTCACGACGCGAGAGAACTTTATTGTGTACTTTTTTTGCCCATTCTGTTTTTATGTCTATTTCTATGGTTTGACCAAAGTACTTTTGTGTGTATACGCAACTGACTTTGGCCAGTTGACCACCCAATGCCCCGCCCCCAGCCCCGCCCATGGCATTGTCATCTACTTACTTACTACTTACTGCGTGCTTAGTTATTGTTTTAGTGTGGCCTTTTGTTTCAAAATTATTAACAATGGACGTTGCCAAGTGAAAGGTGCTTGGACGTTGAAGCTGGGGGCGGTGTGCGTGGGGGGCAAGGCAGGCAGCAATGCTTTTAATAGCATTTAATGCACCTGTACACACGCACACACACGCACACCAGAAGTTAAGGAGCTTTGTTTTTTGTTGGCATTGTCCTGCTGCAACGGCTGCTGCAGCAGCACTTAATAAAGAGCGACTGTGAGTGTGTGTGAGAGAGAGCGAGAGGGAGAGAGCTATAAAAGCAACAAGAGCTTCAACATCAATTTTATTATCATCATCATGGCTATGTTCATGATTAAAGCACATAAGCGGCTTTATAAATGCTTTATTTTTGCCTGTGTTTGTTCATTAATTATTTATTTTATTGTCGCTTCGATTTTACTCATCCCCCGCCGCAGCTTTTTGCAGCCCTGCTTTTGGTCCATTGAAGCTTAACAGCAAATAGCGAAATTATTAAATAGCTTTCTAAATAAATAATAATTATGTTTATATAATATGTCAAAAGCTTTATATATTGTCAAAATTGAATATATTTGCTTTCGTTCTACTTAATATCAGTTATATACAGCTTTATCAGGCAGCTCAGCTACCTAATAAATATTTGTCGTGAAGATAAAATTGAAGTGTTGCCATTATGCATTAATATACGCGATTTGGCAGCGATGCCACCTTGCAAAATTTAGCACATATGGCAGCATTATGAATTAGTTGGTTTGGTTGACATTTTGTTATTGAAGTAGGGTTGCCAGACTTTTTAAAATGTATATGAATATATGTACCTTACAGGATAAGAGGATAAACAAAACCTCACGCAACTCATTGTTAACTATACAAACTACTTACTACAAACATTAACTTTGACAAGAACTTGCTGGAAATAGGCATTTAAATTTGTTGTGATTGCATTTTCGCAAACACCAGAAAATTGAAAGTCATTTTTGAAGCTGACCCAAAACGAAATCTGGTTTGCATAATAGTTGACTGTGGAAATTGTCGTGCTCACGACTCCGAACTTATAAAGCAGGCATTTGAGATGTATATACATACACACGTTCTGTTCATTTGGATTTTTAGATTTATTAAGTAAGGAACGTTTTTAACAAGCATTTCCAGTAGGTATCCATCACGGATTCCGTGCTCAACAATTTAAAATTGATCGCCTCAATCAATGAGCGGGCAACAGTAGAATCGTTTTTACAAAATATATTTCCACAAACCACAAGCTGTGGAAGTGAACTAAATATCATCTGCAATGGCTACAAAGCCGGCGTCATCCGGTCGCGTCAACCTATCGAATCTGGCCCTGGAGAATCGCATTGTCGGCGGCAAGTATCGGTTGCTCAAGTCGATTGGCAGCGGATCGTTCGGTGAAATCTATCAGGGCATTAACACGCAGGACGGCAAAGACGTGGCCGTCAAGATAGAGGCGATCGATGTAAAGTATCCTTTGTTGCGCTACGAGGCGAAGGTCTACGAACAGATCGGACCACATGCCGGATTACCAGCCCTCCTGCACTACGGCAGCGAGAAGCGCTTCAATGCGCTGGTCATGGAGCTACTGGGCCCCTCGCTGGAGGATCTGTTCAACATGTGCAAGCGCCACTTCTCGCTGAAGACGGTCCTCATGCTCAGCGATCAGCTGCTGATGCGACTCGAGTGCGTGCATCAGCATAGCTTTATACATCGTGATGTCAAGCCGGATAACTTTCTGATGGGTCTGGGCAGGAACTGCAATAAGCTGTATATGATTGATTTCGGTCTGGCCAAGCGCTATCAGGATCCGGAACGCTGCCAGCATATACCCTATCGCGAGGATCGCAACCTTACGGGCACCGCACGCTATGCGTCGATCAATGCCCAGCGCGGCATCGAGCAGTCCCGTCGCGATGACTTGGAGTCGCTCAGCTATTGCATCATGTACTTCAACATGGGAAAGCTGCCCTGGCAGGGCATTGTGGCGCCCAATAAGCAGCAGAAATATGAGAAAATACTCGAGATAAAGCGGAGCATGTGCATCGATGAGATATGTAAATCGTGGCCCGTTGAGTTTGCGCTGTTCATGAAATATACACGCAATCTGCGCTTCCAGGATGAGCCCGACTATGTCTATCTACGCCAACTATTTCGTCTACTATTTCGCACGCTCAATCATCATTTTGATCATGTGTACGATTGGAGTCACTTGCACCAGCAGCAAAAGGATCGTGAACGAGAACGTGATCGCGATCGTGATCGCGACCGTGAACGTGACCGGGACCGTGACCGCGAACGCAATCGTCGCGATCAACAGCTTGTCGAGCTGGAACTGAAGCGTCTCCGACGCAGCCGCACCGAACAGAACCGTAACCGTTTAGACATTGGCGATGGACTCAAGATCAACAAGCACCATGATGATAAGCAGCTAAAGTGATCAGTGATCAGCGACCGCTCGGATAATTGGAAAAAAAAAAATTCTATTCCAAATTATTTAAGAGATCGATTTGCATAGTTTGATGTTAAATTGTTCAAAGTTTAGAGTTCGTCTCACTGCGTTTTATTTGCGTTTGCATTTTTCCTTCATTTCTTTTAATGTTCGTTGTGAATTTTTTGATACCCTTGCTGAGGTTCACGAAAAATGTAATGCATTGAAAGACGCAGCTTCGTTTCCACACAGCTTTCAAAATTCTTAATCAACAACATTCCAGTCAATATATTTTGTATCAAATTGGTTTTTACTCTCAAGCTTTCTAGTACCCTAAAGCTATGCATGATATGACTTTTGGCTGCAGTTAGACATAAAAAAAAATGTGAAAGTCGAACGGATCTGAATACTATAACTAGACGAAAACAGAGCTTTTGAATAAATACTTTTGTTATAAATAAAGAAAAATTCCATCTACATACAAATTCTCAAACCAAAAACAATTCTCTAATATAATTGAATTACATTTTCGCTCATGTTTTAGTGTAGATCATAAAAACAAAAGCTCTTTATATTATTACCATGGCAGCTAGATGATATAGAGATCCGATCTGTCCTGCAAGGTTTCTAAGGGACAAGTGTATATATTCTTGCTGGAGCTATTCACATAACCCAATGTCTTGCGTAAGCAAACAAATAGTTAAGTTAGTTATTTTCATTAGTCATTAGGTTGCGACTAACTAAAAATGGTTAGTTGGAAAGTTTCATATGCTGTGCTTTGTCTAGAACTTTGTGAACCTCATCAAAAAAGCAGCTGTCAAATTGTCATGTAAACGCGACTTGCTGCCAGCATCAGTGGAAAGCATTCCAAAGACTATGCCAAGTTTTTGCAGTTGAGGTGGGGTTTATTTTCGCTAGTTATTTATTGAGTGGCAGGCACACACACACACACACAAAGAGAAAGAGAGCCAGCGCAGAACAGGTGAAAAAACACTTGCAAGTTATGCGAAAACAAAATAAATTTTATAGCAGCCATGACCCCCAACAAACCCAACTTCCACACAATACTCGGGCAAATAGTTTAGCTGCAACCGCAGCGGATAGCAAAAATAAAAGAAGAGAAATGTTTTTCGGTCTTTCCTTTTTTTTTTATTTGGTTTTTCGCTCTGCCTGGGAAAAGTAAGTGGAAAAGTTTTTCTGACTTGACTGCGCTGCTTAGTTCTGTTAAAGACGGGGTCGCCGCGTCGCACCTGCTGCCAAATTAAATTGCAAAAAAAAAGCAAAGAGGGAGAGAATGGAAAACAAAAAGAAAAACTTAAAAGAGAAATAAAGCTTAAGCATTGCAGAAAACTCAAACACAATAGAGTGAAACAGGCAACTATGGCTATGACAGACGGGCAATTTCAATAATTTATGATGCCCGGCTTTGAACAACGGGCGGAAATCATTTTGACATTTTCCAGCAATTTTTCTTTGCACTTGGAAAAACTTGGTCCTGCCGCTGCAAACGCAAAACATAATTAAGTGTCGTCTTGAGCGACCGACCGACCGCCCGACCGCCCGCCCGCCTGCCAGTTGAAGCGACAAACAGTTGATGAACAGTAATAGCAAAAACATAAAAAACAAAACTTATTTGGTCGGCAGTGCACGATTAGGAGATACCCTGTACACAGCTACCTACTGAACGGACATGCACACAAACACACACACAAATACATATACACGGACGCTGTGCTTCCTCTTACTTAAGCTCCACACTAAGGGAAATGCATTCTTGATTAACTTCGGAGCTTATAGTCCGATCTACATCATACTAAAACATAAACTCTTCAACACTGACTTTTAAACTTTGATTTTGAAAAATATCGGTTTTGTATCAATTCTTGATACGATCTTTCTATGTGAGCGTAATACAGCACTGACATCTGCCAATGGAACTGGTAGATGAATGGAAACTACCTAACTTTCAAGACCAATACACTCTTTTACTCTATGTCAACAGAGCATTGAAAACAAAAACAATAACAAAATGTTGCAAGTGCCAAGGGAGTGGTAACTGGCGAGCAAGAAGCGGCCAAAAACTTGCAATGTGGCAAATAAAGCGGCATGACAAGTGACAAGTGGCAAGTAAACCGTAAGCCGTAATACAAAATGCCACATAATGCTGCAGCCTTTCGCTGTCCTTCTGCTGATGCTGCTGCTGCTGCTGCTGCTGCTCTTCATACTGGCCGCCCTGACAGCCTGTCAGACTATAGGGCTGACGGACAGGCATCGGCACCTGAAGCCATGACAGTTGCCATGTCAACATATATGATAAATTGTACGAAGCATCGCGTCTGCTGCTTCAAATGATGTGTTATGGAAATTTGACGTACGTTGACTGCAAATGTCGCCTGTCACTTGGCCGTAACACAGTCTGCATGTGTGTGGTCGAGTGTGTGTGTGTGTGTGTGTGTGATGTTGGTGTAAACATGCATGTAATGTAATTGCACATTTTGCTATATGCATGGCAAATAGGTGTTTATTTAATTTGCTAAGTATGGCGCACGCCTTGTGTGTCCATTCACAGTCAGGCTGATTTGATGCGACAATCTCCCTAAAAAAAAAGGGCGGTAAAAGCAAAAAGGCTTATGAGAAGCGCTTGGAAGAGCACAGCTTATTTACAGTTGCTACAAAAGGTGACTTTTGTGCAACGAAACAACAAATTAATACGCATTACAAATTGACATGCATGTTAAAGTAACTGCTAGCTTTAACATGTAGCTTATTTGCCTCTCTGTTCTTTTTTTGTGGCTTCTCAGAAAGGGTCATATAAAAGCATGAGAGACTTTAATAGATAAGCGCATATCCTTGTAAACTCATCTGTAAAGTACAAAGCAAAGAACAATCTAATTTGACATGCATGTTAAAGTGCTTAAGCTTACTTAAACGGCACACTTTAAAAGGAAAGTACAAAAGGAGTGCGTGGTATTATCGCTTAGACCAGCAAAAAGTCACTTTGCCATAAAATGGTAAAAAAAAAAAGAAGAAGAGAAACGCAGCCACTTAGAATTGGCTGACTAATCCATTTTGTTATGTGGGCGGAGCAGCAGGTAACCATTAGCAACAACACGAGGCAAGAACTAAGCCAGTAAACTACAAAAAGCAGAGCTTAAAAACTTTTGCAGCTCTTGCCAGCATTTATATGCGCCCACTAATGGCAACTGAAAACGTGAAAACGCAATGAGATAATGTAAGCCAAAGCCCAACAAATGCAACAGCATAGCAGCTCTTGGCTTCCACAGAAACTCTCAAAGTTTTCGCACAAATAATTGCTTCCACTCGCACTAATAGACATACATATATATTTCCCAGATCTACTTAACATTCCACGCCCGATGCCAGACAAACAAAATCCGTTGCGTTAACAACGTGCAACTAAAAGTGGCATCAAATATTGCTCTTGTTGCACTCTTGCACTTGTTTTTGGCATCTTAGCAGCTTTGTTGCTGCCACAGATTTTGCATTTGCTTAAAGACGAGCGCGTCTCACACTTTCTTTTGTTGTTGATTTTGTCGAGTTTCTCATTTCCATCCAATTGGACTACAACCTTAAACTCATTCTTAAATATATTTGTAAAAATATTATTAGCTACGTTTGTCGAAGGCTTTTAACTTTAACTTTTGGGTTTTAATTCGATCGATTCAAAAGTTTCTAATAACTCTCCAAATATCAACATGGACGTGGAGTTCAAGATAAGTATAGGTAGATTTGAATCTTCCACGAGGGGGTTCTGGGAGAGACTCACGCAAAGGCCGGCAAGTATTCTCTGTGTGTGTGTGTGTCTATGCATGTATGTATGTATGTCTGTATGTATTTATGTATGTATGTATGTATGTATGTGTGTATGTATGTTTGTATGTATGTATGTATGTGTATGTATGTATGTATGTATGTAGGTATGTATGTCTGTATTATGTTATACGTAGCACGGGCAAGGCATGGGCATACCCGCTAGTGTAGTTACAAATGCTTCTATGCTACGTGATTCAAATAAGATTTAGCTTACAAGCTGCGTTGGTAAACCAATTAACAATATCTCTTCTCTTTTCTTCTTTCAGTAATGTGTTCATATAAATGGTCGTCTCCCGCCCACTGATGGATGGCGATAAAGACAAGCGTGCGTGTGAATTTACAGGTGAGTACGTTATAATGTAATTAGGTTAAATTAAATTATATCAAATAGACTGGGTAGAGAGATACTGCTGGGAAATCACAGACCCGACGGGGAAAATGTCCGGTCTTATGCGTGCATGTTGGCCAAATTCAGTTCGTGTTCGTGTCTGAGCGTGCTGCATGAATCCGCGACGCGTTCATCTCTATTTTTGTACCATATGCGCTTTGAATAATTTATTATAGCAGAAACAAAAGCAGCCGCAGCAGCAACAGCAGGAGCAGCTTTTCATTTTGGCAAGAAAGTAATTATGTGTAACGTGGCGTATGCGCAATGTTCGAAAGCAAGAAAATTAATTAGTTTCGGCAGCGGCAGGGGCCAACCTTTTGTGGTTAACAAGCGCACGCTGATAATGAATCGATTTGCTTTAACAGCAGACAGGAGGCAGCATCCAGCATGCAGCAGGTGAGCCAACTTAAGCAGATTTCACTGTCTGTTGGCCAGCGTGCGATTCTAACAAACGACCGCAAACAAACATCAATGCCAAAATAAATTCTCAAGTTGCTGCTCCTGCTGCTGCTGCTGCTGCTGCTGCTGTTGTTGTTTAAGCTTAGGATAACAGCATGCCTGTCTTGCTGCAGGATAAACACGAATCGAATGTCATTAAAATAAAGACAAGACAAGCAAAAGACAAGTACGGCGGGGTGGGCGGGCGGTTGTTTGCTGCGGCTCGAGTAGTCATTGGAAGCTGCCGTACAGCCGGGCAGCATCATGTTGAGAGCTCATTAAAACGAATACGAATTTAATGGTACTTAAAGCGGAAATTGCCTGGGAAGTTTCCGCCATGCTAAGCACACAACAACAAACAACAATAACAGGGACAACAACAACAACGACAACAACAACAGCAGCAACAAATGACGCAGAGCCATGTGAAACCAAACCAAGTCGAAGCAAGTCAAGCCAAGATCGAAGCAAAGCTTTTACGAGCTGAAAACTATTAGTGCCACCAACAACAATGCGCCTTGCACACACACACACACACACACACATACACCGTTTCGAGTATGGCAACAGCTCATCTATGTGGGCGGTCGCCTCTCACCGTGCGTGTGTGTGTGTGGGCGTGTTCACTATTTTTTCTTGGCTCACGTTATTGTGTGCCAAATGAAGCCATCGTCATTGCACACCGGCACAAAGCTGATGCATGCTGTGCTAAACAAAAATAGAAAAGAAAAGAATTGAAAAGAAAAAACAGAAAGAAAAGCCAAGCAGGTGACAATGCCTGACTGCGCAATACTCTGTACACAATGTCTTGAAGGCACAGCAAGTTCCTCTTAAAAGGAATCGATAAGCCTTTGACTTTAAAACTATACAAGTTTGTCGAATAACGCTCTGAGTGACTCCCAAACTGTAAACATGGGGCTTAGAACTGTAAATTACGTAGATTTTCTTTAAAAGCCAATCTTTGTTACTTTCGCATCTCTTGCTCTCTTTGAAAACTCCTCAATTGTAGATTTGCGCAGATTAGTACTGAATACGGACAGAGAAAACTAGCCGAGCATTGGTCAAAACCAATATCCTCTTTTTACTGAAGAAACAGAGCATAAAAACGGGATAAGCACGAAAAAACGAACAGAACTAGTTGGAAAAAATACAAGCGAAAACGAATACTGAATACCCTTAATACATGGGAGCCAAATAGTGGTAATTAATTTCTGCAACTATATTGCATATAACTCATAAATGTGGGAAGTTTTTCGATAACTTTTTTTATTCATTTCAACATTTTCTAAAGTGTGCAATAAATAAGCCAAAATATACCAAATTCAAGCCTGAATTTCATATTCCACACTCATTTCCAATTCGAAAGACTTGATATTGAAATTGTGGTTGCAAATGGCATCTGATGTGAGACATATCCAATGTTGGGCAAGGTAACCAGGTGAAAAGCAGTGAAAAAGAAAAACAACAACAACAACGAAAAATAATAATAATAAGAGGAGCGGCAACTGTAACTTTGCTGACTGTGCGAAAATGTGCGACGCCATTTTGAGAGAACGCACAAAAGTATGCTATAATTGAACGTTTGTTTGTTTCGCAGGTGTTTCTCCCTGCCTTTGTGTGTGTGTTTGGGTGTGTGTGTATTTAGATGAATGTGCGTGTGATGAATGTACACATGTGTGTGTGTGTGTGTGTGGGAGTGTGTGTTTGTGCAAAATGCTGGAAAATTTGCTGCACATATGCATGTCAGCAGCGCCCATAATGGCAATACCATTGTATGTACTTTGAGTTTTCAATTTCAGCTTTTTGCCAGAGACAGAAACAGAAACAGAGACAGAGAGAGACGGAATGCGAGTAGATGGGGCGCGCGGACGGGGGCGAGAGAGCCCGGGAGAGAGTTAGCAAACAGCGGGCTAGGGATTATGCTGCGTATTGAGTTGGGCACACATCCATTTTGGTTTGCGTTCGCCTTTCGTGCGCTTCACGCGAAAAACAAAAACCAACCAAAAAAAATAAGCAAAACTCAAAAAAGTCAATTCAAATGGTTTTTGCTTGTTTCAGCTTATGGATTTTCGCCAAACTGCCGTTGGGGTAAATAAAAGCGACCCAAAGTGGGCACGAATAACGCAAATTTCGCCTGTCAGCCAAAAACAAAAACAAGAACAAAAAGTAAAAGCATCGGCGAGATGAAAATTGATTGCGAATTTCGAAACAGATTTCAAAGTCCAAAGAGTATGACAATTCCAACGATTATGGCAAATGAAATAAATTTCGGAAACTTTGACAAATTTATTGCGTTTCACAAATCCATCAACGTACAATCCAGGGCGTATGAAGTTTTGCTGCGAGTATCGCGCATTTATCGCTTTTTTATCTTCTAACAATGATGCTTTTAGCTTTTAGAAGTTAATGATTATTGCCCGGATGTATCGCTTTTCTATTGCTTTCTCATCTGATTTTAGAAGTTGAAGATTATTGCTGGATGTATCGCTTTTCTATCGCTTTCTTATCTTCTATAGGTTTCACCCAGACAACAATGTCGCTTGGCAGATACATTTGCGATAGCAGGCAACATTTCGATAGGCCGTCTAACTTCTAACCCCTTTTTGTGGTATCGCCTCACTATCTTCCTGGCGATAGAGTACGGCAACTAAGCAAAATGAACGAGAATGAAGTATTTTTGAATGGCAAGCACTGTCAATGCTGGAGAGACAATCCAACTGAATGAAATGATTCGATTCGTTCACATAACAACCGACAGGCTCACACACATGCACACCCACTCAGACAATCAGACACATACGCACACATGCACACGCAAACACACACACACTCTGAAAGCGGACATTGAAGTGCACTTAGTTGCCAAAAAGTTAATAAAAATAAGTGCCTCTTGGCCGTTGCCAAGTGCCAGAGTCCGGCAAGCATATGAAGTGGCTGGAGCTCCGATTCGGGCATCAGCTCCGACCGACCCGGCGCCCAGAAACGATTCGAACCGTACCCTGCCGTACCGTACGCAGGCCGTGCACGGACGTTAAGTAATTTGGATTTGCTGGCGACTACCTTGTCCCGCACTCGACCAATGCACAGCTGCAAAATGTTACCGTTGTTAACTTGAAGGACTTGGCCAAGCCGAGGCAGGCCAAAAGGTCAGTCACTGCGTCTGGGCCATAAGAAAAATACCACAGACTTGAAAATACAATAACAATGTCCAGGCCAAGGCAGTCAACCATAAATGCTGGTAATAATTGCTTTAGCTGAAATCGGCATTCTAGAGGAACTTTCCGAGTGTTGAGACCCAAAAATCTGAACGAAATATGCAATTAAATGTTCGAAATTGTGAGCATAAATAACTGAAATAGTTTTCTAAGCCATTTCAACCCAATTGCCTGTTGCATGACATTGAAAGTGAGCCCAAAGATTTCAATTAAACTTAAAAGTCTTTGAAGCGTATGTCAAATTTGACAAGCAGTTTAACATGACGATTAAAATATGTATTAAGCTATGTTTTGCGCTGCACTAGCTGACAAATTTTGACTGACAAAGTTTACTACCTGTTAGATAGCTAACGAGATATGTGAACAGTGCTGCCACCTGGCAATAAGGCAATAAATAACATATGGCAACGCTGAGATATATTTGCGCTTAAAATCTAAATGCTTAAGCAAGGGATTGTTAAATATATATTTAAGTAAATAATATATATATTTTGTATCTTCTCCTTGTATCGCTCTCCTTTACGGCGTTGCCAGCATATCTTATGGCGTTGCCACTACTGCACACAATTTTAAAGTTTCATTGCAAGCTTAAAGGATATGCTTGTCAATTAGACAGCCGAATAAATTTTACAAAGCTGTTCTAGGAAAATATTTCTGTAAGCAAGAGTTGAAATTCTCCGGAATTGCACGTGGCCCGGCTCAGGCAGCATTAAACGTACAATTAATGTGGGCAGCTCCGGACATGTACGAAATTAAATGGAATTGAGAAAGGGAGAGGGAGAGGGCGCTGGGTTAACTCAAAAATTGCTGTGACCCAGCAATTTAATTAAGCTACACAAAAATGTGCCAACTACTTAAAGAAGTGGCGCGCACAAAGCCGCTCAGACTAAGATCCCGTAATCGCAATTCTAATTAAGTGCAAATTTCGAGGACGAAACCCGGCTCTAAACTGGTTGCCCGCTCCGCAAAATTGTGTGTTGTCGCCTAGTTTATTTCATCTCGATTATATTCTTTTTTTTTGCTTCTACTGCGCCAGCTGAATTTAATTAAATTTCCACACTTCAAAGCGTGCAATGTGCAAAACCCAGTCAAAACGAATGAAGTCAAAAGAACGACCTAGCAATAAGAACAAAAAACAAAAAAAAAGAAAAGAAACATGAAAATGTTTATAAGGGCAAAAGGAAATCTTAATTTTATTTTGCTTTCTCTTTTCGTTTTTTTATACATATTTTTTTCATTTCTCTGCTGGCTTCGTTATTTTCTTCAACTTTGTTGCCATCAGGTTGCAAATTGTTGGCAGCTGCCTTTGCTTTGCTTAGCTGGTTTCTTTCTCGGGCTTTGCTTTCGCTTCCCCTACTAATTAATTTCGATTCATTGAGCACTTTACAAGAAATTACACACCCACTCGACAGCCAACCTGCTAAGTGTATTTTTCTTGTCATTTTTCTACTATTCCCATTTCTAGCGGTCCCGCCCCCGCCCCGGCCCCGGCCTCAGTGCCAAGCCGAATCCGATTCCCATTCCGATTCCGATTCCCATTACGTTTTATACTATTAGTTGGAAAGTTTATTTTCTTCGTTTTTGTCATTTTTTCTTCTCTTTGCTTTCACTTCCAGTCAGCATCAAAGGCTCTCCAACTGAATGCCCCCAACAAATGAGCGTTTCAAATTGTTGCCAACAAATTTGCTGCCATTGAGGAAATGGCAAGTGCGACAGAGCGAGACAGTTGGATGGCGCCAACAAAGGGCCACTAATACCAAAATAGCTGGCATACAAATGCTCGTGCAACAACTTTTAGCAGTCAGTGTATACAACACTATCTACCAGATGTGTGTCTGTGTGTGTGTGTGTGTGTGTGTGTGTGCCATTGTATCATTTGCGCTTCGTTACTTTCCCCTCTTATCGATGTGTCAATTAGATGGTCTTACTGTAATCCATGTGCTGGATGTTAGCATTGAGTAAAAGTACATATCGAATGGCTTCGAATAGCTTAAAATATCCCATGTATTCCCTAGCTAATGTCACCAACTTTCTGCAAGCAGTCAAGCGGGCTTCCACATTGAACAAGCTATTCAATTAGTTTGTAATACTTATAGATACTCTACAAATGTGCTTCATATCAATTTTAAACAATTATATATATCAGTTATTTCTTTTCTCCATGGTCACAAGCTAATTACGTGAGGGCTTAATAAGTAGAACGCCC
Source organism: Drosophila kanekoi (assembly GCA_037075305.1). Taxonomy (NCBI): domain Eukaryota; kingdom Metazoa; phylum Arthropoda; class Insecta; order Diptera; family Drosophilidae; genus Drosophila; species Drosophila kanekoi. The sequence goes on from JBAMCE010000678.1 coordinate 3,743,296, forward strand.
TAGCTGTGCGGCATTGACTCGGAGATACCCTGTAACTAAGTTTCGATTGAGCGAATATCAGAATCAAAATATCATTTAACAGAAATTTGTTCTATCTTTTCTTTCGATGATTATGCTATATAATATGTAGGGCACACGATAACGAAAACTTTTGCCTTTCGTTCTCGTAAATTCAAAAATCTAGCTCCAAAAGAAAGTTTGTTATATTTAGGTAAACATATACACCCTTTCAGAACGTTGTCCATGTACACAGGGTATACAAAATTTGTTGCTAACTAACTATAACCTGCTGTGCGCGTGTGGCAATCATTTTCAGAGCCGAGTTCTTGAAGTGCTCAAACAACAACAAAAACTAATTGAAAACTTTCCGTAACTCAGCAACAGTTTTCACATACGTATTTGCCTTAACGGAAAACTCGTGTAGCATTTTCTAGCATCAAAAATGTTTGAATATTTTTAATTTACATGCAAATATAAACATTTCCCAAAAGTTAAAGTTGAACTTTCAAAAAAAGTCCTATTTACTATTATTTGCATCTCATTTGTTATTTTTTGCCAACTAAAACAAAAAATATGTCACAAAAACCGCAAAACCTATTTTCCTTTACTGGGACAAATGATTTTAAAGCTTATTCGCCAACAGAAAAAAAAACTAATGGAAGTTTTCAAAACATAAAGTTTAGCTTATTAAATGTAAATAATTTAATTAAAAATACGTGAAAACTATACACTTATAAAATTGTATAATAATTTATAAGAACTTTAAAAGACCATACATCGGATGGAACTTCAGTTGCCCGAGATATGGCTCTTTAAATTTAATAATAACTTAAACTAAATAACTTTCTCGGAATTCTCTTTTGTTTTCCAGGCATATCTGGCATGATCCGAAGAAGAACACATTAAGTATGGCTAAAACAAGAACTACGTTAGTTTAAATTAAATAATATAAATTAATCATTTATTCGCCTCGGAGGAAGAAATCATATGTCATCATCATATGTGACGCTGCCATCAACAGGATCCCCCCTGCAGGATTCTCTAATTTAAATTAAACACAATCAAATAATTTAAATAACTAAACATTAGCTTAAGCGACAATGAAAGTATGCAACAGAAATGCCGCCTTACATTTTTGCCCCTTAAGGGTATGCAATGGAAATGCTGCTTAAGAGCGACAATGAAAGTATGCAACAGAATCTTGTGATCGTTAAATTAGCAGACGACCGTTAAGTTAACAGCCGCCTAACATTTTTGCCCCTTGAGGGTATGCAATGGAAATGCTGATTAACAGCGACAATGAAAGTATGCAACAGAAATGCTGCCTAATATTTTTGCCCCTTAAGGGTATGCAATGGAAATTTTCATTCAGCAAAAAAAATTTTAGCTACCTGCTGAGCATTTCTGTTCGCCTGGTACTTCAGCCAAATTTGAGTTCGCATCCCAAACTTGAGCGGCCCTCAATTAGCGCCCCTGCGCGTATGCAATATAATTTGCATTTACAATATTTTTGTCTGCCTGCTGGTCATTTCTGTTCGCCTGGTATTTCAGCTGAAATTTTTGTTTAAATCTGAACCCAGTCAGCGGTCGGCTGGACTAGCAACCGTTGATATTTGAATATTGTCTTCCAAACTGCACAAAACGGCAAAAATGAATTTATTTGCTCATTTCATTTATTTATTTCTCATAAACCTTTACATAGTTGTTATTTATATTATGTACTTTATTAATTATCTTTCTAAATATTATTATTAAATTACACGCACAAATATAATGGAATATCAGAAAGATTAGGTGCGTTAAACTAGCGGTCAGTTTTGATTAATTTGGGTTATCTCTTAAAAATGATTCTAATCTTTTGGTTAAATGAAGTCCCCAAAAATGTCTACAAATTATACTGATTTGGATAGTACTTATAATTATTGCTTATTTTATTTAATTAAGGACTTTTAATTTCTTTAACTTAATATAGCTTTATCCCGGCTAGTTGCAGTGCGTATGGCCTCTCGAATTTCAGTTGAATCCTTAGAAATGGTTTCTTCAATCTGAAAAGATTGAAAAATGAAATTTGAATATGAAATGAATGAAAAATGAATATTAGAATTAAACAAATAGGAAACAACAAAGATCAAACATTAAATAAACATTCTCAGATTAAGTTCGATCTGAAGAAGTTGACGCATTTCAGATCGAATTTAAGCTCAGAGTGGAACCATAAGACTTGAACTTTCCACTTGAGGAAGATGCATGGAATGGTGTACAAAACGTGTACAAGAGTATATATTTCGGGCATGTAGAGTCCAGCAAGGCTTAAATAGTCAATTACAATCATGGTGTTTAAGAACCAATCCAGTTTTTTACACTTTTAATATTGTTGTTTTTGAAACCCGCTCAGAAAGTCCTGTTAATAAATATATACTCGTCTGATATCCTTATATACTTGAACGAATTTCTGGAGAAAAAATGAATGTACCTCGATCTTATGCTTGCGGATTTTCAAAGATATATATCTGTGTCTATGTATGTATGTATGTATCTATGTATCTATGTATCTATCTATGTATGTATGTATGTATCTATGTATCTATGTATGTGTATCTATATGTATGTAAGTATGTGGTCTTTTACCAAATGTAGATAAAGGATATATAACTTCGTTTGTCTTTAGTACTATTTACTTGTATTTCATACAATAAGAGCTAAAATATGAAATAGTTTTCTTTTAACGTTTTATCAGCAGTCCAGCATAGCTGAAAACCCAAATACAAAACCAACATTATAAAATGTTGAATCCTGCTTCTACATCTATTTGCACAAAATAATATTCACATATTTTCAATAAAAAATTGCCAACTTTAGCTCTTACCTCACAACTCACTCATTTCGTGGAAGCAGTTAAATTAAAATAAACATATGCATTTTAAACTAAAACAAATTCAACACAATATGTGAAATACTAAATAGCTGAGATGCCAATGTGCAAATTGTTGGGTAAACTTTACATTAACTAAAGGTTCGCCGAAAAAACCCCAACAGCAAAGCCGCACACGTTACAGAGTGCGCATGTAATAAAACAGTACGATATAAAAATTAAATAAAATAAAAAAAAAGTTAAATAAAAATGAAAATAAAAGAAGAGAACAGGGGCGAATGCTAGCTGTGGCAGCAACAGGAATTGCAACAGCAACAAAACTGAAACCCAAAAAATAAAAAGAGCAGCCGCATATTACGAAAATGTATTAAATTTTTAGCATGCTCATTAAAAAAATATTAAAATAAAATTTCTATGGTAACACAGACACACACACGCACACACACACATGCACTAATAATGCCCACATGTATTGTGAGAGATGAAAATAAATATGTGAAAGCGTCTGCCTGATGGCAATAACATGAGTTGCCTTTCCATTTGTGAGAGTGTGTGCATAAGAGTGTGAGTGTGAGTGTGTGTGTAAAGGGTGTACCGAGACCGCATGAAAATTGGCATCGCACACACACACAGTCAGAGATACAGAGATACACAGTAAAACCGTACGCCTGCACATTAAAACAACTCCATGTTCTGGCGTCCAAACCCTGCTGCCACGCCCAATTCCCAGCGAGGCGAGACAGCAGCAGCGCGAGGGGAGGGGAGGGTAGGGGAAAGGGTGGCGAGGTCAACAGCAGGGGCTGAGTCAACGATATGTGAATATCAAGATTTAATTTAAAGTTAACTAAGTAAGATTAAGCTTTAGCATTGCACTCACACATACACATACATACATACACACATACATACATACATGTATATGGCCATTTGCAGGGTGCAAACGTGTGTGTGTTTGTGTGTGGGCAGGGCAGGGTCGGAAGGGAACTCTCGTATCAAGTAGAGCAGAAACTCTTAATAAAGCAATTGCCTCTGGCAGTCAAAAAGTAAACGTCGACGTCGTGCAGCAACCTGATTACGACAGGGTTTGCGGGCGGGCGGTGCGGCGCGGTAAGCACCTCGGTCCAGGGCCACGACCTCAAGCATACATCTGTCTTTCTGTATATGTATGAGTGTGTGTGTGTGTGTGAGTGAGTGAGCTTTCATACGAACGACCTTTTTTCGAGACCCATGACATAGCGGCAGTTAGTTCGGCCACTTTATAGAGCCGCTCGCTCCGGTTGCTCTGCGGATCGCTGGCTGCCTGGCTGGGTGGTGTTTTTTGGGTGGGTGAAAAAGGAAAAAACCGGATATGTGCAGCTGCAGATGAAAGTTGCACGAACAACGCCCAGCAATATCAACTAACCATAATTACATATTGAATGGCATAACCAGAAGAAATTCGAAACGCCAAGCGAAGCATAGCCAACTATGAACTGAATTTAATTAGCTTTGCGCTATAGATTATAATATCACAGTGGAACGCATAATACGATTTAATGTACAAAAGAACGTTATGAGAACAAACTGAGGGAGGAGGAGGATACAAATCTTTTGACATACGACTTAAGCCCCCAGGGTCCTGGCTGACCCCATCAGAGAGAGGCGCCTCCGAAGACTACACCCCGACGACCCACATGCGAGGCCTATCAATTAAATATCCCTTCATTGTTAATATCATATAAGTTACATAATTGTAACTAGACTGCATTAATAACTATTCGCTTGGTAAAGATCAGAAGGCACTGATCGATTCCAGACGAAAACGACTTAAGCCCAACACGTCTATAACAAATGTTTCTACGAATCATTTATCGGTATTCCATATTTTGTATGATTTCAAAAATCGTATAAAATGAAAAATATTTAAGTACAAGTAAAAATGGATAGTTTATACTTTGAAAGAAAGTTTGAATTATCGGAAAAGAAATTATCTCCGGTTAAAGAAATTATCTCCGTAAAATCAGTTCTCGTCCCACTGTGCGCTGCGGCTAGCAAATCTGTGCAGCAAAAGGCAAATTATATAGCAGCAGCATATTATTTGCAGCACAAGCGACAGCAACTTGGACACATGAAATACAGCTACGATGGCTACAACAACAACAGCAGCAACAACAACAACAACACCAACAACAACAACAATAATATTACCAGCTACAACAACAACAACTTTAAGGACTATAAGGACTGGCCATGAGGATAAAATAAAAATCCCCTCCACTCGTGTTATTATCTTCATACATGAAGATATTCAAAGCGCTGGGGGAAATTTAAAGAGAAAGAGAGAGAGCGAGAGGGGGAGAGGGAGAGAGAGCGAGGAGGCAAAAAATAAATTTAATGTAAACATAAAAGCAAGTTTTGGTAGAAGCTAGTTTTGCATTTTATAATCAGCGCAAAATGCGGGGGTTGGTCGCGTCCCAACCTCGATTAGGGTTGAGGGTTGACGATGGGCGAAACGGGTCGAGCGGGTCGAACGGGGCTGCGAAGGTTGGCATGGTGTCTGATGAAGGGTGAAGGGTAAAGGGTGACTGACTGACTACTCGACTGCTGTCTGGCCGGCTGTGTGTGCTGCATTTGATGATGCTTGGCTGGTCTCTCAGCCTCAGCCTCAGCCTCAGTCAGTGCACCAAGTGGCAGCTGTGCGCCACGGCCAGCGGGGGAATGCAGAAAACGGGGGGGAGAAACGGACAGACGCACATAGCCCGGAGCCGTAATAGTGCGGACTAAGGTTCGAGCTGGGGCTGCCCTTTGTGCTTTGTCAAAGGGAAATTTTATATGATTTTTAATGCTTCGCGCTTCATAAAAATGTTGCCGTGCCAACAGGAACAGAATGCAAATAAATTGGCTTCACATGGCTTCACATCCAATGGCAGCCCCGAAGCCTTTAAGCCAATTCCTTTTATGTTTACGGCCACCTCTACCCCTCCCTCTCTCTCTCGCTCTCTCTATCTCTCTCTATCGCTCTCCATCTCAATATATCTGTCATATCGAGGCAACGCCGTATTTGATTAACACTTCACGGCGCACATTTTTGAATATTCCCAAAAATTTACATCACAAAGTTGCTTTCGCATATAAGTTTAGACATACATTTAAGCTAAAACATTCAATATTTGCATATTTATAAAATGTGCCAAAAGTTGGCTAACTATCACAATAAACACCCTGTATATGCACTCTTATTAGATAGTCAAATATTTGGGTTGAAATGTGTCAGCTTTTGATGTAGGAAAAACTTTTCTGGAATAGATTCCATTCATAGAATTTGTCAATTTTCTGCAACAAACATTTTTTCTTTTCAGAATTTTCATTAACAGCATTAAATGTTTTCTAATCCTTTTCTAAATTTCTTGCTAGTCTTCAATCATATTCATCAAGCTGAAATAGTTTTCATTCTGTTCAGCTTTAAGGGAAAGTGCAACAAATTTTCGATTGCAAAATACAAATGAATATTAAATTAAAGCGAATATCGCAATAATTTTCATATTTAATGAAGCCACACTTCATTTGAGGCAAATACGAATTCGAATAAAATTGGGCGCAAAATTACAGTGCATATAAAAAGTATGCAACCGCATTGCGGTAATGGCTGCCTGGCAACCGGCTACTGGCAACTGGCAACTGGCAACTGGCTCGTTATGCAGCAATACCGAAAAAGTAAAACCAATTAAATATAAAAATGCTGAATACAACCAAACCAAACCAAATACAGAAAAAAAGGAGATGTAAATGATAATAATACACACACGCCCGCACAAAAGCATTTACGCCCGGGAGCAATAAACGCTTACGCAATTTAATTGCGCACAAAATGGCAGCCAGGCAAACGAAAAACAACAAAAATTAAAGAAACAAATTAAAAATAAAACCGCCTAAAGCTTGTTTTCAAATAGCTGCATAATTAATATAAAATAAAGTAAAGAGCGGTCGGGGCTGACGCAAAAGTAAATATGTTCAATTTATAGATATTGCCAGATTTCTGTTTATTTGCGAATATTCGCACATTTAATTGTACACTGTGGACCAATTGCTTGGGAAGGGTATCAAGCAGAGGTAAAGGGCAGCATTTATATAGAGATATAAATATAGGTATAAAAGCAGATACAGCTATAGATACAGATAGATACACATAAGTACAGATACAGATACAGCTACAGATATAGATTGATACACATAGGTACAGATACAGATATAGACACAGATACAGATAAAGATACAGATACAGATACAACTACAGCTACAGCTGCAGCCACAGATACAGATAGATACACATAAGTACAGATACCGATACAGATACAGATACAGATACAGATACAGATAGATACAGATAGGTACAGATATAGATACAGATACAGATACAGATAGATACACATAGGTACAGATACAGATATAGACACAGATACAGATACAGATACAGATACAGATACAGCTTCAGACACAGATACAGATAGAGATACAGATACAGATAGATACACATAAGTACAGATACCGATACAGATACAGATACAGATACAGATAGATACAGATAGGTACAGATATAGATACAGATACAGATACAGATAGATACACATAGGTACAGATACAGATATAGACACAGATACAGATACAGATACAGATACAGATACAGATACAGATACAGATACAGATACAGATACAGATACAGATACAGATAGATACACATAAGTACAGATACAGATACAGATACAGATACAGATACAGATAGATACACATAAGTACAGATACAGATACAGATACCGATACAGATACAGCTACAGCTACAGCTACAGCTACAGCTACAGCTACAGCTACAGCTACAGCTACAGATACAGATACAGATAGAGATACAAATACAGATACAGATACAGATACAGATACAGATACAGATACAGATACAGACACAGACACAGATACAGATACAGATACAGATACAGCTACAGATACAGATTCCGATACAGATACCGATACAGATACAGATACAGACACAGATACAGACACAGATACAGATACAGATACAGATACAGATACAGATACAGATACAGATACAGATACAGACACAGATGCAGATGCAGATGCAGATACAGATACAGATACAGATACAGATACAGATACAGATACAGCTTCAGACGCAGATACAGATACAGATACAGATTCACATTCACATTCACATTCAGATTCAGATACCGATACTGATACACATACAGATACAGATACAGATACAGAAACAGCTACAGATACAGATAGATACATATAGGTACAGATACAGATACAGATAGACACACATAAGTACATATACAGATACACATAGATACACATAGGTACAGATACAGATACAGATACAGATACAGATACAGATAGATACGGATACCCATACAGGTATAACTACAGATAGAGATACAGATAGAGATACGGCTTCAGACACAGATACAATTACAGATACAGATACAGCTACAGATACAGATACAGATAGGTACAGATACTAAAAAGGATACAGATACCAATTGAATGACACATTGAAGGCTTGGCGGGATGGTGGACTGACGGATTGATGGATTGACGGATTGATGGAATTTACTTATTTATTTATTTCCCCGAGTATAAGCCTTATTCCCTGCAGTCCCTTCGCTTGCAATTTCTATGGGAATCTCCTTGAATATATTTACTCAAACATTTACATCACAAGTGAGCGGAATAAGCCCCCGAACGCATTGAAATTGAAAATTCAAATTGAGTTTCGCACACGTCAGATTTGTCAAAGTATTTGCATAGTATATGAATTGTTTTTGTTGCATCTACCACCTGTCGACATATTTGTGAATTGTCAGGCAATTCGCAGAGTACGCAATACTGATAGATGAGCAAATATTTAATGATGCCGCGCACAGATGTCAATTAAGTAAATGCCAGGGCTATTTAGTGAATGCCAATCCGCTTTTATTAGCGGCACGCCGCTAAGCCGCCAGGCATCTGAGTGCTCTCTGCTTATTAGGATATACATATATACATACTATATACATTTTTGTATTTGCAGCTTGTACAGAAACATTTTTGCCTGGCGGCGTCGCGTCTTCAGTTCAGTTGCCTCATTTTCATATTGCCTGCGCCCGGGCTCATCATAATATTGCTTCGCACCCTCGGCAACGGCAGCAGGATCAGCAGCAGGAGCAGCAGCAGGAGCACCAACAGGCCATTCTTCAGTGTCAAAGCCAGCACACACACACACACTCGCATACACACACTCGCACACACACTAACACACTTTTAATGCGTGTCGCTCACATTTTATGAGCTGTCGCAAAGTGCGAGAAGGCAAATGGCAAACAAAAAAATAATACAAAAAGTAAAAGGAAGTGCGCGTTCAGCCAGCTGTGACCAGCATCGCAAATAAATGAAAAAAGTTCATCGAAATCAAGCACGAGCATAAAAGCTGCGCCAGGCCGAACTACAAATACCCTCACAGGCATATTTAAGCCATTCTTAAGCTCAAGCAAAGCATTTTTAAACAGTTCAAGTCCTTGCCTCTCCTTGCTGACAGGGCAAATATTTTGTGGAATTACTCAATCTACAACTCAATGTTTGGGAATTATAACTTTGATTGATGGAGATTGATAAAGAAAGATGAAATAATAGAAATCTACAACTTACTTTTCGACTAGTCTTAGCTGCTCAGATATATGTTTTAGTATAGTATACGATACAATGCCTCAAGCTAATGTTTTCTTGGCAACAAGTTCTATAGATACATCAAAACCGATTGACGGGCTGTAAGAATACTTAATATTTATGTGTAAATCTTTTAAAACATGCTTAAAGGTGAAAAAATGGAAATCTAAAACTTACTTTTCGACTAGTCTTAGCTGCTCAGATATACATATGTTATAATATAGTATACGATAATTTGCCTCAAGCTAATGTTTTCATGGGAACATGTTCTATAGATACATCAAAACCGATTGACGGGTCTTTTAAGACATGCTTAAAGGGGACCCAAGCAAACGTTTATTCAATTGTTGCATATTCAATCACATAACTGACATACCCGCTGCCAGCATGGGCAAAGTGAATACAAAATCAAGCAGAAGAGCAACAGCAATATTGCCAGCATAGGTAGAAAGTTATTGGTCATGTTTGGGTCCCCCTTCGTCCGCCTTTTTTACCCTGTGTCGGTCGGACTCTTATTTAATTAAATGTCAAACTCTGGCGTTCGGTTGTTTGATGCGTCGGGCATTTGATTTGATTTTCAGAGATACATGAATGACAGCCAAACAATTGCGCAATTTGCTTTCAAGCTACGAAATTATATCAACAACAAACAACAAAAAAGAAAGAAATATATAAATATGCGTAATAAATGCATGCAATTGTTTGTGCTCTTTTTAACGAACTGCACGATAATAAAAAGCCATTCAGTTTTTAAGAACCAATTGATTAATACTCAATGAAAAAACGTAATGAATAGTAGTGAGAGGTGAAGCATTTTAATTGGCAGCTTAATAAAAGAGGTTTCAGCTTAAAGTGTGCTTAACTTAAAGCTTTAAAAAGCTTTTCAAATGCGCATACGTGTTAAAGGTATGTTAAATTATTGTTAATAATTACTTGAAGAAATATATGAATCAAGTAGATATATCAAATGTTCGCCTATTTAGGTAGGACTTGGCAGGTATTTGATTCGAACAATTTAAAGCTTTAATGTGCTTTGCCTTTTTATAAAGCAAAATGAGCATAAAATCGATGAGAGTGTTGTAGAAAGTGAATTAAACTGTACTAAAATAGTTCTGGGAATGTTTTTATACAAAGATTTTCTTTAGTTTTTTGAGTTTATTTTTTGGGAAAGACTTAAGTGCAAAGCTTTATTGATTCATCTGATGCCTTCGCGCAGACAAACTCACAAGCATATCGACCTAATGATGTGTATAGCCGATTTTTTGGTGTTTATTCAACTTGATATAATACGCATATAATATATAATAATATTTGACGAGTTTTTGTGTGTATTTCATTAAAAGCAGCTTAATTTACATGCCACTTACATGTGCAGCATTCCAATGCCAAATTATCAAGCATTATAATTAGCTGTCAATAAAAGTCGCGAGTCGCTTTATAGACGAATATATATATATGTATTTATATATATACTTTAATACCCTTTTTGTGCAATTTACGCTTCAAAGCATGGCATGAAATCATATTGATTTTTATTTATATTATAAATATTAAATGTGACTGTTGATTATAAATTGAATGTAAACGCAATTTTCTTCTTAATTTGCAGCCGATGCAGTGCATTGAATGGTTCGTTTTGGTTGCCCATTGCAGCGAATGATGTTTTAATTACAGCATAAATACACACACACACACACATACACACTCGCACACACACTCGCACACACACATAGTTGCACACAGACTTACAGTAAATACCGCAAATGTTTGAAATGATTGAACTAATATGTCATTACGTTTAATTAACCACATTTACCAAGGTACCTTACATTGCACATACATACACACACACACACGCACACACACGTCGAGCATAGATGGCAGCACATTGCGAAGCTCCTTGCGGCAGGACATCAAAAGCATTCGCAGCAGGACCATCAGGTCCTTTCGACATTCGTAATTAGAGCTAACCAGACATTGGGTCCTGCCATATTATCAATTATGCACAGCAATTCGGCAATTCGCCTGATTGGCTCTCTTCTGGATCCTGAATTTTGCCTTTAATTAGTGTCAAGTGCAGCCCAAACAAACAGCGCACAAATTCAATTAAAGTAAATTGCTTAATTTCTATACAAATAAGATTCAATTTCTCCAAAGTCCACACGCACACGCACACACACATGCCCAAAAAATGTTCATAATTGCATGTCCTAAAAGTTTCTGTACTTTTTATTTGAGTTTCTGCCTTGATTTACCCTGAAAACGACAACAACTTGTTGTTCGGTTTGGTCTGCGGTGGACTAAACAATTTTCCAAACTAATGCGCCCCAAATGCAAGGGAGCGAGACCTGCACATGTGCGGACAAGAAACCCCAAGGAAACCCTAAACAAAACAGAAAAAAAAGGAACATGGGTATGTTTTAGTGGAGTATACTAGGCGAGAAGTTACCCAGTATTAAGGTCTATCCTGAGCCATGAATTGTATACAAGCATTCAAACAGTTTTCAATAACTTGAACTCATGGAAATTGCCATTGCGTGCAGCTATGCAAGACATATAAACTAACTTAATCAATGTACTAAATTCCTTTAGTAAGAACTTAGAACTTAGCAGCACGTGACTATTTTCAAGTCCCATCTAATTTAGGCATCTTTCTCCAGTGGAAGATAGGTAAGCGATAAAAGCGCGATAAAAAACACGTAATCATACATACAATTGCAATCTTCTTGTAAGCTTCAAGAAATGTAAACAGTTTCTAGATTTCGTACAAAATTTATAAGCTTACGTCTATGTCTAAAGCTGCCCTTCCCACCAAAACAGTTTATGCTACCCTTTGCTTGCGCATTTTAATGGGTATTACATATAAAAAGTAAGCGAAGCTAAGCAAAAACCCAAAATCCCAAAAATCCCTTGATTTATTTCTAATGCTCAGCAACACACACGCACACACACACACAGCACGCACACACACACGCACAAACACAACACGCACACACACAATACGCACACACACACACATACACACACACAGACACACCCAAATACATAGAATGGTAAATAGAGCAAGTGAACAACAACAAATTCAACATATCCCGCAGGAACTAAATTGTGCCAGCGGCGGTTTCTTTGCTATCCGCACTGCTAACCAGACCATGGCCATGCCCATGCCCCACCGCCCCCTTCCTATAGATATTGTTTAGATACACTCGTATCCTGCCGCCGCTCAAGGCTCTCAAGGAAGTGCGCAGAAAGCACGAACATGCAAAGTGAAGCTAAACGAAAGTGCCTCAATTTAAGTTGTAAGCTGATTTGCTAGAGCATACGAGTAATATGGCCAACACGCACACACACATATACTCACGCACACACATACACACTCACACGCACACATACATACACTAACATATGTGGACTTTATGTGCGTGAGTTGCTTTGTGTGCCTTTCGCTTTGCCGTCAGCTTACCGAAGTAGAAAAACTTTTGGCTGTAACTGTAAAAGCAAATGCTCAAAATTAAGGCAAAACTTTTGCCGCTCTTCTCTAGCTTTATGAGAAGTTGCGGAGAGTATGTTAAATTTTTATTGGAGTTTGTAACCAAGATTCTCTTTAAGTCTAGAAGAATATGGAGAAAAGCTGGGAATTCAAATTTTCAGAATGTGAATTGTCGAACTTTCTTTGGGGGACATCGGAGATAAAGATCAAGAGATAATCGGAGATAAAGATCAAGAGTGAGTGATCATAAAGTTGTGATCACATGAAGAACAAAGAAGAGAATGCAGAAAAAATGGCGAAAATTTACTGAGAGTTAAGAATTGGAAAAGTTTATGGAAGAGTTTAGAGGACTTTTAATAAATGAGATATATGATAAGTGTTTAAGGAAATCTTGGAAATGCAAGCTAGAATATTAAGAAGGATCTCTAAAGGAATAAGAAAGATACTGAAAGAATCTATTTACAGCATAGACGAAACGAGAAACCAGCTAAATATTCTGAAACGTTTCCGAAGGCAAGTTTTGTGAACAATATAATAGCGAAATGGTCATGAAAAGCAGAAGAGAAAATGTTAACACACTGGAAATTGAAAATAGAGAGAAACTGGTGCCTAAAGAAGTTAACATGCAGCGCATAAATAAGCTAAGGGAAAGAAAGAGAGTTGAATACAATCACAGACAGCAAATAAGTCAAGAAACCAGCTTTACCTATGAAAGCAGCTGCTGTCATACAATAATTGGTAGAGGTAATATATAATATATAACAAATCAAAGAAGCGACTTTCAAATAGAACAACAAAAATGCAGCTAAATGAAAAAACGCAAACGTATTAGAATAATAATTGTGATGAAAATGTAAGTGGAACATGCTCTGCTAAGCAAACGAAGTTGACATTTAGATCAAAGACGAAAGACATTTAGAAAGAAGTACAAGGAAAGGCTGTTCGAAAACTCAACTTCAAAAGCTATAATCATAATATTTGTAGCAGATTTCGGCCAAATTCTTAAATTTCTAGAGTAACTTGTACTCATCACGCAGAAGGCAGAAGCAGTATTTCTTATTGGACCGAAAGCGTCTTGTCTTTGACTTGGCTTCATTTTCCTTGCCTTCGTTTTTCTCCTCCTTCTTTTTTTTGTCTGATTTTGACACAAATCCCTTTGGTGCTAAAGCAATTTATGCGGTTGTATCTGGCGCAGAGGCGCATGCCGAAAAGGACTCAAGCAATACACGCAAACACACGCACGCACACACACACACTCACACACACACACACACACACACACGCACAAAGATGAGCTCCCCGAATATCCTTATGTGTGTGAATATGGTTTTTGTATATGCACTCGACTGGGTTTTTTGGTTATGGCTGTTTGGTCGGTTGGCTGGCTCAGAGATTGGTTGCTCCGGCTCCGCTGCATAAGTGCAATTTTATGTTTGCCCAAGAGTTGATAAATGGCAGGCTGTGGGCGCCCAGAAGTATGCATTCAATATGCGAACACAAATCTCAAAGCCAAGTCCCTGAGCCCGGCTCAACTATTATTATGTCTAAACAACAACAGCATGTAAAATATGCAAATTTCTGCGCATAAATCTACAAATTGTCATACATAACATATTGTGCCTCCATACATACATATGTACATATGTGTATGTAACACGTATATGCCACGCCCAACGAGCCAACCTAACGCCCACCTTTAGCTCGAAACTTGCCCGGCGATAAAGCGCCCCAAAAGTAATACCCAAATATTTCGTGTCATAAATTTAACGATATAAGCGCGAAAAAAAAGCTACACAAAAGCCAAAGCCCAAAAAAGAAATGAAAAGGAAAAGGTACAAAGGAAAATCAAAGTGTCGAACTCTTAATACTCTTACGTGCAAAAAACAACAATATCCAGATATTATTGGAAGTAATACACATCGGAATATGTCAAGGATTAATGTTGATATAGCATGGTATTTGATGATATATCTATTAAATGGAGGTCTTTACTAATCCAAGTTTTAGAATATCTTGAAGATAAAACGATTAATCGATAGTTTGCCAAAATCAGTTAATCGATGAGACTTCACTTAATACGATAAGAATATAAACCTAATAAAGAAATCTATCATACTCAATTGAAAATCAGCTATGAAATGGAAAAATTTACTAATCCAAGTTTTACCAGCCAACCGAATATCTTGAAGCCAAAACGATTAATCGATTGTTTGCCAAAATCAGTTAATCGATGAGATTTCACTTAATACGATAAGAATATAAACCTTATAGAGATATGAATATAGATTGACTGATTCTCTAAGTATACAGCATTAGCTATAATAGATAGAAGATATCATACTCAATTGAAAGACTTCGATAATTCGATTATTTCAGGCAAATTCTAAAAGAAATCAACACAAATATCGATTATTTTTATCGCCCAAAATCGTGTTGCAAGCCAACAAAGCAAAGCAAGTGGATCCCCTCCGAAATACCCTATATTAAATATTGATTTACAATATTTTTTTGTTTGTGTTTAGAACATTAATTTATTCGGGCCAGCCATTGATATGGGCTTTACGAGACGTCCGTGTGCAATGTTGGCCAGCGATAAATTAATTTAAGTGCCCGAAAATATTTGTTGGATAACATAAAAAATCAAATAGGCTGATCCGGCCGACAGAAATATGAGTATGCCAAAAAGCAGGAGAAGGGCCATTAAAGAAAATGAGCTGCATGCATTACTAGTTAAATGGCTTCATTATGTTTAGAAGGGCGAGCGGGCGGACGAGCGGGCGAGCGGGGGGTGGTAAACATTTAGCTAATATAAACATTTTTCCCCAATATACATATACATATATATGTGTGTGCAGCACTTTGCACAATTTATTTGTCTTACGCTTGAAAATTTAATTAAAAAACTCGAAAACATTGAAGCAAAGTTTTTAAGAAAATGTTGCCAGGCATTAGCATGGGCTCTAGCAGGGGGGGGAGGGAGCGGTGGCGGGTGGTTGTGGGTGCTTTTGGGGGTGGTTGGGCGTCGGCGGACGGGCAACTTGGGCAAAGTTGGCGCATCGTTATCAGCGCCATCAACAGCATCAGCAGAACAACAACAACAACAACCCGAACAACAACAACAACAACAACAACAACAACAACAACCCGAAAAACAACAACAATAACAACAACAACGAAGCGATTTATCTTCGATTCCTTCGTTAGGAATACTTTTTAGAATAAATTGCGGCGCTCCTCAGGCAGCGACTTTAGGGTGAGGGGTGGAAGGGGCGGCAAATTGAAGCTGGCTGAGATGCTTTTTGGGAAGCGGATGCGGCATTACGCTTCGTTAGATACTCTGTTTTTGTTGTTGTTGTTGTTGTTGTTGTTGTTGTTGCTGTTGTTGTTGTTGTTGTTGTGGTGCTCGTCGCTGGGGCCTGGAAAATTAATTGCATGCAAATATTGGCGGAGCGAGGCAAGTAAATATAATTTCGTTGTTTGCTCATAAATACGCATTATTATTTGGCAGAATGGAAATGAAAACGAGCAAAAACAAGAACAAAAAAAAAAAAAAGAAAGGAACAGAACACTACAAAAACAAGCAAAAACACGTGCGAGCTGCGGCAAGGGAAACTGTGTTCGACTAGCAGCTACCCTTTAAACAGATGCCGAAAATGAAAATGAAGATAATTAGTGAATATAGACAAACTTAAATATATATAAACTATACATATTCAATTTTATATCGAATAACTTCAATTTGTTTTCTACATTCTAACTAGTTTCTATTTGTGCATTCTGGCTTTACATACGACATTCTAGCTCTAGATTCTAGCTCGACATTCTAGCTCTACATTCTAGCTATTCCTACTTTCTCCCCCTTAATATAAGTTCATTCAGAGAACTCTACAAGACCTCTAAAATATGAAATAGTAGAAATGAAATAGTTTGGTATAGAAGAATGTACATACCAATCTATATGTGCCAAGTCCTAAGTATCTCCAAGAAGTGCCTAAAAAAAATTAGAAACAAAATTTATTCACACGAAATGTCGAAGGACTTAAGAATAGAAACTTAACATTTGTCAAAATGTTCTGCCTTTTAATTGCATAAAGTCCGTTTTATTTGTAAAGTTTTTAAGTTTTAACAAGTTTTGGATTCATGTAATTGATCTATGCCAGTTGAATTTCTATAGAAGCAAGCATAACATTAACATTAATAACGCCCGTCTTGTGCGTAGCTGCAGGACTACAGGGTATAACAAATCCAGACGAAAGCGGCATATTATCTGTTAAAGAAACAACAGCGATTTTGGGGGGAGGGGGGGAATTGTGCCATGCATCAGCAGATTTGAGCATTATCTAATCGGTTTAAACAGTTTTGTGAGAATGTTGTCGCTTAATTAGCATCATTATCTTTGATGGGGTCACGCACAGCCGACTGAGCAGGCGAAGAGCAGGCACAGCAGGGCATAATCTATGGAATGGAGCGAGGCTTGGAGGCTGCTGATAAATAGGCAGCTCGCTGGGAAGGTGGTAATTAATGGCCAAGTCGAGTGAAACCATTTTCAAGTGATAGCGTGTTTTAATTAATGGGAGGGCGCAGCAATAAGTTGGCGCCCAGGTAAAGAGCACACGCTGCATGGGGCAGTAATTGGATCAATTTCAATACGTATTACTTTCCAACCAAGACTTTGAATAGGCCACATTGAAGGAATGCAGTTGCCCTAAGCGTGCATAATTGTCAAGCACTTTTCAACCCAACAGGCTCAATGCAAACTTTGGCCATAAATTATTATGCGAAATTAGTCGCCCAGCCCTCACAAAAGTCTGTGCAACAATTTGAAATTGAAAAAAACCCCCCTAGCTTTGGATGATATATGGGAGCTGGCTGGCGAGCAAGCCTGGCTAAAAGTTAAATAATCACAGTCATGTCAGATAATAAATGATTAACGTGCCAGACGGACTCCAATGTTGCCTTGGGACAGATTTTAAGGTCTTTTATTTGTGGCTCCCATTTCAAGGGTACAACGGAATGCACTTTAAAGTTGCCTGTTGGGCTATAAAAAACTTATATGACTTTATTTCATACTCTTTTTATCCAAAGGGTGGCATAGTTTGCAGTTAATGCAATTACATATACAATTGTTAGTATTTTAAGTACGTCTATAAAGTGTGGTAAGAATAACATTCACTATACATTTATAGAGCCTTAGCATAATGATCCCTGGGAATTTACAACTTTCGGTATTCCGAATCTTTCAGAAATACATTAACATCAAGTAACAATAATAATTATCAGAACAATAAATTATAATAATGATAATGATAATAATAATGATAATAATGATAATGACAATGACAATGACAATGACAATGACAATGACAATGACAATGACAATGACAATGACAATGACAATGACAATGACAATGACAATGACAATGACAATGACAATGACAATGACAATGATAATGACAATGACAATGACAATGACAATGACAATGACAATGACAATGACAATGACAATGACAATGACAACGACAATTACAATGACAATGACAATGACAATGACAATGACAATGACAATGACAATGATAATAATAATGCTAATGATACTAATAGGTTAAAAATCTATGCATATCAGCCAGAGTATCTTCATCTTCGCCAATTCAATTACAACGCTTTTTGCTTATTTGCCCCAAATTAAAATTGATGAGCTTAGCCGCAATATAAGCAAAAACTTAACCCTTTCATCAGAGTTTCCAATTACAAATTACAAATGCCAAAGTAATGCAATTGCAAAATGGTCTCAAATACAAAAATGGATTTAGCTTTTCACAGTTTTAATACACGTCTGAGCAGATTGCTGACAATTTACTTTTACATACACACAAGCTAATATGTTAAACAGAAAATATATAGAGTACATATATACCGAACCTGCTTGAATGTCCGCACAATTTAGAAGCTCAATTGGCAGAGAAGCGCCGTGCCGCGAATGATCCAATGGGCGATGGGTGTATTTGGATTTGAGTCCAGCAGCATGGCCACCACAAAATTGGTACTGTGTCCGGTGGTGGACAGGATGCCGCGTCGCTCGGCGGTCTTGTAGAGTGGACACAAATAATTGTGACGCTCGGGAAGATCGGAGCGCTTCAGTGGCCTCAGCCAAATCAATGGCATTGTGTCGAAGAGCATGCGTGGACGCGACTCGGCGAGATATTTGTTCTTGCGATCCCAGCAGGCGCCCTCCAGAAAGATGCCGTAAACAAAAACACCATCGACGGGCGCAGACAAACCTTTGATTTGTGTCTCCTCCAGCGGCAGGACCTCATAGTCAAAGGCTAACAGATCTATGGAAATCACATATTTACGCGCATAATTCTGCTGGGCGCCGGTAAGAAAAGCCTGCGTAAAAAAGAAACCCGACAGCCAGAAGGTCGAAGGTGCGCCATGGTCGTACCAGTGCTGCAAAGAGAATACGTCAGTAGATAATAAAGAAGTGCGACTAAAAGCTACCCTGTAATCAGCTCCGACAAATGAGAATAGGAATCAAAAGAGTTAGGTATTAACTTTAGCTGTGAATCATCATAACAATATTTAACGATCACGGACGGACCCGGACTAAATCGGAGATGCCTCCTTCTGACTGTTACATAAGTTTGCACAACTTTAATACACCCTCTTCTTGCCAATCATTTACAATGGGTGCGTGGTATACAAAGGGGGTCAGCAGTTGGAACAAGTGGCCCAGTAAACATTTGTGCTGCCACGACAACAATTGTATGGTTACCATGCCAAATTGTTGGCACGATGATGAACGCAACTCACCTGCAGGAATTCCAGACGTCGCAAAAAGTCCGCCACGTAGCTGCCAAGTGGCTTTAGGCTGGGGTAGGACTTGCTGGCCCACATGGCGGGTATTTTGGCAATCAGCACAGACTTGTAGACCGCCTCGACGGCAGCGGACATGACCACCAGACCTGGTAAAAGAAAGCAACGATTTCAAAAATGAGCAGGCAAAGAAAACTTTGTCAAGTTTCGACAACGAACGTGGCCCAATTACGTAGGACCAAAAATTTCAATTAGTCAATGGCCAACAGACGTGCTTAACACTTAATTGATTATAACTAGTTATTTATTATTTTCGAATTAGTTGTGCTGTAAAATAGCCCCAATTAGCTGGCAAGAAAAAAATTCAACTCGAAATGCCGGGGCAGGAGTCGCAGGAGCAGGACATCATGAATGTGCTGTACGCGGCGCGTCGCATGCGTCACAGCAGCAACACTTCGGTGCACGGCTCGCAGCAAAAGGTTGAGCAGATCAAGAAGATTAAATCCAAGGAACAGCTGCTGGTGGAGCTGCCAAAGCATGCCAAGCGCGTTACCTTTAGCAAGCCGCGGCTCGTGATGAAACCACGCCAAACGACAGTCAAAGAGAGTGAGTCGCAAACGGGTCTCACTTCGTGTTTGATAACCAATCCCGGGCTCGATCCACGCATAACTGGCGGTAAGCGCATATAAATTGACTTTAATACAATAATTCTATATCCCTAATACGTCCTGCAGGTGCCAATAATCCGGCGGAGCGCAAGGTCGGCTGGCTAGCACGCACGGACAGCGAGTGCCAGTTCAAGGCACCAGGACTTGAATATCTCATGGAACGCGATACCGATGTGGTCACATTTGAGGTCAAGATGCGGGATTCGGCGCAGAGCGTAAAGGATTATACAACCAAATGCGATTACTTTCCCAAATATGTGGACAAACATCGCTTCAAGGATCAGACCACACAGACACTTTACAGGTAGAGCTATTTGAACAAACACCAAGCTCACAGTTAACCCAAGCTAAATGAAACCCATTTTGAACTCAGGGAATCCTCGGCACAGACCGTTGCATATTTGCCGGACATCAAGGATAAGGATCAGGATGAGCATTTAGAGATATTCAATTTGTCCACACTGCTCACTGGTGATAAGCCACCTGGCCTCTATGAGGTTGAGATCTTGGAGCGTGCCCGCAAGCGTTGGGCCTTTAACAAGGCGCTGAAGATGAACTTCCAGAAGCAGCTGCACGAGGAGCGCGAAAGGGCCATCAAAAGCAAATACCGACCCATACTGGAGGCGTTCGAGTGGGAGCAATGGATGGAGCGCGAGGAGTACATACAGGAGTGCCAGATGATGCGACTGGAGATAGTCATACGCATGTTCGACAAGCGCGAGAAACAGATGCACAACGCATCCAAGTCGCGCATCGAGACCGCCTGCGAGACAATCGAGATGCGTCGCCAACATGGTCTGCACAAGAACGAGCTTGAATATCAGAGGGCAATTCGCCGCCTGCAGATTAAAAACTCGGGCATCCCGAGACGCTGGGTCAAACAGAGCCCCATGTATGCACTGGGAACGCCCTGCTCAGAATTCTATGGCCCGCTCATACGGCACGGCGTGGATCCGGCGCGTCGCAATTTTGTGGGCGACGGCCGGAAGGCGTTCGATATGCGCATCGATGATCTGGAGAAGCGTGTAAATATGGAAAAGCTGGAGTGTCCATTTACCAAGCTCAAGGAATGGTCCAAGCCCAAGGAATATGTCAAGGAATATGAGCAGAACTTCTGCTCCGACAAGCATCTGCAGAAGCTCTACGAATCGCTGAAGAGTCTGCGCTCGCAGGCAACCAAACAAAAGTCATCGCCCAAATGCCTAAAGCGTATTGCGAAACCCGTTTCCGAACCCGAACGAATGACGTACGTTTACGACGAGGTCGATGCCAGCGATTACTTTACCCATCGACGACGCACGGATGATGAGCGAGGAAGGCATACGATTCCGCCCGCACAGAAGCTGGCCATACGGCAGCACTTGGATGTTGAGGCGCGGCGTCATCGTCGGCCGGAAATGGCCAGAGAGCTTCTCCGCGAGCGGCGTAGCGAGGATCTGGAGCATCTGCTGCACATGTACGAGGGTACCACCATTGGCTGGGTAATGCAATTCCTCTCCGAGGAAATGGAACGACTCAAGGAGCAGCGCAAGCTGCACTTCTTCTCCATACTCACGCAAAAGGAGCGCTGGCGACGGGAGGCCGCCGAGGCGGGTCTGCGCCAAAAGGAGAACAGTATGCGTTTGCTCTACGAGGACATGTTCCAGCAGAGCAATGTGGTCCATAATGAGGTTACCGACGACTACATTAATACGATTCTAACCACCGATATGGCCCATATAGCCGAATGCGATGCAACCGAAACTGTGGTGTCTATGGCCAAGCAAATCGACGCGGATATTCAGCGTTGGTTGGAGAGCTTCAAGGGCGTCCAGACGCCGCTGACCTATGGGCCGATGCGTGAGATGCTGCGCAACATGATCTTTCCGGATCTGAGCAACACGCTGCTGAAATATGAGAAAACCCTGATAGTCAAATATATTGTCGAAGATGTGCTCTTTACCCGCATCTGGGATGAGCTGGAGAAATATGATATAGCCAGCGCAATTACGAGCGATCTGATTGATCGTCTGATCGACAATGATCTATATTTCTTTTCCACGGAAAGTGAAAGCGAGCAGCCTAAACGCAACTGTGAGCGTGAGGCCGAGTGCATTATACGGAAGCTAATACGTCAGGCGGTGCCCGGCCGGCGCTGGAAGACGGAAACGGAACGCATTGCCCATGAGAACTGTGTCAGTCTGTTGGATGATGTTTTTAACCTAATTATAGAGAAAATGGACGCTGACCCGCCACCGATCGATCCAGTAGATCTGCAGTTGGCCTTCTCCAGACAAGCGATGACGCCCTTGGATGATATACGTCACATTACCGAGGAAATGCTATCGGAAAGATACAATCGCAAGGACACAATTGAAGACTCTCAAGCGACATATTTACGCACCCAAATGTTGTCGCTTCTCAAGAAATTAAAGATCGATAATGTAACTAGAGATCTCTTCACCGATGAGCTATATGGAGGCGATGAGGCAAAGGATGCCACCCATGATACATTGCTTAAAATGCAGGTGTATGAAACTGCTAAGAATCAGGAAACCATTCTAGATGAGGACATTTTCAGTGTGATAAGCACATTAGACATTGGCAAGGAGGAGGACTTTACAAAGCTACGCAAAGAATATAATAAGCAGGTCCCAATGATGCGTCGCTTCTCGAGCACATTAACTGATATTGGCATCAAGTTTGACTCTGATGGCACACAGACACGGCAGGAGGATCAGATTATTGGTGCATTGCATGATTTTGTCGGTGGTTTTGAGGATGATTTCGTGGGGGATCATGTCGAAGAGAATACCGAATATGAGGCAGATGACGAGGGTAGCTTGTGGAATCAGACCATGGACGCGGACGAGGGCGAAGATGGGAAGGATTTTAATATATATGATGACAACCTCGAACGTTCAGAGGAATCTGAAGAGGAAGATGAGCCACAAGAGGAACAAGAGCTACAAGACAAACAAGAGACAAAAGAGGAACAAAAACCAAAAGAGGAACAGGAGCTAAAAGAGGAACTTGTGTTACAACAGAAATCGGTTGATGACCCGGATGTGATGGAAGAAGACAACAATGAGTTCACAACATCACTACATCACATTTCGCTGCTAATGGCCGATGACGATGATCAATTAGAAAGAAGCCGAACATCAAACACCTATTTCCAGGGCAGACTCGGATCCAATACGAAGAGCGGAACGATCAGCAACTACGAATTGCAAACAGCTTCTGAAGAAGCCTACCCTTCAAAGGAAAGGCCAAAGCTGTCGATAACTCGCTCTGTAGAAACACATCGCGATTAATTATTGTAGACCAATTATTGTTTTAACCACAATTGAAAATTAAAAGTTATTTAGTTGAGTACAACATATTTATACACACACACACACTTACCCTTGATACCCTTTCTGAGCGTTATCAAACTGGTGCGTATTGTATTTAGCAAGACATTGAATCGCACCATTTCCTGCACCAGCACCGTATTCATGCTCTGATGATATTTGGTCGGATAGCGTAGGAGTGCCGCCTCCCGGTCGAACAACTTTGGCAACTTATCCAAGATATCGGTGGCTACATTGGTCACCACCTCCTCAGGCGTCAGCGTCTTGGAGCCCTCGCTGTCATCTTGGGAGCCGCTTGTGTCCTTCAATGGCATTTGGTAGAGTGCAAGGAAGGGTGGGCATGTTGGATAATTGGGTAGGGATAGGTTTTCGGGAAAGCGTTGCGAGAGCACATCTACATAAACTCTTTGGGTTTTCTCCAGTCTCTAAAGCGCAAGCGTATTAACAAAATCACAAAAGATAGCTGTCAACAACAAAAGCGAATGCCAGACATCCTTGAGCTGCAAACAACTTACGCGTTTCTCATTGAGATCCTGTGCAGGCAGGCATGGAGCAAAAAGAAATGTTATAAAAAATCGCAAAGTGTAAAACCCTCTTGATAAAAACTTACCCAACGTTCCTTTTGAGCGGCAGTGAGATATACGAACAAGCAAAAGTTAAGCGAAATATTAAGCACAACAATGTTTAACGACAAACTAGTTGGATGCGTGTTTTTTTTTAAAGGGATCTATCAATCGAGAAATTTGGTCTGTTGACCGATTGAACAAATTTTGCGAAATAATGACAATTTAATGTGTACATAACCAAAGCTTAAGGGAAGAAAGGAAAGTTGTAGGAGTTAAGCAAGATATTCAAGAAGTAAAATGTTCCGCTTCGAGAGCTGAGATAAATTGCAACCTAACGAGAACTACGAAAGCTGAATAATGAGATTAATCGATTCAGGTAAGTCGTATGCTAATGCATATGGAAGAGGAGGAATATGCCTTATATCCCATATTAAGAATCCCTCGATAGGCACCCAACATTACTAACTAAAATCGACATGTAACAAACTTTAGTAATACATCGCAGATGTAAGAAATAATGTAAGCACAGGCGAAAGTGTGACAGAGTACGTACCTGTGTCAAAAGTGTGTGTGAGAGCAACATATCCGTTTCCTGTTGATCCTTCATAATATCCGCATTCGCATGGAAGCCAAAGATGGCGGGTGGCGATATTTGCGGCAGTTCACGCGTAAAAGTTAGATACAACTCAACTTCCTTAAACACGGGGACATAATACAAGCCCATCTCGTCCAAATAGTAGGGTTTTTCCAAATCAAGTACAGCCGGACAATAAAAGCGATCCAGTATAGTCTTCAGAGTGCGACGATCCCAGTCGTCGGTGACACGTCCACCGTAATTACACTCGCCGGTTAGATAGCGTAAGGCATCATAATTGACCGTCTCGTACTGGTTGAGGAACATGCGCAACTGCATCAACGAAATGCGCAGATCCGTCTCGTTGAACTCGTAGGGTATATTCCAGCCAATGGGTCCAAAGTAGCGACGCTCCTGGATGACAGCATGAAAGAAGCACAGCGAGTATATCAGCTGCTTGAAGATGCGCGGCTGTTTGCAGGACTCGTACCACTCCAGATCGCTTATCGGATCGCTGAGCATGGAGCGCATTATATTGGAGCGCAAGCCCTTTGGCGGTTCATTGGTCATTTTGATGCCATTCTGCAGCACCACAACCGGGAAATGCTCAGCCGGATATGAGGTGAGCCATAGTCGAAAGTCTGGATGTGTTGAATCGGGCAGCAAATTCTCGCAGACCTTCTCCAGGGATGGCATAAAACTTGCAGCCAAATGACAGTTCTGTAGGACTACCCAATTGCCCAGCTTGACGCCCTCATCGATCATCTTAATGGCAATGGGACCCTGTCCTTGGCCCAGCGACAACGAAAACAAGCGATTCGTGCCAAAGCCCTGATCCTCGGCAAATTTCAACAGCGTAGCCGTCGGATCCGAGCCAGGTGTCAATATAAATATCAAGGGCACACAGCAATGGGAGTCGCCAAATGAGGCCATCAAATCGAATTGCGGCGGATCGACGAATCGTTGACCCAGCTCACCGGACACAAAGTTCAGGACAGCTGGCACCAGTTTATCCGGTCGAAAGACGCGTAAGAGCAACAATTGCTGGAATAAGCTTAAGCGCTTTACCCATGCACTTGGTATGGTCTTATTGTCCTGCGGTGTTTTCGAGTCAAAGAACAGCTTCCAAGAGTCCGAATTGACAGTGACATCTTCGCGTAGTCCTTTAAAGGCTGGCAAGCTCGATAAACGGCAGCATTCATCCCAGTTTTGTACGCCCAGCCAGGCAGCTGGATTTTTATACGGATTCTCGAGGCCAATTCCGCCGGTTAGCAGGAACATCCATTCAGCATTGTCAATCAAATTATTATGCTTCATCAGATTGATGTTCAATATGAGGGAGAACAAGAGCTTATCCTGTCAAGAAGCAGACATTTTATTAGTTTTTTTTTTTTATTTCATATTTTCGGACGCATTAAAATGGGGTTTCAAATGGGGTTACATAAGCAATCAAGGCACCACGACTACAGATACCGTTTCACAATTTCATTTTTCATCATTTCTTTCTTTTTTTTACAAGAAAATTAAAAGCCAAGGATCAAAGGGGAGCTTATTCAGCAAGGGCACATAGCATAATTGACTGAAAACTTCATCAAGCCAAAAAGGACCTGGTTGATATTTTGCTCTTCGTTCACCCCGCTTTGATTCCAACGAGTTTACAATATTATTCCCCCAGTGAAAGTGGCACAGTGGACAGAAAGTGAGTCCCTGATTAGCAGAACATGTTACGGTTCATTTTTATCTAATTACATTTTTATGTTGTTGGTAAAGGTGGATAAGAAATTACCGACGAGTCGGCATAGCTGGCCTGTGAATTGTGAAATCAAAATTTAACTGTGAAATGAAATTCTACGATTGTAAACTCCAACATCTTGTCAAATAGTTGACTGGCAGTTAAGTTCAAAAGAACGCAAAGCTGGGTTGGGCAAATAGTTAATATAGGAAAACAATCTTTAACAAAAGGTTCACAGCTAAGTCGGGTACATTATTATTGCTCGTCAAAAAGTGACTGTCAACTTTGGTTTATGGTAGAAATACGTATATATAAACGATCTAAAATGTGACTAGGATAAAGAGTCGAATTGTAGAGTAACATGAAGTAGTTAAAGTAAGAAAATCTATTGAGACAAGCAGTAAAAGTGATTTGTCAACTTTGACATGAGCATGAGGTTCGCTCCTCGAATAAAGTTAGCGTGTAAAAATAGATTCTGGTACAATACCACTGTGCGAAACACACGCACCTGGCACACAGCATTTACTGCGTGCCGTCAATTGGAAGTGGCGGCGAGGCACAAGCCCTTAAAGCCGACGCTAAGGAATTATTATAACGCAGTGAAGCGCAACGATACGCAGCCACAAAGAAAATCAAGCGCGCCCAGTAATACGCTTCAAATACAACGCAATGGGATTATATCGCAATTACGACACACACAAAGCCAACAACAAGACAGGGGGGTAAGGAGGGGGAAAATTGATGGATCCGGCAGTGACCCCAGCTGAACTAACGTTTGATGATAATTGGCATTGGAGCCGAAGTACTTACACGCTCGAAGAGACTGCGGCAGATGTTGACGTACAGGCTATAGGTGAAATGATTGCGCAAGTCCTTTAGACGTGCCTCGATATCATCGACCTTTTCGGTATTATCAATGGAGGACATATACAGATTGACGAACCAAACCAAACTATACTGATACATGGGATCAATATTGGCCAAGTCCACTGTGAAAAAACACAAAAAATGTTAAAGAGAACTCACTCTGTTAACTAACAGTTGGTTTACCTATGGTAAAGAACAGAATTGTGGAGTGTTCCGCTATGGGCACATAGCTGAGACGCGCCAAATCGATCTGTTTTTCGGTGGCCTCCGTAATAATCTGCTTCTCGCTAATATCGTTGGCCAGAGCTTTGGCTGAGCTCAATATCTGCACCGCAGTTTCATCCTCCAATATATTATCGGCCGAGGAGAGTACCTCCAATATCTGATCTTCAGTCTCTTTCAGCATACGCTTGTTCTCGGCGCCCTGTACGATGAGATTATTCTTTTCCGCCTCCAAATCGGGTCGTTCTCGCGCCACGGTTATGCCCAGCAATTGATCCTGTAAGCCCTGCGTGGTGATCATGAAATTCAATAGGGTCACCTTGACCGCCACCTCGGGCAAATAGTGGGGATTTCTCAGTTTGGTTGTCATATAGAATCTGTTAAGGCAAATAAAGAAATAAATTTTTTATGATTTGTTATATTCAAAATATGTATCACCTGAAGCTATGATTATATTCAATAACCGAATCGCCCAACTTAATGCACATGGTTCCGCCCTGTTTGAACAGTTGCTTCAGCAATATAGCCTCCAGTATGGGATCCAGCTCCTCGCCGATGTTTTCCAGCAGCACGGGCAAACCAAATTGTATGGCATTCTCCAGGACGCGCGTATAATCCGCCTGATTCAATCGTATAACGCACAGCTTGTTGTTCTTCTCATAATTCTTAATCCATTTATTGGCCTGTCCCTGCGGATCAATCATCAGCGGCCAGCGGCGGGCATTTCTATAAAGAGATGCAACAAATTAAATTATATTTAGCAGAGCGAAATGGAAAAATATTGCTCTAGCATTGCGATTAGATTTCTCATCAAATTATTTCAATATTTAGCAAGAATGAGGGCAGACATTAAAAATGTAAATTTGGTTTTTAAGCAGCTTCAATTTCCACCTTGTTAGCCGATAAATTCATATCATATATGTGTATATGTCCTTATATGCCTATACGATAGCTCACAGATACACATTTAAAGATACAATAGGCAAATACAACAACAACAACAAAAACGAAAACAACAAGAAAAGGGCTCCTGGCAACGCGCTGGCTGCAGCACATGACAAATTCACACCGAACACAAATTTGTTCATGCGAATGAATGAACATTTTTGTAAATTGAAAGCTTGATGAATGAAAAATATTTGATGCAAAAACAAAAGAGCCAATTTCAAGCGCTCCCGCAGAGAGTATGAGTCCATGAAAAATGTCAGCGAATAAATGCGCATACAACATGCCAAGCGAACAACTATACGTGTGTATATACACATATATATGCTTCCAGCTGGACACAGAGACCAACACAATGTATCCTAGAATGCAGAAATGAATACGCAAGAGTGTCAAAAAGTCGCGACAGAACGACTTACAGATATCCTACATGCTTCATAAGGGTACAAAACTAAACTTCGCTGAAAATAGAAGCTGAGCTTTTTCACAGTTCCTTTTTTTAAGTCGAAGATGATCAAATTTGTAGAGCATCAAAAGTTGCGTGAATTAAAGCGAAACTAAGCAAAATTTTGTTTGTTTTTCATACGAAAACAAAGGCTAAATATTAAAAAGTCAAAGCTCGAACCCGGAATTGAAATAAGAATTGAATTTACTGCCCGCAATCAGTTCCCTTTCCGTCTATTACACGTTATGCAATTCTATACGTTTACAGGGTATTAAAATGTTTGTGGGAGCGAGCTCAGTAGGCAGTTAAAATGTGAAAAGTTACCAGAGTTCAAAAACCACCACAAGGAAGAACATTGAGAAGCAAAAGAGAGAAGCAAAACACAATACGAAAAAAATATGCAAAAAATTATTATAACAATGCAAATGCAATAAAAGAAAGCTAAAAAAAAAACAGAATTGACAACAAAAGGAATCTGTTGGTAAATCACAAAAATTCTACACAGCTGCGGGTGGGTTTACACTTGGTTCCTTTCAATTGGAATGGAAATATGCTTGCCTTAAAGCTGCAAAGGCTCAAATCGAAACACTTTAAGATATTTGGATAAAACGTTTCGCTTGCCGCCTGCTTAATATGCAAATCTCCAAAAGGCAATCCCCTCTTCTAGCCAAATTAACATTATTTAATCAAACATTTATGCAAAGGGACATGACCCGAACCGGACCCACAATGAACAACTCCGCACCTGCTACCCCACATTAACCATTTGCGAAACGGGCTACGCACTATGTGGGCGACGTGTCGACCCAATAAAGCAGTAAGGGCTACAGAAAGTGGAAAGTAGAAGTGCTCGAAAGTGCTCCACTGGGATATACCCTGTGCAAAACTTTAAGAAGGTAGTTAAGCAGCATGCACTGATCAATTGCCGTGAAGGCTTTAGGGTCAAAGCAAAGACAATGTAAATGTTTAGAAAGTACTTTTACTTATCTTTATATACCAAAAGTTAAGGCTTTAAATATTAAATATACTTAAAACTTTATGGTAAGGAGAGAAAGGCTTCCAAAAAGTTAAATACAATTGTCCAATGTCGATTGAACGAAAGCTGCAAGAGCAAATAGTCTTACATCTCCATCGATATGTACGTATGTGTAAAACTGGGAGTTTTTAATCGATATGTATCGATAATTATCGAGCATTTGAAATATAATGATCGCCGTTGTCCTCTATATCATGCATAGGTACAGATTGAGTCTGTGAATACAGATGATCAGCAGTACCGAGAAAATAGTCTTACATACTCATCGATATGTTTCTGTAAAACAGAAAGCTTATAATCGATTTGTATCGATAATTATCGAGCATTTGAAATACATAAAAATCGTCGCAGTCTTCTATGTCATGCATAGATACAGATGACTGTAGATCCATTTGATCAAGAGTATATAGACCTTCTTTTGTTTGTTACACACTTTGTCTTAGCCTCATTATACCCTTTCTGTGCATTCTTTAAGGGGTGTTTAAAGGCAAAAAACAAAAACTAAAAAAAATGATACAAATTCATTCGTCTTGTGTCCAACAGCTACAGGAGCAGCAGCTAGTAACTAGTGGCGTCTGAGCAAATCCCAACATCATTCATTTGCCATGTCCATGGGTAAAAATTAAACGTAATGCGCCCGGAGCGCACATTAATCAATTGCTTATCCTTTGTGCAACACGGTGGCTGTGGCTGTGGCTGTGGCTGTGGCAGTGACTGTGGCTCACACCTCAGGTATTTTGGGCATGCTCCAAATTACTTTGAGCACTCGGCGAGGCAGCAGCCAGGAATTTCCTTTATTAAATCGACATGCGACATGGAGTGGCATGTGGCATGTGGCATCGCGACGTATCGCCCTTTCGATGGAAACTCACCAGATGCGTAATGCTCTAACACACGCATCAAACATGAAAATTCTTTGCCCTGCCGCCGCCTCCCACTCCCCAATTATCAGCCCTTACGTTTTGGTACGTTTTTGTACCTTCAGCTAAAGCAACCACCAGCGCATGCGGTGCTCCTGTGCTCGGGCAACATGCGGGCGCCTCAAACAAACACACACAAACACACACACCTAAGCACACACACACACTCACACACAGTCAAACGCAACACCCTAACCCTGCAGCATCCGGTGCTGTTCTCACACTCGCCACGCCACGCTAAGCTGCATATCTTTAATTTTCTTAATATGCGTGAATTCTAACATTTTATGTTTTGTAATTAGAAACAAGAAAGAACAGTTAAATGCGGTATGCCGAAATTTAATACCCTAGCGAAAGCCATTAATCAAATTGCGCTCGTGCCAGCTTTATAATCTTAACTGAGTTGTATAAGACTTTGGGCAGCTGTTAGGGTATTAAAAATTTGATCTTTGATAAGAGTTTTTCAGTAAGAAAGTTTCAAGTGCAAATCTCAGAATTGTACTTTAATAAGGATTATCTTAAGCAGAGTAATGAAAAGTTAAGTTATATTAATAGCTATACTTTTTAATAATACTGATGATAATGATAATGATGATAATGATAATGATATATGATAAATGAAAATGAGTTAAGGTTCTAATAATAATAATAATAATGATGATAACGACATAGAATGATAACGACAATGATAATGATAACGGTAATGATAACAATGATAGTAATAATAATAATTATAAAGTAAAGTAAATGAATATATGTGGGGCAAAATAGAAGAGGTGTATCAAGGTCCTGCTCAAAGGCGTTACACACTTGATGACAAAATCAATATTATCCACAATAAGGGCATATTTAAAATGGAAAAATGTGCTTCTGGCGCGCGTTTAGCTCTAATTAGCGTATTAGGTTGTTTAATTGAACAAGTATATTGGCTGACTGAGCCACAGCTGTTGCTGCGCAGACTAATGAAAGTCTTTGCATAAAGCTATCTGCATCGATTTGTCAGCTAATGAGTTTCTGGGGCGGCATGCGCCTGGTCTTGGAGTGCTGCCCTTTCACAGAAACTTTCTCTATTCCATTTTAATGCCCACATCTGCTTCAATTTAAAGCGAAATTAATTTCACCTTAAATCCTGCCCATATTGACACCGCAGTTAACTTCATTTAAACTTTCAAAGCTTAGTTCAAAGTGGATAGAAAAAGTAGGGAACACTCACTTCATCATGATGGCGCTCTCAATGGAAAATGCATCTGTGGGCAATCCGCATATATTCCAGAAACGTATCTCCACCGGTTCGCCCAAAACAACGGCCAACTGAAAGTCCGGCGAGCAGGTAACTCCATAATCCAGACACTTCGTAACCCATTTGCGAATTTGCGTAAGACGGAAATCAATGGTGAACGGTCCCAAATAGGCAACGACACCTGACGAAATGAGCACGTCGCCCGTTACACTCTTAAAGCTCGCCTGCAGCATTTTGGCCGTTTCGGACCAACGCGTCCGCTCACCGCCCAAGCCAGAGATGAGCTCCTGGGCACGCTGCAACTTCTTTGTACAAGCTTCATGCTCCGCTAGAAGAATGCTGTAAAGAAAGCAACAAAAAATCAATTAAATACCATTTCAAGTTCGGGTTCAGAAAGAATTTGGAATTCCGGCCATGATCCGAACTGACTTCCAGCCTTGCGTCTTGGTGCTACTCACCCATATTGTCGTAACTGTTCGTCGAGAATCTTTTGAATGGCCGCCAGATTCGCTTCGACGCGGGCCAATTGGGCCAACTTCTCGTTGAGCAGTTTCATGGCCGCATTGTAGTCGGCCTCGGCTGCAGCCAAGGCAATTTTCTTGGGCGCCACAACTTTGGCAACAACATCGTATTTGGACAGGGCAATGACCCAGCGGCAGAGACCTTCACAGGCCGTGGAAGCCATCTTGATCTTTTCGGGATCGAAGGCCTCATTGTTGAGAATGCGCTGATGCAATTTCTTCATGACCTCCGGCGGTATGTTGTCCTTGTCAAAGTTGAGCAAACTGTCCAGGAACTTCATGTCGCTAAGCACACGCTTTGACGGACCCCAGTAATCCTCGACAGTGCCTACACCACTCGGATTTGGCACCTTTTCGGGCTTCACGTCCTTCAGAATGCAAACAGCTTCCATAACGATGCGCACACCAATTGGCGGACTCTTCATGGTCTTTACCACAGCAATATCAGCGGTGGTCAGTGTGTTCAAGGCTGATAGGGCGGCCTCCAGAATGGGCAACGCCTCACCCAATTTGGCGTCGCATTCATCTTTGATCTCTTGGGCCACAGCTGCCTGCACCTTGGCCGCCTGCTCATCCTCTTTGACCAATTCACGCTGCTCGGCAGCAATTTTACTGTCCGCCGTTACCTTGGCCACCTGCTCGGCAACAATCTCGGAGGCCTCCTTTAGCTTTGGCTCCAGCGCCTGCAACTGCTCCTGCATGACGGCCACCTGCTGTGCGGCAATATCCAGCTGCGAGATGCCCGTCAAATAACGATTGCGATTCAAAGTTATATTGCTATAAGGTAAGATATTATGAGACTTATAGTTTTATCGGAGTCGGCTCTTTGGTTTTTCACCCACTTTCTCTTTTGGCTAAGCAACGCCTTGAAGGTCTGTATCAATTCTAGATAGGATGTAGGCGTCACATAGTTATAGCGATGCAGTCGTGTAAAGAACTTGGCCGACAGCTCCTGTGTGGATGTATGGAACTCCATGCACATATCGATGGCTGTTTTGCGCTCCAGGGCAGACAGCTCCTCAGCGGCCAGGAAACGTGTGGATACCGCGAGCAGAGCATCCTCCGGCCAGGGCTGGAACCAATCAATCGTACAACAATTGACAATTGAGGGAAATTTTCGTATACGATTACGCAGGGCATCGCCAATGGGCGACATGGCCAGCACAATATGCAGTTGATCCTTGCACGTCTGCATGAGAAATTTAAAAAAAAAAAATAAAAAGAATAATTAGTTCAAGGTGAAGTGTTAAGTTAAAATGGTATTTAATTATAGCTCCCACCGTAACGAAAAAGTTAAATAGGGCAACGGGACTGCCATCGGTTTGTACGGACTTGTCGCGCTGTTTGTCGATTTGTGCCATCTTTTCGACCACCTCGATTTTCTCTTCGTTTGTGAACAGATTGGGCACCTCGCCGGAGTTTAACAGATTGTTGATATCCTCCAGAAAAGATTCGTCTTTGATCTAAAAGTCTTAAAGACATTAGCAAAATGTAAAAACCCCAAAAGTGCTGTCTAATACGACCCAGCTATGAAAGCTTAAGCGCCCACCTGAACGTCCGTAAAAAGGAAAACGCCGTGCATTTCAGAGGCACCAATTTTACGTAATATGGATTTGATATCCTCATGATACTCAAACGGACCATACAATCGAGTTATTTCCACTTGAAAGAGCTCATAGTCGCATATATGCGAAGCCAAACGAGTCAAGCTCTGACGCCCGGAGCCGCCGACACCGATGAGCAGAGCATGACTACGTGGCTGCTTTATGATGCGACATATGCGCGATAAATGTTCGATGGCAAAGCGGAAAAGTACCAGATTCATTGGCTTCTTGGACATATTATTATATTCAACTAGATAGGCCTCCACAACAATGCGCAACTCCTCGACATCCTGCACCTCAACATAGTTCTTAGTATCCGCTTTCGGATTGGTAAAATCGCAATAGATCAACTGTCGGAAATCGGACTCTTCCAGCTTTTTGCCGTTTCTCACAAAGCGTGCAAACAGACGCAACGCATCGACATTGAAGCACTCCTGCACAGTGTTGCATAGTTTCCCAAATAGCCAGGAACGATCAGCATCCTCAACCAAACGATCGCCGTAGACCCGCAAGACCTCATGCACCCACAGCCTACGCATCGAGTTCATATCCTCCGTGGCCTCCGGCACCGAAAGCAGAACACCCTGTATGACACGCGAAAAATCACGCAAATTAAACAGATAATGCGATTTAGCTGGTGTGGGCAATAGATTGAGCTTGGCATCATTGTAGACAGTCAATGTAGCACTGACAATCTCATCGATGCACGGATCGAACTCCTTCGAGAAGCCGCTGTCATTAATTAAAAGAATATGGATTAAGTTGAAAAGTCAATTAAACACACCCGACTTACCGCGTATCCAAATGCCAGAGCACAATTTTGCCAAAGATGGTGGTCATAATCTCATCATTAAAGTCATCGATGGATACCACATTGAAGAAACGCTGAAAACGTGGCGTCACCGTATTGCCCGTCGCAGGCGGACCCATGGCGGTAATCATTTGCAAATCAATCAATTTCATGGGCACAATATTCTTGCGATCGTACCACATCATATGATCCAGCATCATGCGCAGCAATTCGATGGGCGGCTGGGCACCATAGTTCTCCTTCAGTGGCATGGAAACATCATCTACAAAGATGACAAAGCGACTATTTAGAGGTGGCCCAAAGACGCCCTTGCGTCGCTTGTCAAGCTTGGACATGATTATGTCCTGCGTCTGATTAGCCGATGTCTGTGCCGAGAAACTGATCAAAAGTGGCTTGTAAACACTCAAATCCATTTTCTTTAGCATATAATCTATCACATAGACACTCTTGCCGGTGCCCGTGGGTCCGACCAGCATCAGCGGCTTGCCATGTCGCACCAACAGATCCAAGATGGCTGCAATGCGCACGCTTTCGTTTGTCTGTATGATAATCTGATTAACCGGTATATCGCGTGGCAGCGGTGGTGCGGAATTGACATCATCCTGCCAGGGCTTCCATTTGCCCTTGCCCTCCTTTATGTAGCGATAGTCAAAGACCGAACCCTGTTTGGGTATGGGAAATATGAAGGGCTTGACAAGCGTCTCCACATATAAATCCTCTGTAACGCCATAGGCATCATATAGGCTCTGTGGAAAGGTCTTCTCCATAAGCGCACGAAAGACTATATTGAATTTATCCCGGCTCTCGGCGGTCAGTGAACCGCCCAGGGACCAAATCGTTGAGAATAGGAAAATGCCCTCGGTTTGTGCGCGAAAATCCAAATCAGATATGTTTGCCACATATTTCTCATCACGGAAATCATCAATGAAGCACTCAAAGAAATTCATCAGACTAACCATCAGATTGGTGTCCGATGTGGGGGCAATCTCGCGCAATCCCTTGCGCACCACATGCAACAACAGCGGACAGAAGCGTGAAATCATCGATGTGATTAGTTGTTTGCTTACGCTGTGAAAAGCTGCGGGAAGAGTATTCTTCCAAGAGGCCACCAGCGGTTCCCAGCCCAGCGAGCTGGGCTCCAAATAAATCATGCCGCAACGCGAAACGGTAGCCGGCGAGGCCACCTCCAGATCCATAGGCTCAAATATGAGATTCGTGGTATTCGAGAGCTGTATAATCTCACCGGACATCAGGCACAATTTCTTATTA
This sequence comes from Drosophila kanekoi, assembly GCA_037075305.1. Taxonomy (NCBI): domain Eukaryota; kingdom Metazoa; phylum Arthropoda; class Insecta; order Diptera; family Drosophilidae; genus Drosophila; species Drosophila kanekoi. The sequence goes on from JBAMCE010000678.1 coordinate 3,779,922, forward strand.
TCGTCCAGCACAGTATTCATGTTCTCAATCCAAATGGCATCCACGGGCCCATCAAAGATTAGCCACTTGCGATCGGGCGAATCGGAGACGGCAAAGATACGATAATTCACAGCCAAAATGCCATCGCTCCACTCATGAGAAACGGCATCAAATTGTCCATAAAGCTGACCCATGGTAATGGCCTTCGGATTGATTATAGTATATATAGCGCGATTCTCGGAGCCATCCCTATTTTCCATGCATTCCAGCGCCTCGGCAAGCACGCGATACGTTGTGCTCTTGCCGCCAAACGGATAACCCACCAGCATCAGACCATGACGCACCACAATCATCTCGTACAACTGCAGTAGAAGAGTATAATTAACGAAGATATATTTTGCAATATTTTGTGAAGTGCCCACCTGTTGCACCTTCTCCAGGACAAACGGTGTGCATTGCTTGTTCTGCTTTTCACAGGCCATTTGCGTGCACTCATTGAAGAGCACATAGTCCGCCTCGGGCAGTGTGACGCCCGGAAACAGATCGGAGGTAATGCCCTGGAATAGCGGTATATCCTGATTCAAGAACTTCGGCAAATTCACATCCTTTATGGAGCGCAACACCAGTATATCCTCATTCTCATCACGATAGCGCAACTTCAAGGCGCCCGCCGCCTTCAGCACAGATTTGACAGCTCGCATACCATAATCATAATGGCACTGGGTACTCAGCTGCTCCGAGCACAGGCGATACGTGGCCACAATCTTGACAGAAAGCGGCTTGGCCGTAAGGAAACCATACGAGTAAAGTTCAATTTCGGAAATTAAAGCATAATCAGGAACCATCATAGCCACAGAGCGGAAGAGAGCCTAAGGGCAGAAACGTAAATATATATCTTCAAATTTTGTTGTCATTTGATAATTAGTAAATTGCATAATTTTATGGAAATTTAGTGTTAAAAGTATTCCTACTCGTAAGAATATACGCAATTAAAAAGGAAATGAACTATGTCAAGCTCAAAGATTAATAATAAGAACTTAATCCATATAAATTCTATTCACTACACTAAAACTTACCGTTCATTGAATACTCTTAAAGCTTTAAGCTTACCTTTAAATTATCAGGCAACTCCGATCGTCCCGCGTAACCGGGATTCATTGTGATGAAGACCGCACAGGTGGGATCCAGCGTTAAGGTTGTGCCCTCAAACACCAATGTGGGTAAGCCCGAGTTAATGCCGCGCTGTATGGTGAGAATCTGTTGTGCGACTACAGACAACACCTCCAGATCAATACGATTGAACTCGTCAAAGCAGGACCAGGCGCCGCACGAAGCCAGACCCTTAAAGAATTTGCCCAGCGCCAGATAATCCAAGCCGTCGGAGCAATTGAATACGACACACTGCTTGGCCACGGCCTTGGCCAAATCTTTGGTAGTCTCCGTTTTGCCAGTGCCAGCCGGACCCTCCGGTGCGCCGCCCAAATGCAAATTCAAGGCGGCAAACAGCGTGCGATAGCAACGATCTGTCAGCGGAGTGACCACCAGACGGGTTGTATTGCCCAGATACTCATAGCCATAGGGCAGGGAGCAGTTGATCATGCGCGTATCCAAGTTGTTTTCCTCCCAGTAATAGCGCAACTGGCATAGCCACTGAAAGTCCTGCTGGTCGTCCACCTCCTTGGCCACAATATCTGCAAGCACATCACGTGCATGGACATCCAGTACCACCAAGGCACCCAATGTTATGCGATTCTGAGTGTTGAGATCACCGCGCACCAGATCGACAATTTTCATAATTTGATTCATACACTTTTGCAGATACTTGGCCAGACTCTCTTTGGGCGTTTCGCTGACAAAGCATTCGGTTATCTCCAGTGTCCAATAGGTCAACGATATGGACTGCACACACTGACCCGGCCATGTGAGTACCCAAATGTTGCGCTGCATCCTGACATAGGTGTAGAAGGCTTCGGATATCTTTTTATGAATACTTTTCTTCATGTCGATTTCAAGCTCCAGCAGCCATTTCTCCACCTGTCCACGCGCCTTGGCCGTGGATATGACATCCGCCAGAATGACCTCTTCACGCTCCGAGGAACGCATGGCGGTGACCTCCAGTTCCTCGGTGAAGTTCAGTGTGCCAATGCCCTCGAAGCACTTCTTGAGATGCGGCTGTACGCGTGTGGGATCCTTTGTTTCGGACAGAATCTCAAGCAGTTCATCATTGGACAGAAAGAAGAAGCGAGGGAAGTACAAACGCTTCTTCTCCAAATAAGCATTGAGACCCTTTTGGATAATCTCCAGCAATAAATACGCCTTCTTCAATTTGTCGTTCATCTTGTCAATTTGAACGACGGTCATCACACGTGGATCCGAGGCCACCTGCTTCATCAGCTCCTTCCAAATCTGTCAAAGTGCAAGCATAGACATTCAGTTAAAACGTAAAACCATAAAACAAGCGGAAGCTCTCTAATAAACGTAAACGCAGCTTAGAGCTTGCTGTGTACAGCTAGCTTTTAAAATTTCCTTGATATGGGCTAGATTATGAAAGATGCAAGAACTTATATTCCTTTTACCAAGCACCTTTAGGAACAAGATCTGAGCTTATACAGACTGACGAATATGGCTGTATCGAATAAATATATACTTTAAGCAGCTCTTTAGATACTTCCGTTTGTACAAATTACACATTTTTCATGTTTATACAAACAACGCACCTTATCCACCGCACTGAAGCGACGTCCCTCCTCGGGCATTTGTTGCTGAATATCTGGACTGCTGAATATAGGCTCCAGATACATCCATGTGGACTGCACGCGCAGCCATTCGTCCAGAATTTCCTGCAACAGCATAAGCTTCGCCTCCCACTTGCTGCAAGTGTACAATGAAAATTAGTAAGAGATATGGATGTGTGGGCGTTGGCATTGACAGGTGCTGAACAAGCGCTGGGAGTGTACTCACAGTATGTCCGCCTCAAATGGTTTGATGAAGGGTGAACTCTTCATTGTCTGCGTCTTGATGATTTGATCGTCCAGCATTATTTGTATGTCATCCACGGCAGACAGCTTGAAGGTACCGGAATCCCTGCGCAAGACATTTCAATTAGGCGACAGCCATGGATATGGCTACATGGACATACCTGTATGGCGATATGGCAAACTCGACACCCTCCCATTCGTTGGCCATTTTGATCATGGCCTTTTCGAGATTGTTCTCCTTGGTGGCGCTCTCCGAAATACCCTCAAATTTGGGCACATACTCATCCAGCTGATATTCGATAATCTTCTCCAGCGTCAGCTCGGGCGACATCTTGATGGGGAAGCCAATTATTTCGGATACTTGTTCCCAATGGCGCGCCTTCATGCCCGGATTGCCCAGAGTATTAATGATAGGCATATGTCCGCGGAAGACCTCAATTTGCTCCTTAACATCCAATATGAGCTGCATCGTAGTGGGATGGTCGCCCATTTGCTTCTCCAGTTTCTGTATGATACGATAAAAGTTGGCTACATCCTGATCAATCGCATCCGGATCAAAGGAGCCAACTTGCGAGTACATCCACAGCTCCCATTTGTCAATAAAGTCCTGACCGGTATCAAACAGATTTTTATAGGGCTTTAACTGATCGTGCGCCTTCTTTCGCACCGGATATTGCGACAGATCCCAGCCATAGGCCGTCTCCTCCTCATTTATCTGATCGATGGTCTCCATGGCATTGACCAGCCGTTGATCCAGCAAAGCGGCACGTTTCTTATACTTGGCCAGCTGTTTGAAGTCGCCCCAAGTATCGTAGAGCTGGACCTGGTCGTAATAGTTTTGCAGCTCGCGACGGAAAATCTCGATGCGCTTCTTGAGCAGATCCTGGTACTCGATCACCTTTTCGGCAATGATAAGACGATGTTGATCAAACACCGAGGCCAGCTTCAAATACCATTGAAAGGTGTTGCTATTATTCTTAATCTCCAACGGCGAGTAGAGAGTCTGATCCATAAGCCAAAGTATTTCGTTCAAGTTGATCTTCAGGCGCGCCTCCATTTCCGGCACTAGATTCTCTTCGGCATGCACCACATATGCCTTGAGCTCCATTAGTTCGGCCGTGTCCTTTGGCACGGTTAACGCCTTCTTCGCAATCATATCGTACTCCTTGCCAAGCCGCGAGATACGCGACTGCTGATCGGCCAACATGCGAGCCAGCAGATCCGTTTGCAATTGCCTGGCCAATTGCTCCAGATGTGTGATGAAACTGTCCCGATAAAACTCATAGAGGCCCATGCGTATAACGCCCCAAACCTCTTTCGCAATGCGATCTTCCTTGTCTCTGTACTCGTAAACCATTTGCGTATACTGCTCAAACGAAGCGTCGCTCTCCATGAAGCGACCACACCGTTCCGAGTCCACGCCATTGATCAGATCAATGAATGCATCAAAGTCCTGTAAACGCAGCTCTGGTCCAATGCGTTGTTCCTCAAGCATCATGCATATCCTGTTCCTTGTATCAGCCACAATGCTATCCGGCACAGTGGGCGTCAGGAAGAGCTTTTTGGAGATCTTGAGATCCGTGTACAGCTTACCCTCGATGCGTGGCATATTCTGCACAGAATGCACAATCGAATCAATGACGCGCAACAGTTCACTTTGTATTTTCGAAAAGCCTGGATTGAACGTAATCGTATCCTCATCGGCTAACATACAGGAGATTTCAAGGCCGGGATTCGATTTCTGTATAAAAGATCAACTTTTTAAATAGTTCTTTAATTATAAATCTCTTACTTACACCGAAATCGCAAACATAATTTGCGAACGCTTTAAGGCTGCGTATGCAAATATCCTCCAGTTGTTGGGTCATCAAAGCGGCAACACAATTGAAGAAACGCTTGACCAATGTCATGCGGCGTATATCCGGCAATTGGCCACGTTTACTGGCCCTCAGCAGTGTCGTGTGTATTTCACCATACCAGACATCCTCCAGCATGGTCTTGCCGCTGTCTATATGGGCGCTACACAGATACTGGCAGTGAAAGAAACAGAAAACGAAACTAGGGAACTTTCAGAACAGAGTTTGAGGTAAATGAACTTACGACAAAATTGAATAGGGAGAACGGCTTTTCGATCTTGCTTAGTTCTTCGATATTGACCAAGGTTTTGGTGCTGTACTTCATGCTCCATACTTCCAGAATGCTGGCAACGCTTCGATGGATAGAAAAAAGTGTCGTCTTAAGGCGATTGCGATTCTCATCGTAACTGGAAACAAAAATTGGAAAACGGAGTTATTTATGTTGTGGCGTAGTTTTAATATCCTACAAATTATATAAATATGAAATCCGAATTAGTTTTAGTTTATCAAGGCATTTAGTTTTTATTTCATTTACCATAAGCCGAACCCTAAACTGATCTTATATGGAAAAAAGTATATAATAATACAAGTACAAGGGAATAAAAATATTACATATATGTGTGCATGTGTGTAGATGTGTGTGTGTGTGTGTGTGTGTGTGTATGCATGCATGTATGTATGTATTTATATACCTTTAAATGCATGCATGTTTGTTTTTTAAACCAAACGCTGTGCAGCAAATTTAAGTAAAACGATTTTCTAGCAAGTGCTCTCCTCCTCGATTCTCAAGAATTCAAATAGGCTCTGCAGTTTTTAATGCTTAGCTAGTAGCGCAGTGATTTTTGTTGGTGTTTTTTTTTTGTTTTTTTATGTTTTTTTTGTATGTACAAACATATGTACGTATGTGTATATGTATATATGTATGTGTGTATGTATGTATGTATGTATTTATGTATGCATATATGTATGTATGTATGTATGTATGTATGTGCGTATGAGTATATGTATGTGTATATGTATGTGTGTATGCATGTATGTATGTATGTATGTATGTAAGTATGTATATATGTATGTATATATGTAAGTATGTATATATGTATGTATATATGTATGTATGTATGTATGTATGTATGTATGTATGTATGTATGTATGTATGTCTGTATGTATGTCATATGTACGTGTATACATATACATATGTATGTATGCAAGCTTGCTTACGTACAAATATATACATATATATATACACACATGTATTTGCAGGACATGCACAATAATAATTAACAGAGAGAACATAAGGTAAGTTAAGTCAAATATTATGCTACTTGCTCTTACGACATGCTTTTTTATATAGAGATGTATATATGTATACCCTTTATTAAATCGGCTTTCGACTCGCTTAACGGCAACCAAACATACTTTGAAAACTTCTCTTTCACACTCAACCAAACGCATATGTTGCCCCAAACTAAAAAGACTTAGCGAAAACGTTTATAATTATCAAAATAATCATATAATACCCACTGTTAGGGTATAAGAAATAGCAAAAGTTTGCCTTTCAGGCGTTTCGTTTATGCAAATGATGTTGAGAACGCGAAAACTTTTCACTTGAGCTACTTTAACACGGCCCATTAGGCAATGCATTGGTCCAAAGCCGACTACGCCTAACTTGGCCTACATTTTAATGAAGCCAGAATGCTTTTGGCTATAAATTAGGAGAACCCCCACCACATACACTCGTTTATCGATGGGCGACCCACTTGGGCAGCCGCACAACAAACTTTTAGCATAGCGCAGCTCTCCCTCCGGCCACGCCCCGCACCGCCCATCAGCTTGGCAGTCGGTGTCAGCAGCAAGCTCAATTCATTTTTAAGCATATCCTTTTTACAACTTATATCTGCCACGCCCCAGCACAGACCGCTTCAGCTTTAGTCTGTTGCTCATCAAATGTCAAACCAATACACAGGAGAACTTAACTTCTCAGCTTCTTGCCACGCCTCCTCTAGAATATTACTGGGCGCCAGCACCCGCCCCCGCTCCGCCCATAACGATTGCTGCCCCCCTGAGCCTGCTGCTGCTTTTCCATTTCCGCAGGAGCAGCCATTGTAGTGCGGTTAAAAAGTTTTTGGCACGACCCAAAGCGATTTCTCGCGTTCCCCATTGCAGTCATATATATATATATATATATCATATATATATATACATATATAATATAGAGAAGACTTATTGTCAAGTTATTTCATCAAATTTTGCGCCACAACGACTCATTTTAAATGAAGAAGTTCTTTTTGCAAAAATTTTCCACGCTTACTCGCATGTGAATGGCTGCTGGTGTGTGTGTGAGGTTGTATGTGCGAGGGTGTGTGTGTGAGGGTGTGTGTGTGTGTGGGGGGGGTGTATAGGTGTGCGTGCGCGCGCGTGGGTGTAATTGCATGTCAATTGCATGACAGAAAGCAACAGAAATTTCCTTTCAATTCAGAAAACTTTTTAACGACTTTAAGGCTTTTTCAATTAACATGCATTGCGATCCACAGCTTAAATTTAAGTTAGAAATTAAAGAAGATATATTGAAAGTAATAACACCTGACAGAAAGTTCAGAAGAGGGAAGTGCGTGGTAATTTTGCAAGTTAGGGCAAAGTATTTCATGCTTTCGCAAACAGGTTAACAAGTTTATAAATTTATTACAATATTGATATATACAGCTAAAACCATGAACAAAATGCGTTAAGTCGTGAAATGGAAAGTCTTTCTAGAAAGGACATTTAGCAGGGAATGATGAACCTCCAACCCGAAGTCTAAAATTGGACTTTACACGATCTGAACTGTGCCTATGGCTTCTACGCTATATAAACCTGTGCTGTTGCTGCATAAATCCCAACTTACCGATAGCGCCAATGGTTCATCAACTTTTCAATTTCCCGACGTTCTGCCGTTTCGAATGTAGCTGTTGCACCCTCCTGGGTAAGTCGGTCCAGTACCGAGTGTCGCAGAACAAAATCTACAACAGCCTTCTTCATGGCAAAAACATAATCGGAACGCACCTCGGCAATGTTTTCGACATATGCTAAATCCCATTTCTTTAATAGGGTCGGCACTAGGTTATCAATCCTGCAATGAAGCGTTTGAATTGGTTCTATGTATGAAAGTTTGGTGACTCACCTCTTGAGGGTCTTCTTGCTAATGGTGGACACATGAATGGTGTCAATGCCATGCTTTATGTAGTAATAATAACGTAGGACTTCGCGTTCGCTTTGATCGGGAAAGGCATCGGGAAAGGTATTCTCGGCTGTGGGATCTGGATCATCTTCCATGTGCAATATCAGCTCGACCAGCTTGGCACGAAAATGCTTACGCTCCTGCCGCATGACCATATAATTTGATTGGCCCTTACTCCTGTACTCACCATCTTCTGGTTTATCGGATACCCGCCGACGCGTTCGTGATTTTGCACAAGTCAAAGTTTCGGGCATATCTGACAGCATTTGGCCATCAAATAGATGACTAGCGCATTCTGGCATATTGAGTTCATACCACAAGCGACGCGATTTATATTCCGAGTTCGCCTTGGATTGCAATATGCTTTGAAGTACATCCGGTTTGGGGCGTGTGTATAACATCTTGGATTTGCTGCAGATGCGGTGAGCGCCGCAAACAGACGTAAAACTGGGCATATTCCTATTGGGGTTTTGTTTGTCCATCTTGTGCTGCTTGTTAATTTCCTGTTTTCAAAATTGGCGCGCAAGTATGGCTAGGTGGCAGCACTGGTCAAAAATATATATCGAGAATAAATATTTTTTTAGTGATGCTTTCGATTCATCGAAAGCAGCACTGATGCTTGAAGTGTCAAATCGATAGGTTTGTAAAAGCCGGCCCATACGTTGTGTCCGAAAATGTACTAAAAAATTCCAAATAACAAATTATTAAAATTAAATACGGGAAACAAGTATTGCACAAGCAAAACAGCATCCAAAAAAAACAACTTACGTTTATTAGTGAATGTTTATTTACGCGCCGCAACGCGTTAAATTTGACTTTTTAACTACTTTGGGGCCACAACCGGTGTCCGACCATACCAACGAGTTGAAAACAAATACAAATTACTGGTACTCACACATAAATTGAAATTGATTTAACAAATTCAACAGCAAACAAATCAACGTCGCCCTTGGCAGCAGGCTTAGCGCAACAAGTAACTATAATACATTTTGAACCTAGAAAATCCATAGGCACACAGACTGTAAGCATATAAAATTTTCAATAAAAAAAAAAATAACCAAAAAAAAGGATGTTGCTACAAAAATTTTGTGTCCGCGCTCTGCACACCACGCGCAAGCTGTGCAGCGCTGGCCTCGAGAAGAGCGCGTTGTCCACGCTGCGCAAGAAGACCGGCTACACATTCGCCAACTGTAAAAAGGCGCTCGAATTGCATAACAACGATGTCAAGCTGGTGAGAGGGGCGCGAGCCCAGACAAATCAGAAGCCTTAATAACTACATTCTACAGGCAGAGAAATGGCTACACGAACAGGCGCAATCCCTTGGCTGGTCCAAGGCCACCAAATTGTCGGATCGCGTCACAGCACAGGGCCTGGTTGGCGTTCTGGTAAGCGGCAATCGTGGTGCCATGGTGGAACTCAACTGTGAAACGGACTTTGTGGCACGCAACGATACCTTCAAGCGTTTTGTCGATCACGTGTCACGCATTGTTCTACACTATACAGATCTCACCGAGTTCGATGGTGATCTATGGAAGGTAACGAGGGCAGCACAAAACAGAATGTACCGCTTCGGCACACCGAAGATTAATACCCTTTAGATATCGACGATACCTTCTGTAGAGCTCTATGATATAGTGAACCGATCTTGATAAATCACAGCAAAGCTTATTAGAGCCAAGTTTGATTAAGGCGAATTGAAAAACAAATTTTTTCACACAAATAGTTGATTTTCGACCGATGCTTATGATATACCTTTCTTATTGGGTCGGTTTCGGCATATCTCATGTCAAATTTCATTATAAAAACTTAAAAAATGGGAGACATAACAGACAAACATACTATATCGGGATCTCCACTATATCCACCCTGTCCGTTGCTAATGACCAAGAAAGTATATACCTTATGAAGGTCAGAGAAGTCATATATTAACTATGCTTGGCATTTCCAAGATATATCTTGGCTTGACAATTAATGCAACTATCTATTTCTAATTGATGCAGCTTGGTTTCGACTCGGAGGCCTTAAGGAATTTGGAGACGCCACAAGGAGGTTCGCTAGCCGATCACTTGGCGTTGCTCATTGGCGCAATAGGCGAAAATGCCAGCATTAGGCGCGCTCTTTGCTTCAAGGTCAACAACGATTTGCGGCTAGCGGGCTATGCGCATCCAGCGCCCACCAACGTTAGCACTACACACAATATAACACAAGTGGGCAAGTATGGAGCTATTGTCGCGTTTCGTTCCCAACTGGAGATCGATGATCCGGAAGTCCAGAAGGGGATATGCCAGCAAATTGTGGGCATGAAGCCAATTAAAATTGGTGAATACGACAAGGATATCCCAGCAGAGAATAAGGACGATGAAACATGTCTGATCCATCAGGAGTATCTGCTGGATGCCGATAAGACGGTTGGCGAAGTCCTCAGGGATAATGGCATTAGCATTATTGACTATCATCGTTTCGAATGTGGGGAACCAACGCAGCGCGACCTCAAAGAGATTATCCGTGCCCAGCAGCAGAACACCAATTGACGCCGCAACTGAGGCTAATCTGGACATAGTATACAAATTTGTTGTACATCTTTTCTGTTAATCCCTCCATATACTGACAAAAACTAACGAAATTCGGAAGAAAAAAACATCAAAATAAACCCTAGGTGCCTTTCAATTGCATGCGTCATGCCCCCAAAACGGAGAGCTAGCATGAATGCGGGAAGCACGCTTGAGCGCCTCCGCTGCCGGTGGCCAGCAACTCTCAAAGAATGGCTTGTTTATGAATCGAGTTTTGTTCTGCTGCCGGTAATTACCCGCACGTCACTCGCCCCCTTCCTCCCACAACCAAGTAAGATATGCGGAAACACAGGTGGTTAGTGTAACAGAACCTCTCGCTCGGTATATGCCATGCGAGAATTACCCTTCCATTTGTCGCGGGGCCCTTTTTTTAAATTAACCCTACATCCTGCACATTCAAAACACAGATTCAAGCTAAAAGTTACCCTCGGTCAACAAACTGTGAGAGTGAGCAGAGATCGGGCTGGACTCGAAAGCTTGCGTGGCTTTAATGATCTTTGGACCTTAATCCATCTATCTAACGAAATCCTACATCAATAATAATAAATATATTTTGTAGGAAAAATGTATAAATAGATGTCATATACAATATGGCCTTAAATTAGAATTGGTTTGGAAAAATCCTCTTATCAGAGTAGTCTATGGCTGGAACAGTTGCTAGGCCTGTTAAATGATCTGTCAGCGAGACGCTTGACAATCAGATTTGAAGAAAAACTTACAAAATGGACTATTTGGATCTGGACTCATTCCGCTCCAGATATAGCGACATAACGGTAACTGCCGTGCCCGCCAAGCGGCAGAGGACGGACGGACAAGATGAGCCACCAGAAGCATGGGATGCAGCTGGCTCCTCGGAGAAAGCGCCGGCAGCACGCGTGGAAATCATTCCTATAACCCTACCAAACGGCGCTGCTCCACCCGAGCAGCGCAGCAAACCAATGCAGCAGCAGCAGCAGCAACAACAACAGCCACAACTGGCACAGCAAAAGTTCACACAGGATGCCGTCGCCTACTCCAATGAGTACCAGCAGGTGCTAGCCAAACTGGAGTACACCAAGTACGTGCAGGCACAGCTCCAGCTGATGTCTAGTAACAATGCGCTGGGCGCATGCGCCTTTGGCGAGCTGCTCTACGGTTTGCCCGGCTCCAATATGCAACTGTCGAGTGCCGAATCTAATGGCACGTCCAACATTGTGGAGACCTATGACAATCTGCTGGCCGTTATCGCGGAAATGCAAAGCAATTTGGGGCCAACGGCGATCGGTTTGCGTGCGCCAAAGGAGCGACTCTTGCGTGATATTGCCCATGCACGTGTCCTGGTGCGGGAGTGTATGTTGATGCTGATGCGCGACCATCAGCAGCAGCAGCAGCAGTCGTGTGAGGAGTGACGTCAGCACTGGACATGTTAATTGCACGACTTTGTTTTCAATGGAGCGCAATAAAAAGAACAATAACAAACTAAAACCAAATGCGTCAAGTTCCAAGAACTAACACACACGCACATGCATACATTCATACATGGGTACATTAACACTTACCTCTCTCTTACACATGAATGTGCAATGTGGTGGTCACACTGTTGGTTAACACTCCAGTAACAACAACAAAAATGTCTGCCCAAAAGGGTCACGAAACTGTGTGACGCCAACGGCGGCGTCGACGCCGCAGCCACGCTTGCCTTGACATGCGACCGAGCCGCGCTTCAATTGAAGCCATCGGGTACGCTCAGTCGTAAGCCGACTTTTCACGGGTTAAGCCACTTTGCCGCTCACGCATTGGCAATTGTTGAAATTTTCTGATTTGTGGCTGGCAGCTGCCTTTTGTTTCCGTTTACAATTCGGGTTAATTTGTTTGGAAAGTGCGCAACACTGCTTTTATTTCCGCTGCACACTTTTCGCAATAAATTATAAATTACGCAAAAAAAAATAACCAAAACCAAATTATAAATAAACAGCACAGCAGCAGCACAAACGATAATTATACTAGCACACGCTGATCTTTACGCGCGCGACGCCACTTTTCTCTCTCTCTCACTCTCTTTGAGCTTGCTTATTGTGAATGGTTGTGTGTGTAAGCAACGGTAAATTTGCGAAAAACGGATTAGGAAAACAGAGCGACAATAACGCCGGCATTTGCGTTAGGTGGTGACAGCAAAAGGAGTGCGAAAAAATTAAAATTGTTTAATTTGTTGCTGTTGCTGTAATTGGACAGCGGCTCTTTTGCCACTGGCGCAACTGACAACAACAACAATAAATATAACAACAGCTGCAATAAAAGCATTTGCAGCTGCATTGGTCGCTTGCAGTTTTTTCTTCATTTCGCTTTGTGCTTTGGATTTTTGCATGACAGCAGCAACAAAACGAACAACAAAAACAACAACAACAGCAACAAATTAGTGCACAAAATGCCGCCGTTTAATTTCATTAAGCAGGTGAGTGTGAAAATAAAAATTATACTGTTCATTTATTGCATGTGCTAACAAAGCTCTTAAATTGAACTATTTAATTGATTTTGTTTGTGCATATGATTTACATACATACAAATGTACATACATGCATACAAACATACATACATGCATACAAACATACATACATATGCACATATGCTCACACATAGGAGTTTCCCTAGGAAGCATTGACACTTCACCTCAAAACATCATCTTTAATCCTCAAGATCATATATCATATATGTATGTAGACATATGTATGGGTATTTCATCTTCGGCTCATTGCAGATAACGGTTTTTTCTTGTTTTATATAAAAAATTTTTATTGTTTTTCAGTTAGGGACAAAAAAAAAGGTCACGACTAAGCACTTAAAAACACGCAGCAGAAATTGTGTTTTCTAGATCACGACTTCTTTTACATTTGATATTTGATTAGACAATTTCTAGACCCAAATCTCAACCGGAAGGTGTTACTTACAGTCACGAAGACCATAAGAACGACCCCTGTTGAACTTAATTTAAAAGGGATTCGAACTGTGATATAAGAGAAAACAGAAGACATTATATTTAAATGATCCCACATTCCTTGATAAAGTCTTGTGACTGAGGGTAATGATTTTGATGATCCAAATCTAGATAGATTGATTGAAGATTGAATGATTGATTAGCATATTTGAGGTTAAGGTTGAGTTAATTTAAGCGCCAGCTTACAAGACTATCTTATAAAAGAAAAGTAAAGCATACTATTGATATTATAAAACTTTTATATTTCGTAGCTTAACTATTAAGCATAAAAAGTTTCGCCCCACAATCTGCGTATTCCCCGAACCTTACGTTTAGATAACATATCCATAACTTCTCATTTGTTCTCTAGTTTCCGAGTGGGTTAATTAGAATATCAGAGTTGGCACTCGAAGTTGTAGCCCTGCTCCGATGTCTCAGTTGTGGATAGGTAACATAACAACAAGAACAAGAACTACTCGACATATCAACATATCATATTTAACAACAAGGCGACAGACGTGCCTAATTGGCAACACCGAAAGACAGGCGTACGGGAAATGGAAATGAAATCGAACACTTCAAACGCCACGCAATTTGAATACTCGGCTCATATTGGCCGCTACGAAAATAGATTTATCTGAAATCAGCAAAAACAGCTGGAAACGGAGATGCGGCTTCTGTAATTAAGCGTGTCTGCTGCTGCGAGATGCTCCGGGAGATAGCTTCCGGTGATTAAATATTCAAAAGAACAGAAGAATAAATGAAGAGCGATCCATTTAAAAGTGTTCGACTAGAAGGTACCCTATGACACACAAAGGTAAAATTATTTCTTAAATTACTTCGGTGTTCATTGTCCGATCGTTATTAAACGGAAAGTCATCAAGATGATATATAAGTGAGTACGTATGCTCAAAATGAAGGATATACATCTAAGTTATCTTTCCTACACTGTATCTATAAAGAAATCGCATTGTATGTTCTTTGAAAAACCAAATGTCTCCAGCACTTAAGCTAGATAGTTGATATATGTCCATTTTGAAAGCAATGGGAGAGTCAGTGAAGCTGCTTTTCAAATCTATCCCAAGTCTTCACAGCTTGTATATACCCCTCTTACCCATTGCCATTGGCTGCAGGGTATACAATAGAAAACAGAAGAAAATGTAGATAAAATAGAATAGAACAAGATATCATAAAGGTGGGAATAATTTCTACGGGTACCTAGCACAGCGTCAAGCTTTCTACAACAACGAATTTCATTTTGAGAAGACGCAAGATTGTTGTCTGCTCCCAAATGCAAATGGACAATGTTTTAGAGGCTAGTCCCCAGGGGTTTGTGATTAGATTTAGTAGCCGGACTGGGCCTGGCCTAATGAATTTCCAAGACCATAAAACCAAACATTTTGGTTTAATTTCGAGGCTTTTCTTTTTGCGGGCCGTGTGATAATTAAGATGAATGACCCAGCCCGAGACAGTCCAAGACTGGAGTTTTTTTTTTGTTTTTTTGAGTAGAAAGTTATTGCACCATAACGTTTAGACATAAATAGGCGTTCGCGTCCCGATGCTGGGCCAACTGAGACTGTTGGGTCTTTCATCTTGACGGTGTGCCCATATATTTGCATTTTTAGTATGGCCAGGTTAATTGCATGTTAAATAACTGTTAAATAACGGTTAGCGTACATCTGCAGCTGTCGGTTGTTATGGTTCAACTCAAGCAATTGTTGTTCAACTTCTTGTGCAATTGCGCTTGGCTTTCTTTTCTAGCCAGACAGACAAACAGACGGACGGACAGGCAGACAGACGGACGGACAGACAGACAGTCAGGCAGTCGGTTCGTTCGCTGGGCACCCACTGTAATAATGCTGAAATTATTTTGAACTTTGTCTCTTGTCTTCGCACCCACATCCAATGCTTTTTATTTTACTTGTAGTTTGTTTTTTTTTCGGCGTGGGAAGACACAGCAGCCAACAGCCTCTTGGCGGCCTGTCTTGGGGGTTTTCTTCTTCTTCTTCATTTCATTATTTTATTTTTCACGCTTCCAAAATTACGATCCACTCACCGGGGCTCTGCTAACGGTAGCCATCGGGAGCAGTGCCGCAAATCAATACAAATCAAATCAAGTCTATTAAACTGGTTCCGACTCTCAGCTTTCAAAATATCGTTGATTAATGACGGCTTTTGTTTCATTCTATCAATGCTCATTAACGATTATCAATGCTTAACAAAAATGCATTATGTTCATAATTGAGTTAAAACCTTTTATAGCTGTTGATTTTATGCTTCAAGCTCGCATCGCAAATATTTTGTATACAACGAATTCTTTTGTACTCTTTGATTCAATTAAGGCTGAGTTTAAAGGTTTTTATATTGAAAATCTTTTAACATAAGTGTATATTTTCTACTGTTGCTTTAAAACAAAGTGTAATAAAAGTTATTTATTGAGTTTAATGTTCATATACCAAGTTTTCAAAGCAAATCCTTTCTATGGATCCTTCCATCTACGTCTAGGAAAGATCTAGAAGTTGCCTCAGCTCGGGCACTTCCGACTGAAGACCCCTTTTTGCTTATAGATTTTAATAGGCAAATGTTTAACCAAATAATAATATATTCATTTTAATGGATGTTCAAGAAATTTCGACTATATAAAGAGGAGAACCTTGAATAGGGCACCTGAAAGCTTTAACAATATGTATGATGCATTAAATGTATTCAATCTATAGATTGAATCATCTTACAATGATGACAAACGTGATGAGATCTTCAGCAAGCCTCTTTAGTTGTTTTTTTTTTCCCACTTACAGTAAAGAACATTTTACCATTTGTGTTAGGAACAGCTGGACAGCTGGTTATCTAGTCTGGTCTGGTCTGGTCTTGTCTTTGAAAAAGCGCTGGCAATTAACGTTCGGTCGCCAAAGAGAACGCTTTGAGAAATGACTTGATATTGGAATCGGGCTCAGGCCGGCGACTGCAGCGCATGTTTGCCATATTTTAGCCATCTACAGCCTGTGCACAGCTTTGCTGGCGATGGCTAATGAAAAGACGGCCAGAGAAGAGCGCTATGCTCTAAGCAAAAAAAAAATCGGCACAAACACCGCTAGCGGGGCCAAAGCAGTTGGAATACAACAAATCAAAGCGGTATATTGTAGATCCCCTCCTCCTTCTCCTCCTCTTGCTACCAATTCCCTCTGAAAGTCTGGTTGTTGTTGCCTTGGCTGCTTCCATTGCAACAGAGTCAAATGCATTTAATGCGCTCGCATTGTTTAAACTTTACGTAAATGTCGTTAATGGTTGTTTGTCTTCAGGTGGGACGGAATTTTCAAAAAAAAAAAAATAAATTTAAACCAAAGCAAACAATAAAATTGTTGGCGGGTATTTGCTTGGATTTTCTGTTTGGTTGAAAAGGAAAAGTCAATTGTTTGGCCGTTTGTTTTTGACTTGACTTGACGTGTGGTAATTACCATAAATTGTAAATTACATTTTTCATCATTTTTTTATACCCTTGCACAGGGTATTATAATTTTGTCGTGAAATGTGTAACGCATAGAAGGAGACATCTCCGACCCCATAAAGTATATATATTCTTGATCAGCATCAACAGTCGAGTCGATATAGCCATGTCCGTCTGTCCGTCTGTCCGTCTGTCCGGCTGTCTGTTTCTATGCGAACTAGTCTCTCAGTTTTAAAGCTATCTTAATGAAACTTTGCAGAAGTCCCTTTTTCTGTTGCACGCAGCAAATATGTCAAAACCAGCTGGATCTGACTACTATATCATATAGCTGCCATAGGAACGATCGGTCGAAAATTAAGATTTTGTATGAAAAAACATTTTGTTTTTCAAGATATCTTGACCAAACTCGGCATTTATAAGTTTAACTAAGCTCCTCATATATATGCAAAATCCTTTTAAGATCGGACCACTATATCATATAGCTGCCATAAGAACGAACGGTCGAAAACTAGGTTTTTGATTAAAAGCCTTTTTTGTTTATCAAGATACCTTCACCAAGCTCGGCATTAACCATTTTCTCGGCATTAAAAGGTTGCAAGGGTATTAGATCTTCGGCGTGCCGAAGATAGCCTTTCTTCCTCGTTTTTTGTTGTTGTTGTTGTTGTTTTGATTTTCTGTATGCTAAAACTCGCACATTTCCAATGGCAAATACTTTGCATTTACCATTTGCTTTCATTTTTGTTGCCAGTCGGTTCACGCCTCAACCTCGACGGTTGATTGAACTTGCAAGAGTTGGCTGAGTTCGAGTCTCCTTTGGTTATGCTCTAAGCCAAATCCCGAGCTATAGTTGAGGGGGCGCCAGCTGTTTTATACCTCTTTAAAAACTTAAATATAGTGCAGTGAACTTGTATACATGAATGCAACAGGCAGAAGATTTCTTCTTTTTCCTTTATTGTTTGAGACGACGAGCTGAATCTTAACTCTCGTCAATAGCTCAGATATTATAAGAGGAGAGGTTCCAGATTTCGTAATCGTATACCATACGCAGAAGAAGCTTATGTTATCGATATCGATAGCTTACTCCGATATTTTAATATCGATTAGAGTATGTTCGTCTGTTCTTCGTCAAGAGCTCAGATATTATAGGAGGAGAAGTTCCAGATTTCGTAATCGTAATCGTATGTCATACACGGAAAAAGCTTATGTTATTTGTTATCGATAACTGAAAACGATATAATATCGATTTGCAGCCTTGTTATTATTGTTTGGTTCGACGAGCTGAGTTGACTATTGATATTAACTGAGATATTATTGGAGGAGAGGTTCCAGATATAGTATAATAGCATACCGTACGCAGATAAAGCTTATGTTATCGATATCGATAACTTACTCCGATATGAAAACATCGATTTGCAACTCTGCTATTATTATTAAGAAATACATCAATATTCATCTATCTATTCGTCTAATTCATCTAAATGAAGTAGATAGAAGAGCACAGGGTATCTCCTTAGTCTGGTACGCCCGAGTAGACCACTTTTACTTGATTTATTTCTTTTTGAAAGGCAACGCATTGTTGCAGCCGGCAATAAGTTACAGATACTTAGTTCAAGCCCAAGGCGCACTGCATAGGCCCATTAGCGTCTGGCGCGCTTTGCACACACTTCCACTCATTAAAGTGCCATACCGAAAAGCGATTACGAAAATGTTGGCTTAATTGCGTTCAAAATATCAAATTGTTAAACAAATCATAAACAAAAGTTCAACCGCTTTCCACAGGTAAAAAAAAACTTAGACAAAAAGTTTCGAAGCGTGAGCGTGAGCTTCGACTTGGTCTGCAATTGTTTTCCGTTGGCTGTGAATGATTATGGCAAATGTTTGTCACAACTCTTTGTGCATAAATCATGAAAGTAAATGCCCAGCGAAGCAACACAATTGACAATCCATTGGAAACCCGATAGATGCCAGTTACTAATATGCATCTTACGTTCAACTCTCCATATGCATGATTGCGTATGGAAAATGTCAATGCAGCAAGTGGCTAATACTAATGCCAAACAAGACAAGAAAAACCTAACACGACTTGTTGTTATACCCTTTAGGGCGCCAATTTGTATTATCACAGAACAGCTTTTGAAAGTTTCTTAAAAAGTTCATGTTTGTTTCGCGGACTATTTAAGTTCCTTGCAAAGTTCATGTTAGTTTGTTTTGCTCGCTAATTGGCCACTCTTGAGAAATAAGTAGAAAAGGTTATTATTTAACTGTTTATTACAATATGCAAACACTGTTCAGCGCTGCCATATGAGCGCTTTATTATAACAAGGTGGCAATACTGTTATGCTATCTTCAGGTTAAATATTTAACAGGCTTGGGAAAGGCAGTTAAAGTAACGGGAAATTGAAAACAATAGAGTTTATTTTGGAATGTTAAATTTGACGGGAGAGTAGGAGACAGAGATCACGTTTTTATCAGCAGACACAATTTAATTGTGTAGAAATGTATTCCAAGTGTTGGACATTTGAAACACTTCAATATTGTTGACCAAACTGCACAGCATAGTGACAATACCCCGTGAGGGCATAGCCATGGCAGCGACTTATAGGGTAATGACAGAACTAGCAACTATCCCTTTTCTAGCTTGCCTATGTCGAGTCGCATATGCGATTGGCTTGATGTGCCGTTGCCATTTGCTAACCGCAAGAAAACGGCTGCGCTTTCTGCTTTTCTCACTTTTCTCTCAGCAAAAAGACACATAACTGATAATTTCATTCATGTTCCACTCGAAGTCGTCGCCGTCGACTCAGTCGCAGTCGCAGACAACTCGGTCGGTCTCTGAGTCACAGACGCAACGCTTCCCCGTTGGCCAAGCTCTCGTGTCGGCTCTCGCGTCTGGCCATAAACTTGGTGGCATCGCATTTGCTGCGACCAGTCTGCAGTTGGCTTTCTGGCAACGACGACGCACGCAGCTCGTCCAGTTGCGAATCTCGGGTTTTCCCTCGCTCCAAGCTAACGGTTGACGCGTCTGTGGGAAAGGCAAGCGGCGAGCTGCCCGATTTTGTTTAGCACTCACAATCTGTGAGGCCTTTGGCTGCCAATCAACTTGACTTTACTTTTACTTTGTTTGACTATTTTTCAAAATTTGACTACCTTTTAACACAGATTTCTGTTCAAAATTCTATTGTGAAAAACCAAAAATCAAAAACAACAAAAAAAAAACCAATAAAAAACCAAATAGAAAATAGAGTGCAAAAAACATTGGTGTTGTGCGCGATTTGAAAATTTTGTTCATATGACTTTCGTGCTTGGGCGAAAAGGATTTCACTTCGAGTGCCAAGTTGCCGGCAATTGAAAACTAGTTCAAGGCTGTCTACCTGTTGCTTCAATATCGCCGATCTATCGCTTGAGAGACACGCTGTCAACATGGAGCTAACGTTGTCGCCAAAAGAAACGGTATTTACTGGCTTTTCATTATGCATACTTATTTCCCAACCCATCCTCTCTCTCCCTCTCTCTCTCTCCCTCTCTCTCTCTCTCTCTCTCTAACTCTGTTAAGATTATATACTACACAGATATCTTCGAGTGCCGACAACTTGATTTGCTTGTTTCTCTCGCTAATTACGAGCTGACAATTATTATTTGTTTTTATTGATGTTATTAATGTTATTGCGTTTGGTTTAGGATCGTGTTCATAATTTCTTGAATATTTAAACAGCATTTAGCATAGCTTCTGCATCTAATTTGCGTCTATTCGGGAGGACAAAGCTCTTAAAATGCTTTAAATGAAGTTTTTATAGTTATCTCTTAAATACTCTCAAGGATTTCGAATATAACTCTAAATACTTCGTATTTCAGTTATATGTAAAGGAAGTTTTTCAAATCCTTTTACAGAATCATTTGGAATAAACAGCTTTAAGATCTAAAATTTTTCTATTCGAATATTCCATTAATTGTCTTGAATATTCCATAAAAGTAAAACAGATTGTAAATATAATTCATTCCTATTATATTCCTCATACTCAAAAAAAAAAAACAAGTATGAGGTTCTAGTCGGGAGCTCCTGACTAGGGAATACCCTGAACCCTCTTCTTTCAAAACCAAATGCAGATATATCAACTATTCTAGAAGCTACATGTCAATCGATTTTTATCGATTGCTTGAAAACGGGGCAAGTTATCGAATATCAGAAACAAGAAACAGCTTAAATTTCAAGGCTCCTATAGGTTCTGAGATCCTTGCGTTCATACAAACGGACAGACAGACGGGCGGACAGACGGACATGGGTAGATCGACTTGGCTATAGATGCTAATCAAGAATATATATATATTTTATGTGGTCGAAGAAGCTTCCTTCTGCTTGTTACATAAATTAACATTTTGCACAAATACAATATACCCTTTGTACCCATTTTCAAGGGGTTCAGGGTATAAAAATATGAATAATACTTACATTTGAAAAGTACGCAATTCTCTTCATTCCCTTTACTACATGTTGTATTCTATTCACGTAATCAGTTTAATTAACTTTCTTTATAATCTCATAAATGTTTTCTGGTTTGTTTTAACTAATTGCACTTACCAAAATCGCGTGCGTCTCGTGTCATGCGCTCATTTAAAACTAAACAAATTTCATTATATCATTTCCATTAAGGGACTCATAGAAAAAACGGTGACAGAATTCTTGAAACTCAACAATTAGGATTATTTTAATTGAAAGTGAGGCGCGACTAGATAATGTTTTGCATATATCCGATTAGGATTCCTTATATACATAGAATGGAACGAGAATTTCTGAAGAATTCTTAAAACTTTGAAGTAACTTTACTTTACATATATATACAAGAAATATTATAATAATAAGCTGGACAATTGTGACTAGATTCCTAGATCCTCCTAGTGTCTGCGCAGTACGGGCTTCTTTCCAATTATCGATAACTTGTTCTATATCCAAGCAATCGATAAAAATCGATATCGAACAATTGAGACTAGAGACGTAGATCCTGCTAGTTTCTGCACAGTACGGGCTTCTTTCCGATTATCGATAACTTGTTCTATGTCCAAACAATCGATAAAAATCGATATCGAACAAACCTCCGAGGTTTTAAGAGCTAGAGTTAACAAATTCGACATGCAGGTTCAGATAGAGAACAGATCAAGTATCTTTAATTTTATAGCTATCAAGTAGCTATAAGTAAGGTTCAGGGTATCGCCTAGTCTGGCACACCCGACTAGAGCACTCTTCTTGTTTTTATTTTTGCCAAATTTTAACTGTACCACAAATGATTGTTACCTAGAATCTTACTTTGGGGCCACAAAATTGACGCTAATTGATGGAAGCCAAAAACATAAACCGTGAAAGTTTTTACAACCTACTCTCAAGTCGGGTATATATATATTTGTGTATATATATGTCTTCTTGATGTGCCAGTTATTTGTCGGAGACTATTTTTGACGGGCGTGTGACAAACGTAGCTGCTGGCTGTCAAGAGTTGAGCTCCTTCCTTCATCAATCGTTGACAGCAGCCGCTTTTTATCAGCCAACAATCAATTCAAGTTATGTTTGCCATTTGCAGACAATAATTAAAATGTTTACGTGTAATTTGACGAGTGCAAGTATTTGATTTTCAACGTTAACTTCTTTCTTTCTTATTTATGAGCAAAACACAATTTCAATTATAATTGCTATTTGCGCCAATTTCTATGAAATGTCATTTGGTTTATGGTCGATGGCGTCACCCCAACCCCAGGCCCAGGCCCAGCTCCAGCCCCAGCCCCGATCCCAGCGAGGCGTAGCATGAACTCGTTTTTGGTCACTGCACACAATACGAAAGAAAGAAAAAAACAAAAGCATATTCATTTGGAAAATATTTATAAATAATGCTATTATGATGCAGTCAAAAGTCAAAGACACGGCCGTCGGTTAATTAAACGAAATACAACTCGAGCTCTCGATAAAGATCTGTTCGCTAATGCAATACATTTTTTAATTGAGCTGCAGCTGGACAACGCCTGAAGAAGACGCCACCCAATCGTACATATACACATGTGCAACGGCGACCACTTTCCACTCCCAGCCAGCCAGCCAGCGTTCCATAAATAAATAAGAAAATTAATGTTCAAACAAAACACACAAAAAAAACTGGCTGCCCGCCCGTCACTCTGGTACAATTTTCACTATCACTTGGCGAACGCTCGCCGCGCAATCGCAATCGGGAAAAGCCAAATGCAGAGCGTGGTCCGATCGACCTGGCCAGCAGGTTTTTCTTTCTTTTTCGTTTCTGTTTTTTTTTTGGGTGCACATCCTTTGCTAGTCGGAAAAGCCTGTGAGCTATTTGAAAAACTGTCTCATGTTTTGGGAAACAATTGTGAGCCCCATTTGAAAGGTGTTTCGGTGCACTTGTAAGATGTCGCTTTTAAATTGACTGACAAGCGCCATTAATTACTGCATTTAAGTGTGGAAAAATGCATCAGAAAATGTTGCTTCGAAAGTTGATTACCTTACCCTCCCATTAAATGTAAATCGAGTGGAGAACAGTTAAAACAAGAATATTTTACAACCAGATGCGGGCTGTAATAGTTTCTGACTCAACTCTATTAGCCCGCAGATAGTTTGCCGATACTTCAAATTAACGATAAAATTTAAGAAAAATTACAATAAGAAACATTCTCTTATAAATGATATCATTCTCAACCATTCTGATTCCCATCCAGGAGGTGCGTCCAAACACGATACCCGACCTCAAGGTGGATGCCACATTCCGCAAGCTGCCCAAGCAGGCGGTTAGCTTTGCGATCTGGAAAATTGATGAGGATCATTTGGAGGCAGTGGCAAGACCACAATATGGGACCTTCTATGACAATTGTGCCTACATCATCTACGCATCCAATCTCGTCGGACACTATGCCAACCACGAGACTATCGTATGTACACACAGCCATATTTAATGTTCAATTAATCCAAATCCAAATGTTTCATTCTAGACGCGCGAGCAGAAGCCGAATGTGCCGTTAGAGCGCTATATACACTACTGGCTGGGCAGCAATGTCACCGAGCAGAATCGCTCCAATGTGGTGCACAAAATCCAGGAGCTCGACTCGTATCTGGGCAATGTGGCGTCCATTTATCGCGAAACACAGAATCACGAGAGCGCACGTTTCTTGTCCTACTTCAAAAATGGCTATGAGTGAGTATTGATATCCGAAACAATTGGTATACGGATCGAATCGAAGCCTTGCCTTTTGGTTCGATTCATATTCACAAAACTAGGTTTAACTTCGCCACATTCTAATCCCAATTCTCTGTGCATTTCAGTGTGCTATCCGGCGCTTTGATCAATTCAACGCAAAAGACGCGTCTCTTCCAGTTATACGGCCGCAAATGGTTGCGAGCCATTGAGCTGTCCGGCGTAGACTGGACGCACTTCAATTCGGATTACATCATGGTACTGATAACAGATGCCGTGACATTTGTGTGGATTGGACGCTCCAGTGCGGCAATTGAGCGGCGCAGCGCTTTGGCCTGGGTGCAGCGGCAGCGCAAGGACGTCCAGCTATGCATTGTGGATGATGGCTATGAGCAGTCCATGAGCGCCGAGCAGAAGGAGCTGTGGAACTCGGTATTGCCACTGCAGCAGCGCATGGTCTACCAGGCACGCCAGCAGGGCACCGATTACGAGACCAGCAATAAGCTCGATGGCAATGGCAACAAATTTCGCATCTACAAATGCAATCTACGTGGACGTCTGCATTTGGACCAGCTGGACGTTGGCATGCCCACCAAGGATGATCTAAGCGATGCGCATGGCGTGTATTTGCTGGACAATTTCGGGCAGAGCGTTTGGTTGTGGGTGGGCGCACAGGCAACGCAGGCGGACGCCCTTACAGCCATGGGCAATGGACGCGCCTTTGTCAAGAAAAAGAAATATCCGAACAGCACGCTCGTGGTGCGTGTGCTGGAGGGTCGTGAGCCCGTTGAGTTTAAGCGTCTGTTCGGCAATTGGTTGACCCTCTGGCAGGATAATACACGCGGCCACAAGCCCGTCTCCACCAAGTTTGGCAAATTGGATGCGGTTCTGTTGGGAGAACGCCCCAAAATGGCCGCCGATACGCAACTGGTGGACGATGGACGTGGCGAACGCATTCTGTATCGCATATACGGCGATCAGCTGGAGGAGCTGCCAGCCGCAAAAGTTGTGGTGTTCACCACCAACGCCTCCTATGTGGTCAAGTACACGGTCCAGGTGAGTGCGCAAACCATTTAGTGGTTTTTTCAGCACATATGAATGGTTTTTATTTTGCATTCAGTGGGTTGGCCAAGAAGTTGTGTCAAATGGGAATTTTTTGTGTATTATCTTGGTGGATTTTTGTTTATTTTTCAAAAGTCCATGGAGAGCATATGGTATATGCATATATATTGCATCATGTTCGTCCCCCAAATCTATTTACTTACTTAACTTTGCTGTACTCTTTAATTACGCCCTTCACTTTAAAGC
The DNA here is from genome assembly GCA_037075305.1 of Drosophila kanekoi. Classification (NCBI taxonomy): domain Eukaryota; kingdom Metazoa; phylum Arthropoda; class Insecta; order Diptera; family Drosophilidae; genus Drosophila; species Drosophila kanekoi. Next base: position 3,805,404 of record JBAMCE010000678.1, read on the forward strand.
AAATTCTTAATTTCTTATCAATTGTGTCTCGCCGTTCTATGTGATTTTCAAACCCTGGTGTCATAACAGAATATGGGTCATTACTCACTCACTCTACTTCTATCGCCTTTCTATGCGATTTTCACAATCTCAAATAAGGTCAACAGATTTTAATCTAATTTTAGTGATGTTTTGAAAGCATGCGTCGGTTTTGTGTCTCAATTTGCATATAAGTAAATGTGAAATGTAAAATGTTGGGGCAATTTTATAGCTGAGCACGTGGAATCTTTTAGTCGAGCTCACTTTTGTTTCCCATTGTATTGTAATGGATTATTGTGACAGCGCACAATTGTGAGAAAAATCGTTGCATATTATTAAGAAAATATTAATAAATATTTGATCGTACACAGTGCGCGACCGTTGTGCCCGCTGATCTGGCCTCCGTGGGCATTAAGAGCATCATCTACCAGTGGAATGGCTCAGAGGCGTCTGCCGAAACAATAGCGAAGGCCGATAGCTTTGCCATGACCAGCTTCGAGAAACTGAAAGATCCCGGCATGTTTGTGCAGCTTTATGAGTTCGATGAGACGCCGCATTTCTTGCAGCTGTTCGAGGGCAAACTTATCATTATGCGTGGGCAGCGGAGCGAACTGTTGCACTCCAATAACAATATGAACTGGGACTTCAAGACGAACATCATGCTGGAAACCTTTCTGCTGAAGATCTATGGCGATGCCAGCTACAATGCCAAGGCAGTGGAGGAGTATCCGCTATCATCGATTAGCTCGAAGGATTGCTATGCAATTAAGACGAATCATGTGTGGGTCTGGTGCGGCCAGAGCAGCACGGGCGATGCACGTGAAATGGCCAAAGCAGTCGGCGCCCTGCTGGGCGAGAGCTCTTTGGTGCTGGAGGGCAAGGAGAGCAAGGATTTCTGGCAATCGGTCGCCATGTATTTCAATCAGACGCTGGTCATCAATGGCCAGTCGTGCGCCAGCAGCACAACGAGCAGCAGCAGCAGCGGCGCCGGCAGCATGTGCAACGGCAGCAGCAACGGCGTCGGCGGCAACATTTCGCCCACATTGAGCAACAATTGTTATCTGAACACTACGGTGCCGATCAAGCCGCGTCCGCCAGTGCAGCTCTTTTTGGTCTGGTGGGAGAAGACCCATTTGCGTTGCGAGGAAATTCTGGGCTTTGAGCAGCAGGATCTCAGCGCAGATTGCACCTACATACTCGACACGGGCACCTTGGCATATGTGTGGCTGGGCGCGCAGGCGCGCAGCCAGGAGCGTGATCGATACACAGCCATTGCGCAGAGTTATGTGCAGAATGCACCATTCGGACGACGCTCAGCTACGGCTTTGGCCGTAGTGCGGCAGCATGCGGAGCCCAATGTGTTTAAGGGCTTCTTTGAGACATGGGACAATGAGCGTGGCAAGGTAAGGGCTACATCCATGACATATCCACCATATATGCTAATTACAATTTGTTCTTTCGCAGCATTTCCTTACCTACGAGCAGATGCGGCAGGAACTGGGCACCGTAGCGCCCAGCAATGGTCTTAAAGTTGATTCCGCTTTATTGCTTAACAACAACCAAAAGGATTTCGACGGACACAAAAAGTATCCACTGCCGGTACTGGTCCAGGAAATGGATATGCTGCCGCCCGAAATCAATCCGTTGAGGCGTGAGGCAAGTCCGGGCAGCAAAATAACATGTCCTGTAAAATTAATAATTATGTGCTTATCCCCTACAGGTTCACCTCACGCATGACGATTTTGTTTCGGTTTTTAAAATGTCATTTTATGAATTCGATGAGCTGCCCAAATGGAAAAAGCAGGAACTTAAGAAGCTCTATAAACTATTTTAAGCTTAACATATCATTGTAGCACACACCCTGTATATAGTACACGTTAATTGGCTTTTTTTTTTACTCATTTGGAGTAGTAATAAAGCATTTTAAGGTATATTATTACCCTTCGTAGATTATATTTAAGCACCTACTTGTATGAATTAATACCAATTATATTATATGAAATATATTGAAAATAGCTGCTGTGGACTTATCATGGACGTTTATTGCGCTTCAGGTTGTAGTTTCCACCTCCGAAGAATCGGGTTCATCGTCGCCATCGGAACCTATTTGTGAAGTGGACTTTATTGATTTGTTTGGACTTCAACTTACTTCAGAGCAAGCACCACGTACTGGGAAATATAAAACCCATTATGAAATCAAATATGCCGCCCAATAGATCCCAAAACATATTCTGTTCGTTATGCCCAACGTTCTGTAACTAAATGACAGCAATTGCAATTTGGACTATTCGGACTGGGCACGCAAGTAGCCGATTTAATGAGCCGGAACCCAAAACGCAAAAGTTAATTCTTATCAATCTTGGGCCTACAAATTATACCGACCGATGTGCATGAACTGGATCAATCGCATGCTTATTGAAAAGCTTTTAAGCCCCAAATTCATATTCAAAACAATTTTATTAGCAAATTGCACGCATATTGCGCGATTTCAATCATAATAATAATCATCATCATATTCGCCAAAGTATTCCCCATCAGCTGTTAAAATGAAAGAGAGAAAGAGATTTACTTGATTATGAATAAATAGTTAATTTATGACTTACTGATGTCCGAGAAAAACAAATCGTTAAAGAATCCCAGAAATATTTCCACCAAAGCGCAGCAATCCATTTCTACAGCTTATTTAAATATTTTCCGGACCTTTCGTGCGTTTTTATAGCTTGAATTTTAAATAATAATTTTTTTTTTATTATTTCTGCAGTAATTAAATTAATGTTTTTTATGATTTGTTGGCATTTCATTTGCAGGAATTTCGAATTAAACTTTATTTATCGTAATCGTCAACCGAGCCGTCGTCGTCCTCAGCTATGGAAAGACAAAGTTATATTCTATTGTTTGGATTGGATGGGATTCGATTGGATTGGATTGGTGCTTAACTTTAACTTACAGCCAAACAAGACTTCGCCTATAAATTCCAATATAATGCCAATAATTTCACAATCGTCCATGTTCTTCTTTGCTCTATAAACGTTTACTAAAATTAAGCCGCAAACGTTTTGGCTTCATATAAATAGAAAAAAATCGGATAGTTTAGCGCTCAACCTTGAAAAATATATGCGCAATTAATGTGCAAAATTAATTTAATTTCGTACAATAACGTTACAAATTAAATGTTTAATAATGCATTGCAATAATTGCCCTTGGTCAGTTCTTAAAATAGAATTTATTGACTTTTTTTCTGCTGTGCCTATTACCAAAAATTTTGTAAAAACAGTTGTAAAACATTCGTCCTAATATACATCGTAGCCATACAAGGGCGCCTCCATGAACGCCTTTTGCTGATCCGTTGAATTGCGGCGTATCCGGCGTCCGATGGGCTCCAGATCCGCATAGCACTTGGGAAAGACGCGCTCGACCGCAGCCACGGCTTGCTCGTGGGTTATGTTACGCACAGCCAACACCGAGGCCAATGCTTTGGATTTGACACAGTTCTGCAGGATTCAAATAAATTATCATAAGCAAATATATTTTTCGATTAATTTAAACCATTTTGCCCACCTGATGCGCCTCTTTGATGTTGAATGGCGATGCATCGCCCTGCATCATGGCGCTCAGAAAGGAGCAATGCGCCAGGTTGGCGGCACGTATTTCTGTGCATGCCAAATGATCCACATTGCGGAAGTCCAAATCGTTGTTGCAATAGTCGAACATATGTATCATTTCGTGCGTCAGCACGCCATGCACCATGCTTTTATTTTTGGCCATATTCTGACAGACAACAATCTGATTGAGCAATGGATCGTAGCCGCCTGTAACGCTGGGATCGCACACTTCGCAGGAGATGTGTCGCCGCAAATCCATTGGGCAACCGGAGCTGCGCAGTGCGCCCATCATCAGCTTAACGAGCGGACCATTCTTGACGCACCAATAGACGTTCTGCTCGCACTTGTAGCGATCGATGTTCTCCTGACCCTCGAGACCGAACAGTACGCGTGTCCATTTGGGCTTGAAGGCTTCCCCCCGACGCTCCGGATAGAGATCATAACCCCATTCCTTGCGTTCTTTGTTGGGCGGCTCTGGGTCTTTGCTTGCTTTTGTGGTGTTTGTGTCCTCCTCGGGTTTGGCATCCGGCAGCACCACAGCTGGAGGCACTGAGTCCGTTGTCGTTGCTGCCTTGGCCCATACTTGTGTCAGGAAATCCATAATATCCCTTGTTCTTCTTTTGTCCCTAACTTAAGGCAGACAGTTAAATAACAAACCGGCAGCTGATTTGCCGGAGCTGCCACTGTGTTAAAAAATTTGTTGCACGCAGTCCGCAAACACGATACGATTTGAGCATACTACCTGTGGTACAAATGTACCAAAACTGGTATTTAGGCAATAATATAGTAAACCACATATTATTTTTAAAAATATTAAATTGTTCTTATAAGCATAATACTTTAAAGAAGCAATTGTGGACAAATGGCTCACAAGCTAATTTGTATGTGTTAACATTATACTAATTTATTGCAGTATTTTTCTTTAAAGCGGTCAATAAAAATTTGGTATTTTGTTGGCAGCCAGATACGTCACACTTATCCGCAGACCGGCATTTACAAGTGTAAAATTTCCACGTAATTCATTGGCAGTGCGCGGACTCAGTTTTTAATATGCATCAAGCAAATCTACAGTTAATATTACTAGCAACATTAACATATGCCTTAAACGCAGTTCAATGCGGCGAGGTGCCACGTCCACGCGGCGTTTCACTAGCAAAGTCGGCCCTCTATCAGCCACAGGCGGATGGCAAATGGAGCTGCCTGGACGGAAGCAAAACGATACCATTTACTCAGGTAAATGACGATTACTGTGATTGCGCCGATGGCAGCGATGAGCCGGGCACTTCAGCCTGCCCGCTGGCGCAGTTCCACTGCACCAACAAGGGTCATCAGCCGGTGGAAATACCCAGCTCCCTGGTGCAGGATGGCATCTGCGATTGTTGTGATGGCAGCGATGAGTTGCCCGCGGTGGGCTGTGCCAACACCTGCATCGAGCTGGGCGCCGCTGCGGCCATTAAACGTCGCAACGAAGCAGAACTGCACAAGCGGGGTGCCGAGAAGCGGCAGGAGATGATAACGCGCGGCAAGCAGATGAAAGCGGATCGTGCGGCGCGTCGCTCCGAGTTGAATGCGCGCATTAAGGAGCAAGAGACTTTGAAGGTCGAGAAGGAACAGCTCAAACAGAACGCTGAAGCTCTAGAAACTGACGCGGTAGAGGCTTTCAAGGAGCAACAACGAGAACTGGATGCAGAGACGGCGCAGGCGGAACAGGAGCCACAGCAAATGCGCGTTGAGGCCTCCCTTAGCTTTGTGCGCTACGATACCAACAAGGATGGCTTTGTTGAGGTGACTGAGCTGATGGTGGACATGAATCTGGATCGCGATCGCAATGGCGTTGTGACCGTAGAGGAGGCCAGATACTTCCTAGATGAACGTGATCGAGTGGACTTGGATGCGTTTGTTACTTTAGCTTGGCCGCGAATTAAGCCACTGAAAATGCTAGCTGATGGTTTGTTCCAGCCGCCACAGGCGCCTGTTGAAGAAGAGGAGCTGCCCCAGGCGGCGGACGTAGAGGGCGCCGAGCTGCACAACCCAGAGCCAAGTGAGGGTAAGCCACATTAACAATTTATCAAATTTTTTGACTAATGTGATTTGCTTGCAGAACAAGCGGACTTGGAAACTGGTGCTGCCGGGGAGGAAGAAGAGGATGGCGAAGATGATGAGGATCAGTACGACGACGAAGAGCCCGATGTGGGCGTTGGTGAAGCAACACCCGAGGTTGAGACAACTACAGCGGCACCGGCCTACGATCCGGAAACACAGCGTCTTATTGAGCAGGCCAACGAGGCGCGCAATGCCTACGAGGAGGTGGCACGTCAAATACGCGAAATCGAACACGAGGTCAAGGAGATTGACGAGCAGGAGGGCAAAGACTATGGCCCGCACGAGGAGTGGGCGGTGTTGGATGGCGAGTGCTATACGTACGAGGATCGTGAATATGTCTATACGCTGTGCCCCTTCGATCGTGTCTCGCAAAAGCCCCGCAACGGCGGCGCCGAGACAACTTTGGGCCGTTGGGATCAATGGATTGGCGAAGGCGCCAGCAAATATAGCCGGCAAAAGTATACGCAAGGCGCTGCCTGCTGGAACGGACCACAACGCTCGGCCACAATCAATATCAAATGCGCAATGGAGCCACGCATTACCGCGGTCAGCGAGCCGAATCGCTGTGAATACTATTACGAATTCGAGACGCCCGCCGCCTGCGATAGCGATGCCTACACTGCCTCTGCACAGAGCATGCACGACGAGCTTTAAAACTGCAATAGCTAAAGATTGGGATTGATTGGGAGTAAACAGAGAGAGAGTTTTGCAATGTTTCGGAATGTATTCTAGTTTTAAAAAGAGATTGCGAGAGGGATAAGGAGATATGTAACGTGATTTGCTGATCATTCCCCATAGGTGGCGCTCATTTTGCGAATCAGTCGTAGACAAATATTATTCAGCATTTGCATTTAAGAGCCAAGTAAAAAGTTTCATTTTTTAAATATACATATATACTACATTCGTATTCGTACAAAAGCGTTTCTATGGCTCCGAGACGGCCAGTTTTATGTCCTCCAGATAGCCATCCACCTGATGCTCAAGTGCCAGTATATGGCCCGTGTTGCAATCTTCAGCGCCAACGAATGTTAAAATCAACGGCAATTTGTTCATTTGGACCACCTGCAGGAGTCGAGAGGGAGGGAGAAAGTTGGTGTGTAGCAGAACTATCCGATTCCAAATGGAGTTGGGTGTGTGTCGAGCACACACTTTCGTGCGTGACTCGCACCCACCTCTAGCACACACACACCCACCTGATAGTTGGAATACATTGATATAATTGTTTTATTTCGCCCCAGGCCCAGTTTGCTGGCCTGGTCGCAGGCTGTGGTAAATGTGGGTATGAACGATGGCATTAATGCAAAATCCACATTCTTCTCCTGGCTGTGGCTAACTCGCAGCAATGGCACGCCATCTCGGTCCGTTATCTGTATGACGTAGAGGCCGCTGACCCTGCAAGAAAATCCAATTCGTAATTAGCATGGGTGCCAGTTCAATAACTGCTGCTAAAACGACACTTACTTCTGCAGCAGACCGTTGAAATACTTTTTTATGTCGTCGGACATTTCACTGCTAACAATAAAAAAATATATATATTATAAAAATTCCAATATTGTTTTGTTCTTAGCAAAAACCAAAACAAACATGAAAAAATTGCCTAAATTTTCTAAAGCGGCTACAAAAATACCAAATTCAATACCAAAAAAACGGCAATAAATGTGTGGCACAGTGGCCCACCAGCTAAGTTCCGTTATTTGTATGACGATAGGGTCACTGAACTGGCAATGTAATTTGTAATAAAAAGGGATTTGGGCCCACTTTACAAATAACGAATGAAACTAAAATGACACTAAACATATGCAGCAGGTCGATTAAAAAGTATTTATATCATTAAGCATTGGAATTATAAAATTATAATAATACCAATATTCTCATTCAGCAAAATCAAAACAAACAAAAAATTGCCTAAATTTGACCCTAGCCAAAAATACCAAATTAAAAGCCAGACAAACTGGCAATGTACGTGTTTTGTTTAATATTTAAAGCCCTAAGAGGCTTAAATTACAGATAAAATAATATTAAGCGACAATTTAAACATTCTTTTAGGGTATCCAATATGATGGCTGCCAGTGCAACCCATGCCAGCAAGGATAAGTCCGTTCTGGACGCTGCTGAAGCTGATGACGACTACACCTCGGCCATGTCTCACCTGACGATTGGCGTACAGATCCAGGAGCTATCAAAACGATTGCAAAACACCACCGAAGAGCTGCATCAGCAGGTTCGTGACAAGCATGGTGCACTGCTGCAGCAGGCAACACACGCCGGTCGCTTTGATGCCGAACTCAATTCGCTGGCCGAGGATGTACAACGCGTGCGCGCCACAGGTCATCGTCTGAAATCCCAAGTGGACACGCAATACCAGTTGGTGGAGAATCAAACCCAAGTGCTGGGTCGACTCCATGAGGTGTCACATCTGCTGCGCTCGGCAGGGACATTGCTCACGTTAACGGCCAAGCTAAGGAATACCAAAGATGTGCTGCGACAGGCGGAGCTGCACTTCGAGCTGGGTCAGCTGATCGAAGACAAGGAACTAAAGGAAATCGAGTTTATACAGGAGGAGCGCGCCTATGTGTTAAGTTCTAGGCAAAAAATACGAAATTTAACGCAGATGCAGTTGGTCACGGGGCTGCAAGAGCGCAACCAGACGCAGGTGGTCAACGCCCTGAAGGTAAGTGGGTCAACATGTGCTCCAGCCTTTAAATAAACTTTATCTTATTTAGATCTTTATGAACTTTAACACGTTGGAGAAATCACTGGAAAATCTGCTGGCGACATTCATAGCAGACATGGAGCAATCGCTCAAGGAGTGCTTTGCTGGCACCGACATTTCCGTGCTCAACAAGGCGGATGCCATGCGCTCGCCCACGCATAGTGGCAACGGGGCGGCGAAGTCTGGAGCGGCACGTGGTCCCGGCAAGGCGCCGCAGTTGACAACGACCCAAAATTTTCGCGCCAAATTCTGGAAATCGCTGCACTGGCTGCTCTACGATGAGCTCTACGAGAGCTGCACACAAATCAAGCTGCTGAAAACGGCGCTGGAGCAGATCAATCAATTTGGCTACACCAGCGAGTCTTCGGATCAGTGCATTCCACAGCGCTTCTGGCAGCGTGTGCAGCAGCTGCTGCGCAAATCATTTGACGAGTGCTCACAGCATGTCAACCAGACGCTCCAGGAGGGCCTGTCCAAGCTGCTGACCTCGGCACGCGGCCTTGAACAGCGCCTGAGTAATGAATTCCAATTCGACAACGAGCTCTTTGCGCCCCTCGAGGTCGGCTATGTGAGCAAGTGTGCTGCCAATCTGAAGGCCTGCTTGGCAGGCGTCGATTTGCCGGGCAATGAAACTGTGGATAATTTCATACGTGTCGCATCGACCGAGCTGAGCGCAGCGCTTATTGACAGTCGGCTCAGCAATGCGATTGCCAATGTATTTATTGCCTGCGGCAAGGAGCTGTGCACCAAGCTGGAAGCACAAATTAAGCTGGGCGCCGATTCCAAGCAGGTCGTCGATTTGCCCAATTTGCAGCAGCAGCAGAACACGCAGCTGGCGAATGTGCTGTACTATTACAAGGATTCAGTGCGTCGCATGTTGACTGATCTGCAGCTGCAATTCGAGAAAACGCCGGGCGCAGCACGTGCGAACATAGCGCTCTCCTTGGAGCAGGCGGATCTTTTAATTGGAACCATATTGCAGCAGATTATGGAATCGATTATCACAGCCATAAGCATTATTATACTAAGTATGCACCGTGAGCCGGGTCTCAATACGGACCGACTGGCCACAACCGGTCCATCGATGTACATGAAGGAGCTGCAGGTGCATATAATGATTCTATCCTCTGCCTCACATAACTATACAAATGTATGATTATTCCTACAGGAGTTTGTCATCCGCTCCTGGTCGCATCACATTGAACTGTTTGATGATAAGGAGATGACCAGTAAATGTGGACAGGAGCTTGCCAAGCGCTGCATTGAGCTATTCATACACAACCTATGCATTTTGCGTCCCTTGAGCGGCGCTGGGCGACAGCGCCTGAAGCAGGATTGCCTGCACATGGAGCAGGCACTGAAACCACTTTGTCCCAACTTCGCTGAGCTTGGCAAACCGTCACGTTTGCTGCGCGCCATGTCGCTGCTAATTGTGCAGAGCCCCGAGGAGCTGGTGCAACAAACGGTTGGTGCGGATTCCCTGGTGCCCAGCTATATAGTACTGCTGCTCCTGTTTGGGCATGCTGGCGCTGAGCTACAATCACCACACACCACTGCAAATTGGTCAAATGAGCGTTTGATCGAATGGCTGGATGGACACACAGCAGAGCGCGAGAAACTGGAACTGATATCCGGTGCACTGCAAAGGTATCGTGACAATGCCAGGCGCAAGAATATTCAGCAATACGATGAAATATATCCCATGATGGTGGATTACTTTGAGCTGGCCTTAAAGGCAATCTCATAATTTAATCAGTCAATTGTAACCGCAATAATTTTCGAATAAATTATATTACGTGACTTGCTATTCGTTACTCGATAACAATCGCACAAATCGTTACCGATAACTTTATTCGGCAATCGACAGCACGCTCACTAGAAGTGACATCACTGACTAGACACACCATTTTGTTTGAGGGAAAAAAATCGTGGAAAACGTTTCGCTGTGTTAAACTAACTGTAAAAGTAATTATTAGTAATAAAGTAACTGTTAAGCTATAACAATGGACAACATTGAGCGTCTTTATAAATGCTACGAAATCTTATCCGAAGCGGGAGATAAAATAACTGAGGTAAGCGCCATTAAAAAGACGCGTCAAAATGAACGGTAGTTGCCATACATGTGTGAGTGTGTGCGCGCGTATGTGTACACAAGTACACGAGCCTGCAAATTGGCATCCGCGCCGGCGCTAAATGAAAAAAACAGTTAATAAATCTATAAAATGTTGCCTTTTTCATATTTTTAGCATGTTGCGGAATACAAAGAGATACTACAGGCCGTAAAAGGCACATCGAAGGAGAAGCGTTTGGCGTCGCAATTTATTGGCAACTTTTTCAAACACTTTCCGGAACTGTCAGACACCGCAATCGATGCACAGTTCGATTTATGCGAAGATGATGATACACAGGTGCGTCAACCAAATAACAGTTAACTTTGTGGTGCCGATAATGAAATACCCACGCTTTTGAGAGAACGTGTCAATATGTTATAGTACTTAAGTGTCGGTTCCCTCCCAAAAGAAATTGAACGAATTACAAAATTATAATACCCTGTGATAACTGGACAAATTGTAATAGTATATATGTATGCCAACTTTCAGATACGCCGCCAAGCCATCAAAGATTTGCCCAAGCTATGCCAGGGCAATGCCGAAGCTACCGTCCGCGTTGGCGACACACTGGCTCAGCTACTTATTCTGGACGACGCAACCGAGTTGCAACAAGTGAACAACTCGTTGCTCAGCATCATTAAATTGGACACGAAGAGCGCCATAGCTGGCTTGTTTCAGCAGATAACCACGGGCGATGAGCCGACGCGTGAGCGTTGCTTTAAGTTCATTGCAACCAAGCTGCTGACAATGGGTCCGAATGTCATAACCAAGGAGATCGAGGATTATATTGTGGAGGAGGTCAAGAAGGCATTGCAGGACGTGACAGCCGATGAATTTCATCTATGTATGACAATATTGGGTGCGACCAAGCTGGGCAACACAATTACCGGCCATGCCGAACTGGTCAAGTTGGCCACGGAACAGGCCGAGCTAAATACCGTCGATACGGATGCCATAGCTGTTGACGATGAGGTCGTGGAACGTTTCATTCAATGTGCCACGGCAGCAGCACCCTACTTTTCGGTAAGCAAACAGCTTGAAGTAGTAACAACTAAATCCTATCATCCTATTTGAATTGTAGAAAACGATTAAATCAACACAATTCGTTGCCTATGTTTGCGACAAGCTGTTGCCAATTAACACATGGAATTTGATTGCCACCGCAGTCTCACAGGATCAGATACAGCTGCGTTTGCTTAAGGTATTCGCGGAGATGATAACCAACACGGATAAACTAGAGAATGCCAACGAACGCATTAATGCCGTGTACAACGTGCTATTGGTGGGTTCTAATGCTTTGCCTTTAACTGAAAATGTGCCAACTTCATGTTTGATCCTATTTTACAGGAATACATGCCCTTGCCAAAGCTGAGCGACGAGGATACGGCAGATACGCCACCCTCATTTCAATTCTCGCATGCTGAGTGCTTGCTTTATGCCTTGCACACGCTGGGCAAGAAGCATCCGGGCAATTTAATGTTTGTTGAGGATGCCGAAAAACTAAAAGACTTTCGTGCTAGATTGCAATATCTAGCGCGCGGTACACAGGGGTAAGTCCCATATGCATAAAGCCATACAAGGTTATTCCCTAACCTATTTTATGTTACAGTTACATTAAGAAACTGGAGGAGGCTCTCAAAGGCAAGTCAGCCGAGGAGCTGAAAACCGAGGAGAATCAATTGAAGCAAACGGCTTTGAAGACGACATCAAACATAAATATTCTGATACGAGATCTATTTCATTCACCGCCCATATTCAAACATGACATTGTGCTCTCCTGGGTTGTACCCAAAAATGTATGCATTATCAATAGTTTTTTTGTTATCAGATTTAGAGGTTAAATTACTTTGCAGAGCAAGCTTGGCAAACGCCATGCGCCCATCACATTTGGCGACAAGGGCGCCGCCAATGGAAATCAGGAGCATGAGGTGCAGGATAAGAAATCGCGGCCATCCAATGAACAGAAATTCTATTCGCCGCCCTCGGGCAAATATTCGGGAAAGGTCAATTCCAATTATGGCAACAACAATCGCGCGCGGCAACGAGGTGGCGGCGGCGGCGGCGGTGGAGGCTTTAGGAATCGACGCTACAATAGATATTAGATGCAGCCCAGCAGCCCACAACTTTTACATCCTAGTCGTTAAACAACATAAAAGAAGCAGAAAAAAGAAAGATAACGAGAGATTATGAAAATTCTCTAATAGCGTCCCCGCGTATAATAAACCACATGCAAAACTGACACCGATCCTGGCTATAGACGGAACAATCTGCTCCATTCGCACAAGACCAACCGGGTGAGTATCGAGTGAGCTTTCATTGTAATTGTCTACCTTTGATATATTTCAGAGCCTGCACAACTCAGCAACAAGTTAAATGCAGTTCTTTTAACAATTCCCTTTAATTTGCTTATTTTTGAAACACACAACATGTTTGCAAATTTACGCGTGATATTTTAAAACAACGCCACGCTCACTCACTTCTCATACAATTTTCATTTGTCTTTGGCTGTGCACGTTGTTTTATCATATCAGGCATTATTTATCAACTATCCAAATGCCTAGCTGTAATAATATAAAATAGTTTGTAAACAATTTGCAATATCTTCTGCTAATCATAAATAATCAACTCCAGTTACAAAAGTAAACAACAAATGAAGTTCCCCTCCCCCCTCTGTATGAAAGATATGCAAACTCGTATTAACTGTTTTTTCGAGGCACAAGATTTACGAACATGTACAAAAGAGTTTGTCAAATCCTTTAATTCACAAGCATAAATAACTCTTTGATTCTTTTTTGTTTACATAGTATATGCCTCACAATTGTACAACGTAGCGCAACAGCAACAGAAACAAGAAAAAATATGCGAACATTAAATTTTGAATTTCAATAAACCGAAAATTACAAAAAATTGGTTTCGATAGAAACTAAAATAATATAGTTTTGTTAAGCAGTTTTATACGATAGAAACTTGTGTATTGATGAAATTTTGTAAGGGAAGTGCGAACTGCGCTTCCCTGTTCCCCTTTGACCCAGTCCGACGTCGAAATACCCTTTATATATCTCAAACCCCCGATTGATATATTCCAGAACAAACAATTCTTTTAGAAATTGCAATCCCCGGTTGGTTTGTATTTCGAAACCAGTAAACGAGGCACATTGTGTGTGTTTATTTATTTATTAGCAATTATAAATATATATATGTGTTTATGTGTGTGTGTGTGTGTGTGCGGTGTGTGGGTATTGGTAGCCTTTTAAACATTAACACAATTTATTTCAGCTTAAAACAGAGTACATTGTATATTGCGCTCGAATCACGCTGGGTTAACTCTAGATGCTTGGCGGCGGCTGACTGCCCGGCTGCTGGCCATCGGGTGGACTGGTGCCTCCTGGCTGCCGCTGCTGCTGCTGGGCACCCACCAGCTGTGTGGCGAAGCTCTGGAACAATTGCAGCATATCGTTGGGCATGGCCGGCACTTGGGCCGGTGCAGCACCCGAGCCGGGTGCAGCAGCTCCTGGTGCACCGATGTTCGAAAACAATTGTCCAATGGCGTTCATGACCATCGGATTGTGTGTCATCGATTGCAATTGTTCCAGATCGATCTCGGCGCTGCTGAACAAATTGCGCACTGTGGGATTGGACAGCATGGCGTTGAGACCGTCGCTCAAATGCGACAACTGGGGCGGCTGATTGCGTGCATTGCGCACCACCTCCAGATTGTTCCGGTAGTCGGCGTTGTCCGGCTCCAGTTCAATGGCCTTGGCATAGGCGTGCTCCGCCTCATTGAATTTGCCCAGATTGGAATAGGCGACGCCCAGGCGGCAATATGCCTTGCTATAGTTGACGTTATAAAGCAGCGCCGATTTGCAGTCGGTGACGGCGCGTTCGTTGTCGCCCAGACGAATATGGGCCGCGGCTCGGTTGCAATAGAAAATCGGATTTTTCGGGTCAAAGGTGATGGCGCGATTGTACTGCAAGAGCGCCTCATTGTATTTGCCATCCTTCATCAGGCGGTTGCCCTCGTTTTTGATGGATTCTGCCAAGGCCAGCGATTCGGGATTACGTTCAATGTACAGCGACTGGAAGAGCTCAAACATGTCAATGTTCTTTGTATTGACGGCAACCTGGCCACCGCTGCTGCTGCCGGCTGCGGCTGCATCTCCGCCCGGTGCTGTGCCCGTGCCGCCGCCCGCAGCACTGCCAGCGGCAGATGCTGTTGTACTCTGTGATGCAGCCGTCAGCTCTTCCGGCTCGTCCTCGCCCACATCGAATGCGGCCTGTAGACATTGTATGGCCACCTCAATGCTCTCGCTCTGATCCGGCGACATGACATCGACTTGCTTCTTCAGGTAGTCAATGAAGGAGCGCACAAAGCTCTGCTGCACTGCGTCCGGCATTTTTATATATTTTTTTTTATTATTTACTTTGTTCTATCCTTATGGAAATTCACTTATGTGGCTTATTGAGCTCCTCTGCTACACACAATGAAAATCTCTGAACATGCGACCGATTTATAGAGGCGAGCCAAATCTCTAGGGTTGCTGTGTTAAGGCACGATAGCTGCCAGCGTTGCCAGACTGTTAATGCTGCAAATGACTAGCAGATTTTTGTCTATGTTATCGTTATCGAGCGCGTGAAAAACTCGTTTTTGTTGTTGTTTTGTCGTTGCTGGCCAAAGTTTGGAGCAAGCTTCCGAGCTTTTTGGCAGCATGCAACAAAAGACTTTTCATTTAAACGCTCTCTGGCACTGTTGGCGTTGGCGTGTTTTGACTTGTGCGCGTCTTGCCAACTTGTTGTTATTGTTGTTGTTGTCGTGGCGGAATTATTGCTGCTCTGTGTGTATATAATAACAAAACGAAGTGATTATTCAAAATTACTTTCGAACATATGTTGAGGCATTGCCAAAATTAGCAGCACAACTAGTTTCTTCAGTGCTTGTGTTCGTGTGCGTGTGTGTGTGTGTCGTGTGTTTGTAAGCTTCTCATAGTGACGTCAGTCTTCCTTTAGCACAATCCTTTGTCTTTTGGGCAAATCCGACTCATTGCAAACAATTGTCGCGAACAGTTGGCGCCAGCATGGTGCGTTGGAGTGCACGGTCGCGTCGGGCGCGCCAGGACCAGGTGGAGCTGCTCGCCAGCAATAATAAAATTGTCGACGATGACAACCCCGATAACGGTGAGCGATTCAAAGTAACGGTATCTTAGGCTGCAACTTGTTCAACAACAAATCGCTTTTAAGCTTCATTTTTAATTAACGGTTTATAACATGTGCCCTCTGTCTCTTGCTCCTTTTCCTTCTTTTAGCTGCCTATCGCAATTCCGCGGATCTCTCGGACACGGATGAAATCTTTCTTAAGGGCCTTTTGCTCAGTAATCCATCGACGCCCCATAAGGAACTTATGGTATGTAAATTACACACGCACCTTTTATATATTTTTTTTTGGTCGCCTGACCTAGATCCAGATTCAAATGAGACCAAACCATCTGCTAATGCCGGCACGTTCAATAAGAACAAAAAACAATCTACGGTATTTTTTGTTCCACATTATCGAACATTGCGCGCAGACAAGAAAAATCTTTGTTTAAACGACTCACACATACATACATATGTATGCTACATAATACACTTAGCGAAAACTTTGTTCTGAATTTAAGTGTGAATTGGTTTAAATTTATCTATTGGATTTTGTTTAATATTTCAAGTACTTTACGTTGCTGAATACTCTTGAATAATGTATGCAATGATTTGGAAATTTCCCCATATTTGCAAAAACGGGGGGAAATTTTGAATATGAACAAATTGTTTATAACATTTCTCGGAGTTGAGTCTTATATACAGAAAAATTAGGGTTAAAAAAGGACTTAAATAAAGAATTTCATGACGACTTTTTTACCTTGACCGGATTTTGAGAACGTTTAAGTACATATCTCTTGAAGTTTTCTCTAAGTGTATACATATGCGTACACATATTCGTATATATGATTGGAAAAGCTTACTCTTTTCTTTATTGCATCATTTCCCCGACTATTTCACGCCTGATTACTTACAGTGCATGAAAGTAGAAGGGCGAGCGGTGCACAAGCTTTCCCTTGAGCATTATGCTGGGCTATAAAATGATGTAAAGCTGGGCAAGTACTTATTTTGCCTTTTGTTCTCTCTGATTAAGTGCGAAATACTTGAAATACTTGTCTTCGTTGCGAGATGAGACTTTTATGATAATCATTATGGCATAGCAATTAACACAATTTCCTTTTCGCTTGTTTTCGCATTAAACTTGACCTTATTGCTGGCGAAATTATATGTGAATAAAATTATGTAAATAATTGAATAATTATAAGCTGTTGAAAATGCGTTATTTACATCCCATTTAAAGGCGGCCTAGCTATTGATTTTCTTTACCCATCCAGTTCGCAATCAAAATGCCCATAAAAATTCAGAGCTAATTAAAACCGTAAAACAATATTTTCTTTTTCAAAGGGCCTTTGTTTTTCTGGCAAATCTTGCTAAAATAAAAGCACACAAGCTCAACACGCAAAAGCCAAAAAAAAAAAAACAAATTAAAAGCGACGTCGCGTGTCGCGAATAATTAGAATAAACATTTGGCATGAGGTACGAGGTGGTTATTACACTGACCCGTTGTTGAGATAGGCAGTGAAAGTAATAAGAAATTACAAGTCACGAGACTTGCTGATAAGCAAAAATCTAAAAGAAATGTCACTCCGAAATTCCAGACGACACAGCACATAAAAAGCACAAACATACGACGACAACATATAACGCCCTAAGAAACAGGCAGCGAAGCTTTACAAACTGGTTTTCAAATGGATTTTCAAACTAAATGCGCATGCATGTGTTAATTATGAAAACTTTATGTTACCTGGCCACAAACAAAAAAATAGAAACAACAACAAAACCAACACAAATGCACAAGAGCAGCGGCAGAGTTGTTGGCCTACTAATGCAACGGCTGCCCAACAGCAAAAAGCTCAGAGAGCGGCTTGGCTGAGCTGCTGTTAATCGTGCACTGTTAACTAACAGTGGTGCTATGCAGAGGCGTACAGTTGTAACGTTAAGACCAATAAGACAAAACAAGTGCCCCTGCACTAATACTAATACGCGCTACTAAGAGCGCCAACTAAGCTCACACTTACACAGACTGGGCAGTTAGCCCTAGTGTGCGCGCTCTCACTCTCATAGCACGCACACTCTCATAGCACGCACACCCAACTGCTTAGCCGAACGAGGTTTCTATGTGAGTCAGTTACTTGCGAGCTGTGCTAAGGTGAGGTTCTGCTATTGTTGCGTGCGCTTGGTGGCGAGTTTTGTGTCTATGCCTGTGTGCGTGCGTGTGCATGTGTGTGCGCGCGCGCTTTGCTCATTTGAGCATGGCTTAAACGGGGCAGCGGCTCAACAACAAATATGCAACAGTTAGTTTTGAATACTCGCTCGCCGCTTGACGCTCTCTCCTTCTCTCTCTTGCTCGCGATCGTCGCGCTCATTTTATTTGTAACTTTAAGACGCTTTTAATGTAAAGTAAACGGTTTTCCATACGTATACCTGTAAAAGTGATTGTTTTTATGTACTACTTGTTGTAGTATATGTGCCATTAAGTAAATAGAGCAAATTGGAACAAGTGTTTTGCCCATGTGCTACCTTGGTTACTCAGTCAATAACAAACCCAAACCCAATTTTAGCCAGGCTAACTGGTATTCGACGTCTCACTTGATGACGTAGTCGCGTCTGGTTTGTAGCGGTCCGGCTCTCGTCTCGTCTATTGTGTAACGTCTTAACTGTGTTTTGGCATTTCCAAAATCGTGTGTGTTCCATACTCACACACAAACACTCAGACACACATGCACACCGACAGACAGAAGCTCACTCTCCGGCTTACTCACACAGATACTTACACACCTTTTAGACTGTTGTCACGCTCCGCTCTTCTTGGCTTCAACGCTGCGCTCGCTCGCGCGTTTTGGGAGTGGCTCCAAAAAAAGTGAAAAAAGTAGAATTGAAAAACGAAAAGTGCTTGATTAAAACTAAATAAATTAAATACAAATATTGCTTAAACGTTATCAAACTACGCACAATAAAAGCATTAAAGGTTTCTCGAATGAGAAGTCAAGTTTTTAGGTTACATTTCTTAAAGATACGTCAGTTGCTTTCAACGTTTAGCCTTCGCACGTAGAGTATGTCAAAAAATATGAAAAAACTTCATTGTTGTTTATTGTGTGTGTAATTAACATAAGAGTTTTGCCTAATTAGACATTACCTGTTGAAATTTTTGCGCAATTTGTTATGACAACAAGCGAACAAAACTAACCAAACTCTAAGGTGAAAGCCCTTTGCGCTAGCAACCAGCAACAAGAACAACAGCAACAGCAAAGCTCAGTGTCAATAACAGTTGTCATTCGTGTGTGTGTGTGAGTGCGTGCGTGCCTGTGCTAGGGCCTTTCTGTTAGGGCGAGGGCCTGGCTGTTAGGGCAAGACGAGGAAGCTCGCTGTGGGGCTTCTTTTCACACGGAAGAACTGAAATTCGATATGCGCCAGACAACTATGTGTAAATAAATAAACAATAATCGCTGCTTATAGATAACGCTAAGCTTTTGTCTGCATAAAGGAAAGGAAAGAATGGAAGGCTTAGGTATATTGGTTTTAAGACTTAAAAGTAAAGCTCCAAGTCCAAATGGGGCAGTTCCGTCCAAAATTAAAACTTACTGTAAAAGACTTGATTAGAACTAAATAATAAGGAACTTTTTGAAATAGCCTAGGGAAATATAAGGGAAATTTTGAAGTTAGGGAAATAGGAAATAGCCAGCCGGACAGGCTGTAAATTTCCCCTATAGGTTCGATGATTTCCCATGAACATCTCTTTATCCTACGGACAGGCAACAAATGAATGATTATCCATTTGAAATGATGAATTTTAAAGGAAATGTAAATTTTGATCATATATCTATCTATTTTCCAAACAGCTCTGATACCGCAGAGTTTAAATATTAATTTTTTCTTCTTCTAAAAAGCCCGCCTCAGCCCGTCCAAGCTTCCGTTCGCAACGAACTAATATAATTTCCTGCAATTCAGCATAGTGCATTGCGTTTCTAGAGAAATGGAAAACTTTTCCCTGGCTTATAAATATTGCATGAGTGAGTCGCTGTACCGTGGGCGGAAACTGTGGCAGAGACATAAGAATAACAATAATAATAATAAATACAGAAATGACAAAGAGCAGAGAGAAACATGACGGCGACAAGGGATGAGTTGGCGCCGTCGACGATGGAAAGTAAATAAATTTCGCAAGACAAGAGCGCCGGAAGACGGGAATTAAATGCAATTAAAGCACAAAAAATTCACTTTTCTGAGAAGGGGTTCTAGGCGCGACCCAAATTTGTCGCACAGGCGACCCAATTTTTGACCTAAGACTCAAAGCAAGTCGTTGAGCTAAAATGGAATAGACCAAAGTTCACTGGGGTTAAATGGGGTAGCCCATAAAAGAGAGAGAGAGAGAGCGAGGGAGAGCGAGAGGGAAATGCTGCCAAAAAAGCAGCCAATTAACTGATGCGAACGCCAATTAAGCCGAAGCAAAGATGACTTGACCTAGGGCAGTGAGATGTTGAGCCGAGTCTATGCCCCACGCCCCACTTGTAGCTTAATGCGAACAACTTAATTTAATTATGCGTACATGTCTGTCTCTCTTTCACGTATCGCTCACATCTTTTCTTCTTCTTAGCTGAATCCAACCGAGCCGCAGCCAGTGCCCGCCTTTCTGCCCGCACATCTGAACAACAAGCCGATCTGTGACGATATCATACGCAAATTCTCGCCCTCGCGACGTTTGGAATCGCGCGAGCTAGCCAAGCTCTTGGCCCAACCTCACTTTCGTGTACGTATTTCAATTAAATACCCAGCTTAGCCGGAGAAAAGTAGCTGGTTTTCCTCCAAATTTGTGAAAAATCTGTTAAGTTGCGTTTAAGTCAAGCGAATCTGAAACAGTTTTCATAGAACCTTTTTCATATATTTTCGAACCTTCCAAATGGAGTTTTCACAATCTCTGGATATATGTTAATTCAAATCACAAAACGTAACTCTCGTAAAGAATTCAGGCTTCCAGTTCTTACGGTTTGGTCTGTGCGTTGATCATCAATCAGTCCGCCCATCAATCAGTCAGTCACAACGAGTTAAACAAAAGCTTTCGAGTGGCCGCCTTCGCTGAGCGAAAGCTTTCTAAGCATTTACCCAGACTCAAACTCTCTCCCTCTCTTTCTTTCTCTCTCTCTTCAGGCTCTGCTGCGTGCTCACGATGAGATAGGATATTTGTACGAACAACGTTTGAAAAGTGCCGGTGGATCCATAACAAAACTCGAGGCGACAAGTCAACGCCAGTCGGGCGGCTATCTCTTTACGGAAGACATACTGAACAGCAAGATGCCTGTGGAGACCATCAAGATGGTTGGACTGCGTCGGGATCCCAAGCAGCCGCTGGGCCTGACCGTCGAGCTGGACGAGTTCAAGCAGCTGGTGGTGGCGCGCATCCTTGCCGGCGGTGTCATCGATAAGCAGGGCATGCTCCATGTGGGCGATGTCATACTCGAGGTGAACGGCACACCGGTGCGCACGCCCGACGAGCTCCAGGTGGAGGTGTCCCGGGCCAAGGAGAATCTCACGCTCAAGATCGGACCCAATGTCGATGAGGAGATCAAAAGTGGTCGCTATACGGTCAGTGGGGGTCAGGTAAAACAGAATGGCATCACAAATCTTGAATCGGGCAAGAAGCTAACGGTAAGTTCTATATGTCTGTGTTTTGTGTGCGACAATTTTCTTAGCCAAAAGAAAAGAATTTGCTACTTTTTTGCATGGATTTTCATACGAGATATTTTTTTGTCTAGAAAAGAACCCTTCCCTTTAAATAAATAAAAAAAAATTATTATAATCGATTAACCTTTAGATACATATTTAATCTCATATGATAAATGTTAGTTTTCTTTAGTCCAAGATCCTAACTAAATTCTAAAACACCTGCATTTAAGTAAGTAAATCCTAGTGCTAAGCATAAATAATTTGAAGTTTTTGCTATTACTCAAATCTATGATTATCTAAATAAACAATTTAATTCCCTCAGTGCTATATGCGCGCCCTGTTCTCGTATAATCCCTCCGAGGATTCGCTGCTGCCCTGCAGGGACATCGGCTTGCCCTTCAAATCGGGCGACATATTGCAGGTGAGACAGAATCTGATTTTGATGTAGAAAAGCAAATCAATCTTCAATTATTTCCTTTAGATTATCAATGTGAAAGATCCCAATTGGTGGCAGGCAAAGAACATAACCGCCGAGTCGGATAAAATTGGTCTGGTGCCATCGCAGGAGCTCGAGGAGCGGCGCAAGGCGTTTGTGGCGCCCGAGGCGGACTATGTGCACAAGATTGGCATCTGTGGCACGCGGGTAAATTCAATTGGAGCAGAGATCCCAAAAAGTCTGGTACCTTATATATAGCTTCTCCACAGATATCCAAGCGCAAGCGGAAGACCATGTATCGTTCCGTGGCGAATTGTGAGTTCGACAAGGCCGAGCTGCTGCTCTATGAGGAGGTGACACGCATGCCGCCGTTTCGCAGGAAAACTCTGGTACTGATTGGCGTCTCCGGCGTGGGCAGACGCACGCTCAAGAATCGGCTGATCAACAGCGACGTGGACAAATTTGGCGCCGTGATTCCACGTAATTAGAAGCAATTTTCCAGCTGCCTGAATTGAGTCTTAATTCAATTATTCAATCTTGTAAAACAGATACGAGTCGCCCGAAGCGCGCCTTGGAGGAGAACGGCGTTAGCTATTGGTTCATGGATCGCGAGGAAATGGATGAGGCAGTCAAGCAAAACGAGTTTCTCGAATATGGCGAACACAATGGCAATCTCTATGGCACCCATTTGCAGTCCATTAAGGATGTGATCAATAGCGGTCGCATGTGCATATTGGACTGTGCGCCGAACGCCTTAAAGATCTTGCACAATAGCCAGGAACTGATGCCATTTGTTATATTCATTGCGGCGCCGGGCATGGAACAGCTGAAAACTATCTATGCCGATCGCCGTGCGACCGGCTCCAATAGAAATCTATCTGTATGTTTATAGAGATATATATCTGTGCCTAGCTAGTCGTAGCTTAGAAACCGCTAACTGTTAAACCCATTTTTCAGTTCGATCGTCAGAGCTCCATACGCTTCAGCTCCAGGCGCGCACGCACCCTCGAGTCGCTGGCATCGCTCTATGAGGTAAATGTCAGCTAAAGCCTTCGGTCAGGTCGGGCCCTTCTAATGTTCGCGTCATGTCCACTGCCCCTGCACGCATTAGGCCACCTCTGTAGCGCTCCTAGATCTCTGCTTGAATACACAAACATTGCTTAACACATTTCATTATCATTATCGTTATCAACAGGACGACGATCTCATTTCCACGGTGGAGGAGAGCAGCTTCGTCCAGCGCAAATATGAGAAATACTTCGATATGGTCATTGTCAACGAAGATTTTGACGAGACGTTCCGTCAGGTGGTCGAGACCCTCGACCAGATGAGTCACGAGGAGCAGTGGGTGCCCGTCAATTGGATCTACTAGAGCGTGCCCATGCAAACGAAAGCTTCTATTCTATATATATTATAGTATCTATTGTATTCCAACAAACCCACAAACGAAATACCTTCTACATATGCAATATTGTATAATTTTGAGATGCCCTCCGCTTCATTTAATTTGGTTTCCTTAAGCTTAAGTCTAATGTTATTGTATGAAACGAATTCGTCCATTTGCAAGCTGTTTTTAATTTGTATGCTCCTTTTTTTTTAATTATACATATTTTTAAAAACGGTTTTCCATGCATTTCATAAAGGCAACTTTTTGCTTTCTAGCTATTTTTTCGTATGCATATCATTTACGTATTACGTATATAATTTAATGAATCTCTCGAGTACAACCGATTCTTCTATATATATATATATATATATAATTTTTAGAAACCAAACTCTGCCAATATTTTCTTTATAGTGTTTAGTTCAAATACGTTTTGTTTGAGTAAAATGTATAAGTTTGTGCGATAATTAGCAAAATGTTGATGACAAATAAATGTGTGCATTTGGCTCAAAGAAATAACGCGCTGCAGATTCCACTTTGTGAAGCAAGCGCTGATTCGTTTTATTTATGAGCTAATTGTTATAAGATGGTAATGTTAAAAGGTTTTAGATTTATCTAGAGATAAATGCCCAACGATTTCTCCACGACGGCATGCGGCTGACGCAAGTTCTCATTGTACTCGGGCAGGTTCAAGAAGTCTTCAAATGAGATTTCATCACAGCGTCCAGTGATCACATCGTCCATCATGTTGCTGCAAAGGTTAACAAACATCAGATATATATATGTATACTCTGTATAAATGAATATGCGTTGGTGCTCACCTGGACTGCAGAAAGGGCAATCGGCCAATTTGGCGAGCGGCAAAGCGTTCCATGCCCATTCTTAAGGGTGCGCCCAGGCCCTCGCGATTTCGCAGCATTTGCATGTTTAAGTTATACTTGTGATCTTCATAATTCAATTCCGAGTCGCGCAAACGATGAACGTGCGCCAACTGGCTCAAACAGTTTTGGTCCGTGGGCAGCCTCGCCTTGCCCGTGGCGTTCAGGACCTGCACGTCTGATGGGCGAACTTTGAGCGATTGCTGATTCTGTTGATCGAAGTGCACATCATTAAATATACATTGCTAGCATTTTTTAGCTAACTACTTACCATATTATATTGCAATTTTTGAAATTCCGGAAGTTTTAATATTAAACACTTTACAATGACAAAACACAATTCAGTACGACTTGAACTGAGCTGCGCGTGATTTTTTAGTTAATTTCAAAAACGCGTTTTTATGCCAGGTGGCAACTAGAAGCGATAACGATAAATTTTGCTATCGATACGAAATAAATACGTTTGGGGTGCATTAGCAAGCAGCTTTTGTCTGTAGACCGAACGTATGAATTTTCAGTTATTTTTTAAATATTTGTTTAATTTTCAAAATTAAAACGTTTGCCCGCCTACTTTGAATGTTTCATTCAGAATATTAGAATTTTGAGTTGAGGCTTTTGCCGGTTTATGATTAATTTTTCCCTTGATCAAATGTCCGAATCTCGTGCTCGACACACTCGACTCTGGCGCACTCTAATCAATTCAATAAACAAATCAAACGCACAACAACACAATATTTTTGTGTGTTTTTTTTTGACGTCTTGTGCTTTTGTGAAATCGGTCGCCCACACCTTTTAGCGGCTTTTATGATCCACTGCTCCACAGAGCACAAAAAATTCGGTTTCAGTTTTACTTGTTTTTGTTGTTGTTGATATTTTCTGTGACAAACAGAAAAATAACAAAATATAGACAGAGTTTAATTAGTGCATGCTTACTAATAAAACTTGTTGCTTAATTTCCATAAACACTAAAACTCACACACAACAAATCGTGTTAATCAAACTCCCGCATAAAAGCTACATTTTGCCGGCCCTCACCTCCGATCTGAACTTGAGGCAGGCAAACAGCCAACCGGATAAAGATGGAATGGGACGGGATGAGCCCCACAGCCCCAGCCCCAGTCCCAGTCGCAGCGTGAACCAACAAATATGTACCTAGGCATAAATTAATTATCTCGATCATGCTTGAGATAAGACACGGCAGCTACCCGTTGCTTAGAGCTGCATTCGGGCAACGAGATTCCGCCGTAAATATTTTGCATTCAGCTTAAACACAAGCCACAAATTTAGTTCACGCTTGAGAAACTGATTAGAGTATTGTGTGCGGCTGTCATGTGATTGAGGTGTGGGTGCTTTAATTAAGTATAATTAGGAAAATAATTAAGAATGTGCAAATAAACCCAAAATACATAGCTATTTTTGTTAGTCTCCACTCAAGTACAAACTTTGCCCGTTCCTATTGTTAACTTATAGTGAAGTTATAGGGTATATATATAGGGTATTAGCTAAAGGGTCTTGGTTAAACATCCATTTACACAAGTAAAACATATTTTGATTTTAGTAAAAGTTGCAATTACATACTTCTACATACTTTTGGTAGTATTGGGAAACTCCGAATTAGTGTAACCAAAGTTAACAAAGACAAAAAGCGTGAAAAGTATCAATTTCTGTGATGCCAGATCGGGGCGCAGGGTATTCGACTTATTGTATATGGCTAGGCTTAGCCGAATGGCAACAGAAATCATGCTAGGGTTTTCAAGTACCTCGACTGGTACAAGAAAAACAAGCTCGGAGTGGCTCTCAACGGTTGATTTATAATGCAGCAGATTAACAAAATCGGAAATGTCCAGACCATGCCGAACTGACCGTGAGTATATACAACCTGTCTAGATTTGATACGAATCGAATCGCAAAGTCGATTGCTAAAAACGTTTTTGTTTCTGTTCTTTTTTTTACCCCCTGATATTTACAGCGTGGAACCCAAAATATTTTGACTTTTATGTGCGTAATGCAAAAAAGAGAGAGGAAAAAAAAATAACGAAGCGTAAGTAACCAAACAGCCCGAGTGCCGATAAAAGGAAGTGTGTGCTGCATTTTCACACCTACATGCTAAAAAAAAATGAAGAAGAGGAGAAAAAAAACGGTATCCAGGCAAACGAACGGATGCAGCGCGATTGCATTGCGGCTGCGCAGGCGCTCGAGCAGCGGGGACGAGGTCATGTTTGCATTGGTTCCAGCCGATTTCGAGATTCGAGCTAAATTGGAGAATTCACATTCGGGTTAAACTCTCAACTCTTTTGGCCTTTGGTCAGCCGTCTGTAACGAATACGAATACGCAATTGTTTGACTTTTGCCGACTTTTGTGTTAGCTACCGCATTACACATGCATTTCGGTAATACGCAGTTGCACATTTTCAATTACTGGGAATTCACAGCTTATGTATGCGCACGCCATTTTGTGAGAACTTTGACATCCATTCAATTGCATTAAAACCAAAAGCGGGCAAATGCCAAGTGATTTATAACCTCACTTCTTGTGAATAGCATAAGAAGAAATGCAGTTGGCAGCTCCGTCCGTCCGGCTGTCTGGCTGTCCGTCTGTCCGGCTGCCATAAAATGTACGAATGATCTTTTTAAGATCGCTCACGAACGGAAAAAAAAGTTTTATGATATGATGGCGGCTGGCAACTGGCAACTGGCAACTGGCGGCTGGTGTTGCTGCTGTCTTAATTGGCACCCATAGGACCGGCAGAATCGACCCCTAGAGATACAGCTACACTCTCTGGCATTATCCAATCAACGTAACTTCTGCTTACAGCTGCGCCATTGTCGTCGTCGTCGTCGTCGTCGTCGCCGTCGTCGTCTTTCGGGCCCATAAAAGTTTATGGCAGACCGAAAAGTAACGTTCGCTCGAAATTCAAAGTTTTTCGTTCACTTCGAATTCTCCAGTCGAGCTGTTTTCGGTATGTCTCTATTAGCGATGACAATGGCTTAGCCCAGCATCCAATGCGATGCGGAGCGCTGCGCTGCAAAAGATTATAAAATTTATGCCATATATCGGCATATATTTGACTTTTATGCATTTATTGCTGTGAAAAAATGTTAATTCTTTCGTTATACTTTTATGTATTTGACTTTTACATTTTTGTCTCCGCGCCCTTCGACGCTACACATAGTTGACTCTTTTGATGGTGTTGCCTTGGCATTGACTGTGGACTCGTAACAAATACTATGTATTAATTGGCAGCCATCTCAATAAATCGGAAAGTGAGCATCGTAAATCAATCGAAGCGGTAAAAGCGAGATATTCGACTCAGAGTCTCCAAAGGCGAACTTGCATACATGCATTTATGTACGGATACACAAGCAAAGCTAAGCTATTACTCTCCAAATGTTGACTCTCCAATGCTGCTGATGTGTTAGCCTCTTTGCAAGTGTGTGTGTACTCATATCGTTCGAATTCAATTACATTCAGCACGCACACATTACAAGCCAACCGAGACGGCGCATATTTGCAATTAGTGCAACAGAGCAAGCAATAGTGCTGAGCGTGTTGTCAATGGCGTTTGAGCGAAGAAGGCGTAGGCAAAGTGAAATCAAATTGACAGCTCTGCTTCCTCTTCTTTCCAGTAGGTGGAGCAAATCAGCTGCTGCTGCTGCTGCTGCTATTGTGAACAGTTCACACCGAAACTAACCCCCAAATGTAACCGACATTCATTTTGTTGATGGTTTTTTTTTTTAAATTTTATTTTTGTTTAATTCAAATAGCACATGGATTTTACATAAATTAATTAACTAAACATTAAATTACAAGCACGTGTGCCACAAATGTTGATATGTTTATAATTACTTATGTTATATATATATTTTAATTTGTTGTGCACGAAATATGTATGTATGTATGTGTGTGTGCTTTGTGCAGTTGCTTTTGTTTTTATTAACATTAAATTCAATTTAGTCTAGTAACTAACTAATTGTTATTACCGCATTTAAGTAATAAACGTTAAAACTTGTTCTGTTACATATTTACATGTGTGTGTGGGTGTGTGTGTGTGTGTACGTGTGTGTTTGTTTGTTTGTGTGTAATCAAATTGCACCAAAATATTAAAAAGTTTCTCAATATTAACTAAATTACAATATAGTTTGTGTGTGTTTGTTTTAAAAGCAATTAGACGAGCGGGACGGCTATACAAATGTTTAATTGTTTAAATGTAAATTAAAATGTGTTTTTCTTTTCTGTTTGATTTGTTTCTTCTTGGGCAACTTATGCGCTACTTTATATATACGTATATATATGTGTGTGTGTATATATGTATATAGTATGTATTTTCTGTGTCGATCCTAACTAATCAAATCTTGCGCTTACATTTTAAACATTAACTAGAACAAAAAAAAACAAAACATATTACATACAATTGGGCCAAGTGTATATGTGCATGTATGTGCATCAATTTAACATAGTTATTCAATTATATCTGGCCTTTGTGGGCGTGGCCAGCCGGAGGCGCGAGCATTAAACGCCGTGAATATACAATCACAAAAATTAACAACGTGCAATATTCAAAGGCGCCGCCGCATCCACATCCGGCTGCGCAAACAGTCTAACTGCTTGACAGGCCCCCCCTCCCCCTCCTCCTCCTCCTCCTCCTCTCCCACACACACACACCCCGCCGCCGCCTGCTCGAGAATAGAAAGCTAGGCCTAAGCTTAAGGCAAATCCCCGGCCAGATCACGTGGACACGTCGCAAAGCCAGCGCTGGCCTCCAACATGTAGCTGCCCCCGCTGCCGCCGCACCCGCTGCTCCTCCCGCTGCTCCCGTAGCTGTTGGGCTCGCTGCCGCCGCCAGCATAGTCATGTCACATTGAGAGCGTGCCCACGCCCACGGCGGACATCTGGGCGCTGTGCTGCAGCTGATGGGAATGGGCGGACGCCGCGGCCAGCGCATGACTGTGGGCGGCCAGATGGGAGTGCGAATGTAGGCGCATGGCGGATATGTTCATGGCGGCCATTGGGTTCATGGAGTGCAGCGTGTGCTGCAGATGCAGGCCCGGCTCCAGCTTCGTCTTGGCATCCAGCAGCTGGCTGTAGTCCGTGTGCTGGACGCCGCCCATCACGTTCGGATCGCTGCCCTTTTTGTTCTGTTTGCGCTCCTTGGCGCGTCGATTCTGGAACCAG
Source organism: Drosophila kanekoi (assembly GCA_037075305.1). Lineage (NCBI taxonomy): Eukaryota > Metazoa > Arthropoda > Insecta > Diptera > Drosophilidae > Drosophila > Drosophila kanekoi. The sequence continues at coordinate 3,834,613 of JBAMCE010000678.1, forward strand.
ATCTTCACCTGGCGCTCCGACAGCGACAACGACTGCGCCAGCTCGCTCTTACGCCGTATGGTTATATAACGGGACGTGCAGTACTCCTTCTCCAGCTCCAAACGCTGAAAGTCCGTGTAGACCACGCGATATTTGTCCTTGGTGCGCGTTTTGCCTGCGAATTGAACAAAAGTAAAAGCAACTTTGATTAGTTAAATTATTTGAAAAGTTTCGCTAGATATTCAAAATTAGTCAGAATTAATATAAGATATTTATATATCTAGTATACAATTATGAATAAACTTGGAAAAATTAGAAAAAAACTTTCATTGGCAATTGACAACAAAAATATGGAAACTTTCTTAAACAAGCTACAAAACATGTTGAGACTTCCTTTTCCTGAACCCATTGAAAATGGGTAAAAGGGGTATGATGTATTTGTGCAAGTGTATGTAACAGGCAGAAGGAAGCTTCTCCGACCACAAAAAGTATATATATTCTGGATCAGCATCTATAGCCGAGTCGATCTAGCCATGTCCGTCCGTCTGTCCGTCTCTGTCTGTCTGTCTTTCTGTCTGCCTGCCTGTCCGTCTATCTATCTATCTATCTATCTATCTATCTATCTATCTATCTATCTATCTTTCTGTTCGTCTATGTGTCCGTCTCTCCGTCCATCTGTCCGTCCATCTGGTCGTCCGTCCGTCTGTCCGCATGTATGAACGCAAGATTCCCAGAACCTATAGGAGCTAGAGACTTGAAATTTTAGCTGTAGGTCCTCCCAGTGCCTGCGCATATCGAGTTTGCCTCCGATACTCGATAATTTGCCCCGTTTACAAGTAATCGATAAGAATCGTTATCGAAATCTAGTTTTTTGAGCAATTTTGGTAAATAATAAGAGCCAGAGTCAGCAAACTTGGCGTTTAGCTTCTAGAAGAGTTGATATATCTGCATTTGGTGTCGGAAGAAGAAGAGGATTCAGGGTATCCCCTAGTCGGGAGCACCCAACTAGAATATCTTACTGGTTTTAAGCTGTCGCACATCAAAGTTAAAATTAAAATAAACTATATTATATTGAAGGGAAATCAAATGTCATACAATTCTTTAAATAAATGCCGAAAAAAGATTTATAACAATTTGTAAAAACAATATACAATAATATTATTAATAATGCACAATATTATTACTAATAATAACAGTTCATGCTTTAAGCAATTGTTGCATATTGTTGAACATTACGAATTGTTAATAATTAATACAAAAAGAAAAATTGTTTAACCGAGCTCTTTTGTCGTCAGAGCCAGAGCCACGTGAGTGAGTGACTGGACAAACAGTTCAACCATCCACCCATCATCATTATCCTCATCATCATCATCATTCTCATTGTCATCATCATCATTCTCATCGTCATCATTATCATTGTCATCAGGCTTGTCATGCAAGCCGACAATATTTGAATTAAGATAGGCTATAAAATGAGCAAACCCCGTTGGCCATGTCACGATCAAAAGTTTGTCAACTTTTTCGCTGCGGTAAACATCAAAATTTTCTATACTCCCCCCCTTCCGCCCCTTTTTGGGGGAGGGTCGGCTAATTGTGGGCGCCGGCAAAGACACCTTGTGTAGAAGGTAACCTGGCCTGGTCCGTGATCTCTCTCAGCACTTTGTGGCGCTCGCTGCGCAATTAGTCAATCAAAATTCAAATAAATGACAAACAGCCAAAGACGAGGCATGAAAAAGGCCACGGGATCATGTCATGCCATAGTTGCGTCTGCCTACGTGATAAACACACACACACACACACACATGCATTCTATACCCAACACACACAACAACAACACACACACACACACACACCGTGCCTAACTCTCTCACACAACAAAACGCAATGCAAACATTTTTTTTTTATTTCTTCTTTTTGGTTGGGATTTTGCTCTAATTTTTTGTACTTTATATTTTTTCTATGCGCTCGGCTCCGTGGCCACAATTAAAATCGAGCAAACAAGCAAGCAAACATACAAATATTTTCACAGATGATAAGTTCAGGCGACATTTGCCAGCAGATAGGCCCAACCGAGCCGGAGCGGGCCGGGCCGGAGCGGGCCGGGCCGAGCCGGGCCGGGCAAGTAGAGCATGCAGGCGGGCCCGGCAACAAAATAGGTGTTAAAGACCTTAAAAATGCGCTGCAATGATATACGATATACGGGGTTTTACTCTCTTCTAAGAGAGAAGACTGAAGAGAGAAGAGAACAGAGAACAGAGAAGAGAAGGCTGCGAAATGATGTGAATCTGACAAAAACAGAAATGGGTTTCAGGTGGGCGTAAGAAACTGAAGAAACTGAACTCTTCTCTTCTCTTCTCTAATTAATATGTCTGAATTAATATTAAACAGATCTGCAAGTCGGGAAACCTTATTGTTGATGTTTCGCCTCGACAGTTTGAACCAGCTTCCTGCTTTTACTTTCGGCTCGTGAAACAAAAATTGAAGGTAAGCTAAATATCTATATTCAATCTATGTTAAATCTGTGTCAATCTTTATTCAATCTATCTTCAATATATATTCATTCTATATTCAATCTATGTTCAATCTATGTTCAATCTAATTTAAATCTATGTTCAATCTATGTTTAATGTAGGCTCAATCTATGTTCAATCTATGTTCAATCCATATTCAATCTACATTCAATCCATTTTCAATCTATATTCAATCCTTTTTCAATCTATATTCAATCTATATTCAATCTTTGCTCAATCTATGTTCAATCTATGTTTTTTGCTCAAAGACTCGAACCAGCTTCCTGCCTGTACGTTCAGCTCATAAAAATCTCTGTTAAATTCATAAATTTCAGTTTACTAAATTGCAATGAAAAACCTTTAGTTAATTGACAATTGCCCCATGCACTGAAAATATTGTAAGCCTTAAATATTTTCATACTCAAAATGCGGGCTAAATTTGAAGATTAGCCAAAATTTGACAAGCAACAAATTTGGTTAGTTGAATGCAAAGATTGGGAACAAAGTTAAGGGTACTTTGGAGCCAATGCAATACTTTTAAGATTCTTAAAAAACTCAAATGCTGGGTGCAGGTTCGATGCGATATTAAAGACTAAAATGAATGGGAAAAGCAAACCGAACTCGAACCCGAACCGGTTCGATTCGGTTCGTTTCGGTTCAGTTCACAGGTCGATTTGCAGCCCTGATTACAAGAGCGAAGACAAAAGTTTTGGGCCAAAACAGAATGAAAAGAAAAGAAAAGAAAATAGAAACAAAACGTAAAGAATAGAAACTGGAAACTTTGGCTCTGCGCCTTATCTTGTCGCTCTCGCAGTCGTGTTTATTTTTTACACTTTTGTTTAGACATGAATTTATAACATTCGCCGTCGTCATCGTCGTCATCATCATCATCATCATCATCATCCGGCTCGTCGCCAGTTTGTTTAGTCAAATGTGGCAATCGTCATATAAAAGTTAAAGCCTCATTCCAGCTAAGTCCACACAATACTTAATCTATCTACAGCCTTTTTGTCGTCTCCAATAATAAATCTGACATTTTTTAGTCTCTTTGCGATTTTAGTTTAGGCTCCGATCGTCTTTTTTGGCCCGCGCGTGTTCTTGGCCAGGCCAACTGGCCTGGGCTGATAAGCCGGGCCGTTTAATACGCCTAATGCTGATAGCCCGGCAACTGTTTAGACAGACTTGGCGAGGAAGTGCACAAATATTTGTCATCATTAAAAGGCAGAAAAGCAAAAGCCAAAGAAATTAAATGTACATCAGCCGAATCGCAACAGTCGCAATCATCAACAACATGGATTTCCTTGTGTAAATTGAACTTATTTATTAACTTTTTGCTCTTTTCTTTGGTTAACTGCACAATTTCGCAAGAATTTGTAAGTCTGAAGTGTTATATAAGGGGAAAGGGCGGGAGAAACTAGGATGTGATTAAGGATATCTCTAAAGTCTTCTTTCTTTCCCAAGTTATTTGGAGTGGGAGTGGGAAATGATTAGGTATATCCAAAAATTCGACTTCTTTTTAAGGCTGGGAAAGATGAAAGATTGAAGCTTCATTCATTCTTCCTATAAAATGAAAGAGTAGCTGGAATTGATATACCTGTCTATAGACCTCACCAACTTATCTGTGTTCACTTAAGAATGTATTTGAATATAGTTGTATTTTCTTTCGGGGATATATTTGAAAATATTTCAATTATCTATTGGGAATATATTTGAATTTACTTTATACTTTTTTTTCTCTTGAGGATATATATTTGTGAATATTCATTATATCCTTGTAGAGCATATTGTAATTTTGACATGAAATATCTCCGAGCTCATAAAGTTTTCACATGTTCTAGATCAACAGTCGATCTATGTCTTGTCCGTCCGTCCGTCTGTCTGTCCCCCTGTCCGTCCCTCTGTTCGTCTGACTTCCTGTTAACGTCTAAGCGAACTAGTTTTGAGACTAAAGTCAGTTATGCATCAGAACTGGTCGAATCGGAGCACTATATCATATACAACTGACAAAGGGAAACTAGTTCAAGTCTGTGCAGAATCTTAAACGAAGCCTCGCACCTCGAGCCACAACTAACTTAAGAGCCTATATATATTTCTTAAAGTTTTTGATTTGAAATGCTTAACTACACAGAGAGAAAAACGGCGACATTTTGTACTTGATGATAAACCAAAAATAAGTTCGCAACGTTTCGAGTCAAAAAAGCCTTAATTAAGCAAAATTCGTACTTCAACTAAGCTCCAAAAAGTCTTCAAATAAGCACAGAAACTCTCCATAGAGAAATAGAGATTTAGCTGCTATAAAGTGCTCATAATTCTAAAAACTGAAAACCTTTTATAGAAGTTTCCCATTAAAGGCCATTTAGGGTTCGAGCCCGCATAAAATCTTAGCCCAATTTAATCTATGCACAATCTGTTATCTGTTGGCACTTTCGGTACAAGTTTCTCACACCTAGAAAACGGTGTGTAAACAACAACGTGCCCAACTCTCGGCCTACTTGCGGACCTGGCCAAAACTGGGGCCATGTTGTTCTAGTTGTTGTTGTTGCTGGGCTGCGACATTGTGAGGCTGTGCGGCTGACCTTCACGGCCATAAGCCAATAAATTGTGTGTTTCTGCCATATATACATATAAAACTATAAACTAACTAAAGCGTAAACTGAGTGTTTTATTATCAGCACACAGAATAAATACGCACAGTTTCAGCTCGAATCTAACCGAGTCGCAGTCGCAGTCGCAGTCGCGGTCGCAGTTGCAGTCGCGGTCGCAGTCGCAGTCGCTGTCGCAGTCGGAGTCTGGACAAATAGAAGACACACAGATCTTCGGATCCTCAGAATGGGTTTTGTTCAGCTTTTGATAAGATATACACGCTCATAATTCAATGGAGCCCAAAAACAAAAACAAAAATAAATAAAAGATATAAATGAGAAAAAAAAACAAGTCATTTTTGCAAATAGAGCACAATTTCGAAGCCTGCCCAGCCAAAGCTTAAATAGAGCACAAATTCTTTTAGATAAACAAACAGAAATAAAAAGCAAATACATTTTATTTGTAATTAAATAAAATGCTGCATATTCTGCTTGCCTTGTGGCAGCCAGAAAAGAAATAACAAAAAGGTGTGACATTTTTTATGGCTTTGTCACACTGAGAAAGGGGCGCGGGGCGAGGGGGTGGGGCTTGGGCGAGGGGGTAATTTATAAAAACGTACGTAGCCCAAAAGAAACTTTAACAAATGTGGCAAATGTTGTCTAAGTGTGTGTGTGTGGGGGGGGCAAGTGGGGCATGCCACCTAGAGCTTACATGGAACTATAACTAACTATATACACATATATATATGTATATGTATATGTATGTGTATATGCATATGTATATGTACGTATATGATGGATTAGTTGACATTGCCTATCGATTGCCGATTGCATATAGCCGGGCGGCATAGTTCAAATGCACGCACTCCCCTAATCCCCGTTGAGGTCTGTATCAACAAAACACGCAAAGAACTCCGCTTCGAGGAGTTGCAGTTGCAGCAGTTGCAGTCGGAGCCTACGATAAGCCTTAATGGTTGTCGGGCGTAATACCCATGTCTATATATGCTGCAACTGGCGGCTCGATCTGGCCCGGGCTGTGTGGAGCGCGGAGCGCGGATCGCGCTTTCATTCACATTTGCGACACTGCGCGAAAAACTTGATAACTTCCGGCAGATCTATATAGTTGTATATCTATCTATCTTACATATATGTCTATCTGTTAGAATACTAAGATATGTCATTCTATTTCTGGTTGGGGATCCATCCCTTAACTAGTGAAGACTGTCTACTTTTGCTTTGCGAAAGATTCTCTTAAGTGATATCTGAAAACTAACTCAAAAACTAACTTTTGAAGGATGTATTCTATATGATATGGAATAGTTATAAAGACTTATCTAGTCATATATAGCGACTTTTTCAAGCAGTCTCCCTAAGCTTAATCAAGATTTTTTCTATATTTTCCCTCCCTTCCACAAAATCTATCTTCTTTATTAACTTCTCTCTCCCTCCCTCTCCCTCTCTCTCTCCTGGAAAAACTTCATTATAATCTTTATATTTGCTTGTATTTCAACAATTCTCAAATGTCTACCTTCAAAATCATAAGAAACCCTCTTGAAATATATCAATATAAATCCTTTAAGCAAAACCAAGAGATTTATATTTAGAAACCTTGCATTTTACTTCTCATAAATTTCGGTTTGTTTTTTCTTTGGCATTTGTGAATCATTTGCTATTCATAAAATTCGACTTTGAACCACATTTGCGGACTGTTTGACAAGCACTTGCTCCTGTTGCCCCTGACCTTATCAATAATGTGTCTCAGTGTAATAATTCACAACTGGTGCGCGCAATGACAAACAATCGAATAGTTTATGAGCGCAACAAATGTGCGTGTGTATGTGTGTGTGTGTGTGTGTTTGTATCTCTGGTTGCCGACAAAGGAAAAGAGCGCAAACAACACAAATGCCAATAGCTGGTAGGCTTTAAGATTTTATAGCGCATGCGATTATGTAATTTAAGGGGGAGGTGAGAATGGGAAGGGTATTGGAATATGGAGCAAAGTTAAGCCGTAAATGATTGTCAAGAGACAATTGACAATTTGGCCCATAAATTATATTAATATACGAGCAGGTAGCGCCGATTTTTCGAACAGCTGTTGCCAAAACAGATACCAAAAGCCGGACAGACGGACATACGCAAAGATTGCGGCAATTATGTGCACAGTTCCCAGCGGACCAATCACAGCGACCAAGGACACTGACAGTTACAGTTACAATATATTTAACCGTTAACCGTAGCGGCCAGTTGGTGGTTGCTGCCGGTTTGCCCACTGACAGCGCATTAATGCGGCCTACTGCATGCTGCGTGTTAATTTGTCACTTGCGGTACATCTTTATCTGTGTGTGTGTGCTTGCGGGCGGGTGTGCTGCGGGGGGTGTGGGCATTGCCCAAGATGATGACAAAATAAGGACGCAAACTAAATGAAGTGCTCAGCATGTGAACACAAATCTGTTGGGAGACATTTATTACCTGCTCTCGCTCTCTCTCTCTGTGTCTCTCTCTCGCACTCTGATCTATTTAAATTTCGAAATTAAAGCTTTAGCCTGGGTCAAAAGTTTCGGGCAGCCCTCTCAGCAGCGCTCTCCCCACCCCCCGCTTTGACGCTCAGCAGCAATTTCAGTTATTGCACTCCTGGGACTGAGGCACTCAACACTCAGCAGCAGAGTCCACCACTTGACTTTTCAACACTCAACAATTTGTTTCTGAGCTCAACTTAAAGTTGAGGAAAAATGTGGGCAGTGGGTGGTAGAGAGAGAGAGGGATAGAGTGAGTGTCTGGGTCTGTGAGTGTGCCTGTGGTGAGCATCATAAATGTATTTTCATGGCTGTGGCAAGGCAGAGACAACAATAACAACTAACGGGCAGCAGCTAAAGCTCACCACCCAAGCGACAATATAACAATAACATTTATTTGGCATTTTGCTGCTGTTTTAGATGCTGTTATATCGTAAATATTAGCTCAAATTACATCATAAAATCATTTGATTCGATTTGACGTTTATTTTATTTTTCCTTTTTTGCCCTTTTTTTTTGTTTTTGCCTTGTTCTTGGCGTGGGCCTGGGAAATTTACCACCTTTGCGGCGGCTGCCTATTTGCAAAGGAGTGAGGTGGAATCAGCATACATATAAATCAATGCGAGAGCGGATTTAATTGTAGACTTTATAGGTCTACACATTTTGGAGACTCGTGACATTGGTAAGGAACTGTGGGAGTATTTTACATAGCGATTTCTTCGTTATGTACAGATGTTAACTGTTATCTCGTCTGGTAACTATCCAAATGTTAATTTATTATACATTTTTCGAATAATATAACTAAAAATATAACTGAAAAAATTAAAAATAAATAGGGGAGGAATAAGAACTGAAGCTAAGGCCAATGTTCTAAAGTAGCTGTAGGTTTAATTCTATCTCGAACTCCGACGGCAAATCGAAAGGTTTTTATACTTCATTTGCCCACATCAACTTTCTATATTGCGCATTTCGTTCCTCATCTAGAAAATTAGATCAGCTATATAATTTCCATCAGGCGTAATTAAGGTTCCACTAATGCTATGCACGCAACAATAAATAACTCTTTCACTCACACACACACACATACACATGCGCGCGAAAGGTAGAAATTCAAAATGGCGTACATCAAAGTGGAAACATGCGACATGGCAACGGCTTTATGAGTGTGTGCCATGCATATGCAAAAAGTACCAGACACAATCCCCCGCCACCATATATACCCCCCTCCCCTTACCCCTTTCCACCCGCTGCATCGCAAAGGCAGGCCGCGCCCCGGCACGCAGCATTATAAATGCCAAAGAAGGAAAGGCAGGAAGAGTAAAAAAATGTATATATATATATTATCAGATCGCGTGCAGCGGCACAAACGAATGCCGCACGTACGTGCCGCAGCCAAATTTGTGGCACGCCAAGGCGCAAGGTGCGGGGCGGGGCGGGGCAAGAGGCAAGATGATGGCCATATAAATGTGGCCAACACGCCATTTTGGCAGCGGACCGCGTTTATGAGCGTGAGGGGAGTGGCGCCGTGTGTGCTTAGAAAATGGCTGCCATCGGCCGCAATTTGACTGCCAGGCCAAAGTCGAACTCGAAACGCGAAGCTCGAACTCGAACTGGAATTCGAAGTCGCCATTAAAGTCATAAATTCAGTTCGTACAGCTTGGATGGGGGAGAGGGGGGAGGGAATTATTCTCAAATTTACGTTAATTGCGAGGCATGCAATAAACATTTATAATCATATGCTGTATGTATACGATATACACATACGATATACACATACGATACGATATACGACTCGAGCTTATTTATGAGCGGCGCATGCAAGCCAAAACCAAAAGAACAAAAGAAGAACAAGAAACAACAACAACAACAACAAGTATAAGAACAAGAGCGAGCAAGACAAAACATAAAAGTTAGAGAAAGAAAATGTAGGATTATTATGGATGCGTACCACCTGCTTCCAGCAATTCGGTAAAGTCCTCTAAATTGGGCGAGCTGCACAGTTCTGCGAATGTTGCGTTTGTTAGAGTTAAATATTAAAGTTAGCATTTAGTCTGTTTATAGATTTAAGTGTATCGCATCAGGTATTAAAGCTATTAATACTATAATTAAGTAATTAATCCTATAATTAAATAGAATTTTAAAAGTATGTTGAGGCCAAACGAACCTGAATTCAAACTTCGGCCTTACTTTCACTTTCAACCGCATTTTTCAGCCAAATGTGGCGTGTTTTGCGAAAGGCGTGAAACACGTCTCAAATGGAATTTAACAAAGTTCTTTGAAAATGAATGTGAAATCGAATGGATGATAAACAGAAACTTTTATACAACAATTATCCACAGCTGCGAGTGGAATTTCCGGAAAAGCTGAAACAGGGCTTTGAAATAAAGTTGAAATCAAATCGGAAGAGTTCGCCCAAATAATCTTTGAATTGCATATTGCGCCGGAAAAACTTGAATGCTAAGAAAGGAATAAGCAAAAATTGTTTACAAATTACTTTCTTTTCATAACAGAAGCTTTCCAATTCTCAAGCGAAGACCAAAGCGAGTCACTTTATGCCCACTCTATGCTAAGTAAAATCAGTTGCACTTCTGCTTCTCCTCAACTATGTATATTTATTTGCCAAGAGATAGCCGAGCGCTCTAGTTGTTATAATAAGCCGGGCCAACACATTATTGATAATTTGCGCATATCGTAAAAATATTAAACAAAATAATATGCAATAAATTTGTGTGTACTCCTTTGGCTTTGCTCTGGGTGTGAACTATAAATTTTCTACTCGCCGCTGCTTGGGTGCTCGGCTTCTCGGCTTCTCGCTCTTATCTGAGTAGGTTAAACGCTTTGGGTCAACGTGCAACAATATTTGGATAATCTTTGAGGCCAGGCATTAGGCAAACACCGGAGCGTGCCCGAGAGATGCAGCTGCAAGATCATTAAAACTGAAAGCAAAAGTGAGATATGGCCCAATGTTTACCCGAGCGAGTAGCGAGTAGCAAGCGACGAGTGGCGAGTGGAGAGCGGAGAGTGGAGAGCGGCGAGTGGGCAATCGAGCGAGTCGTAATTAATGAATGAAAACGAAATTAAACTGGCCGTCAAATCAGAACAAATCCAGGCTAATAATCATCAACATCATAATTAAAGAGGCATAAAAATCAGAATATGGCTACCATATACAATGTTCATTGTTCATTGTTCATTGTTATGGTCATGAGGAGGGGGCATATAATTTAGTAGCGATATATTATGGCGATATTCTCTGAAAGAAGCATTTAATTTAGTTTTTTATAATTATTGCTACTTTATTGTATTGTTAAGCGATTAACGGCACAACGTATATACTTATATATTAACTGGACTGCAAATCGCGGCCATAAAAAGAGTAGCAAAAAACAAAAATGAAGCAAAAACGTGTACACAATAAGCTTGACACGTTTCTAAAAAGTCGCTCAATCAGCTAAACAGTCCGTCAGTTTGTCAGTCCGTCCGTCCGTCCGTCCGTCCGTCAGTTCGTCAATCACTGGAATTATGCCTGGAGATATGCATGAGGCACTGATAATTTATTTACACGCAAAATATTTGCGCGTACAACGCGTCGTATGAGCTATTTTGATTGACAATCGGATTTTAATGTCGCAGCTGCGGCTTAGCGACCAGCGAAATTTTATTGTTTATGACAAAAGGAAATATTTTGACTGAACACAGTTTATATATCTAAGTTTGCAATTTCCAGCTTTGTTTTCTAATGTTTTCTTTTGGCGTTTAGCTGATAAATGTGTAAACAAAAGTGCGTTTAAGTTCCAAAATCTTGGCGGAATATTATAGTAATATGTTTACCCGAGCGAGTAGCGAGTAGCAAGCGGCTAGTGGAGAGTGTAGAGTGGAGAGTGTAGAGTGGAGAGTGTAGAGTGGAGAATAGAGAGTGTAGAGTGTAGAGTGGAGAGTGGCGTGTGGCGAGTGTAGAGTGTAGAGTGGAGAGCGTAGAGTGGAGAGTGGAGAGTGGAGAGTGTAGAGTGGAGAGTGGAGAGTGGCGAGTGGCGAGCGGCGAGTGGCGAGTGGCGACTGTTTAAGAGCTCCTAATTCATAGATATGTAAAGCTGAGCTGAGCGTGCGGGAAATACTCTAAATAGATCTATTTCCTCTTTTTTCCTGGTATATATCTTTCGAGAAATATCTCTACATAACTCTTCGTTTTTAGATCTAAAACTTGACGGAATACTTTAATAATATTCTCTTTCAGATAGACGTAAGCCTATGGCACTCATAGATTTGCGTATGAGAAGGATTCTAAATCAATCTATTTCCGACTAAATATCTTTCCGTATAACTTTCTTTATAACTTGCCACATTAAGCTTATTTATGTTGACATTTTCAATGCCAACTTGATCCTCTCTTGAGTTTCTCAATCATTATTGAAGTTCTTATTGGCTTCAATTTAAATTCCCTCTGCCTTTCATGGGCTTCTCCCCCTTCTTAAACTTATTCCAGTTAAAATTCCCAAAGCTTCGAAATCCGCGGCGCCTGCAGCACACACAATAATAATGAATCGATATATATATATGGTATTTATGTACATACACGATTGTAACTCCATATTCAACAACTTATAGAGAACACATAGAGTACATGTGTATATATGGAAAGGGCTTTCCAGCTACTTAGCAGCAACAAATTTCAGTTATTACCAATATCAATGCCAATACAAATAACAGGCCGCGGCGCAATATTTAAACAACTAAGTCCCAAGCAAATGGAGCTGATGGATAAAAAACAAAAACAAGGCACAACTTGTATGTGCGAGTGTGTGTGTGTCGAGTGTGTGTGTGCGAGTGTGTGTGTGTGCGAGTGTGTGTGTGTGAGCTAATCCTGGCATGTCAATCATGGATAGCGTTTGTCAGACCCAATGTCGCTCTGCCTATGCCACATAGATGAACATAATGATCATAATGATGATGATGATGTTGAACTGGGCTAATCAAGCGTCGGACTTCATTTTGACACATGCCCCGGGCCACAAATGCTGACGGCAATGCGCACAAAAACCAAATATTGATAGCACTGATAACGATCGACATCGACGGGCGACGGGCGACTCCGGCGGGCAACATCGACGGATACGGCCCGCTGACTGCAACGGGCCAGCTAGTGGCCATTTTTAATGGCTTATCATGCAACCAAATAACGCACGTCGCAGTCGCAGTCGCAGTCGCAGTCGCAGTCGATGTCGCAGTCGAGGTTCATATAGTATCTAGTATATACGCCTATAGATGGGTCTACACTCAGAGAAAAGCGCAGCTCGAAATGCTAGACTGATTGTGCTTTATATTTCAAATATACTTTGCCTAAAACTGAGAAACTCTATTGACTCTTAATCGAGAATGTAAGAAAATGATGAAAGAAGAGCTAGAATTAAGCACAAAATACTTATTCAAAGAAGTGAAGAGAACTTCCTAGATTCATAGACTGTTTATTGGGGCTGATATTTGGGATAGTCTAAGCTAAAAAGCCTTGAAATAAGAACTTTGTTCTTTGAGGAATTTAGACTCTTAAGAAAACAACTCTGAAATAGGAACTTTGTTCTTAGACTAAGAACTGATATTTGGGAATTTGGGTTCCTTAGTAAGAAAGACTTAAATTAAGAACTTTCTTATTAGGCTAAGGATTGATATTGAGGAAATTAGATGCCCAAGAAAGCAAAAGTTGGAATAACAACTTCGCACCTAGGCTAAGAATTGGCATTTAGGAACTTTGCTTCTCAACAAAAGAAGCTAGAAGGAAGAAGAAGTTCGAGCCTAGACTGTTAACGATATTTTAACCAACTTTCCACATCATTCTGTCATTTCTCTGAGTGCACAAGTTGAAATTATTCGATTTCATTATCATTTACAACGAATCCAAAACCAACTTAATTCTGCATCTACATCAAAACCAACTTAGTTCTACATCCTTTCAAGCAGCAATTTTTGTTTTCACATTCTTACTATAGATTTTCTTGAACAAATAAGTTTTCAGCCACCTTTTTTGTTGCAGTGTATCGTAATTTGAAATTGTAGTTTTTGTTTTTTGGGGCCAGACATTGGGGCAACACGAACACGAATCTATGCTCTGGCATATGTATGTGCTCTATAGATAGCTCTAACTTTTCCCTTCACTTTTTTGTCCTCTTCTCCCTTCTCTTTTTTTCTGATACATTTATAAATTTTGTGCATATTGACACATTAAATCTCAATGTGTCATGTGGCATTAAGTTTTATGCCCAGCCCAATGGAACATAAAGACATGTTGAATCCCCCCAACCCCTCTGCCCCTCTATTACCCGCTCCCCCTGGCAGCTTATCGTAGGGCCAAGTTAAAGTTTCTTCCTGGTCGCTCTCATAATTCGGTTCGGTTCGGTTCGGTTTTTTTTAATAACGATTGCAAAGATTTGGCCATAAATGTCGCTATTTAGTTTTTATTGGAAGTAATACTAATTTTTATTGGTTTATTGGCTATATTGTTTTAATCAATACGCCAAACGGCGTTCTTATCGGCCCATAACCAGGCTATGGCCCGCAGATAACGCACACGTTTTCATACTTGGTATCACCCAAAAAAAAAATATTATGGGGAGGAACATAGGACTAGGTAACATTGACAGGCGGCCGTTGATTTCACAAAGGTTTTCCATTCTACAGAAATACACCCCCTACCCCTCCCTCCCCCTATCCTTACCAGCCAAGTGCTAATCTAATCGCGAAAACCCCGCCTCAGCTATTGAAACAAAAGTACAAGCAACAAAAACAATAACAATTGCCGAAGAACTTTATTGCCACACCCAATAAGGTGATTGGGCTCGTTTTGTGAATCGATTGACACCGTATATACCCCAGTGAATGCCCGGACATAGGGTAGAATTTGCGCTCAATTGGCGCTAGAGTGCATTTCGAGAGATTTTCGTGTATATTGTTTATTATTTATACGAATAATAAATAAAATGCATAATCTTAATTTGTCATCTTGACCCGTTAAAGGATTACAATTAACAACGGACGGGCCCAATAAACGTTAATTGCATACCAACCGATTTTATGGGCTTAATGGATATCGTCGTCGATATCGAATGTCGTCAACTTCGAAACGGGCGGCGGTCATAAATTGTAAGCGCTTGCGCACGTGTTTTGGCATGTGTGTGTTTGCTTGTGGGTATGCAAGTGCGTAAGTGTTTGTGTGTTTGCGTGTGTGTGCATTGGCATTTGCATCGCTGTAAATGTTAATGCTATGTTGTTGTTGTTGCTCTGTTATGTAAATACAAGAAGAAGCGCTCGAAGCAATACAAAAGCGCAGGCCACAAAAATGGCCGCCGAACAGCGACAAGCAAAATACATAAATGTAAAGCCTTGAGCTTTTGACATTTAATGTGAGAGGCGCCTGCAGCGCGAGAGCTGAGTGGAATAGGGGCAGGGGTAGGGTAACAGACTCAAAGAAGCTTTAAAACCAAATGACTCAATGCAACTGTTTTGGTCTAAATAAATAGAAAACACCTTAATATTCAACCTTCTATATATTTCATACCTATTTGAAACACTTCTCGAGCCGCTAATTGTTGTGAGAGCAGTTCGCTGCCTTCGCATCTATTTGCATTTTTCATTAGAAACTGTGGAATTGATCGAACCCAATGAATATTCTTTCTTCTGTTTTTTTTTTTTTTCGTTTTTATAGTTAAATTGATTTACGACACAAAATTAGTCAACAGAGTCGACAAGTTTTTCAGGCTGCGACCGCTGAGCCTGGGGCATAAATCAAGGCGGTGCGCCGTAAAATGAAGACAAACATTTGATTTTTATGAGCTAATGGCCCTTGGAGGCGCGCTCAATTCGAGCACAAATTGCTTACGGTTTGTTATAAAATTATGCTTCCTTCTCTTTCTTTCCCTTTGAAGCGCGAACAGCACGAGCTTTGGCCGATCGAACGCTGAGGTAGACAATGCTTGCGATCTGTTGTTGCGGATGAGCGGAAAACCCAGAAAGGTGACTAAAAACGAACTCAAATTTGAATCAAAACAAAGCAGACATTCCGTTTTGTTCAAGTACGCTGCAGGCAAAATGTTAGTGCAGCTAAGCTGAGCATATCAGAGCGCGCTCAACTCACCACACACAAGAGTGCACTAATACAGGGATTATCTACGATATAGTTACATATTTGCATGTGTGTAGTGAAGGATCGTGTGCAGCGACAACGGAATTTGTATTAACCCGAGCTCGAATTGGCGTGTAGTCAAAACAATGTAAGCCCGTTATGTTTGGCGATACACAGCAGAAAAAATGTTAGTCTATTTTAGGAGAGAATTCGACACGAAGCTTTTATAGCCGCTTAATGGTTAATTTTCAAGGCTTAGTAGTCGATAGCTTTCACCTCAGTTAGTTGCGTAGCTCATCTGAGATGAGACGTGCGTGCGTGTGTGAATATAAATTAAGATCGTGTGTGAAAACGCCGGAGTACTTAATTCGCATCAAAACAAGGAATTGAAGAACTGGAGCCGATCTTTGACTTCGCGATTTTGCAAGAGATATAATTTGTGAAGTTAGCTGCGTTTCACTGGCAAGTGAACGTTTGATCGCCAGGAGAAACACTCAACATTTACATAACGTGCTCAAAGCGTAGTGAGTAGAAAATATCTCGAGTCTAACGTTGACTCTGAGTTTGTTTTTACCGTTAAATAGTTTATCTCTTACTCTCAACTACACTAAGGATAAAATGTTAGTATATATGAAATATATGTAGACTTACCCGGCTGCGGTTGTGCTGGATATGAGGGTTTCTTCATCCATTCGTAATATTGCGTCTTCGCTGGCGATGTGCGATGATTGTTGTTGGCCGTGATACTGTTGTTGTTGTTGTTGTGGGTCGAGGGGCTGTTGTTGTTGTTGCCGCTGCCCGCTGCACTCAAATGATGGGTCAAATGGTGCGGCGAAGAGGCAGAGGTGGGCGCACCCGGACTGGATATCTCACTTCCTGACACAGTTATGGGCGGCGATGGCAAACCCTCGGCAATATGTTGTTGTTGTTGCTGTTGCTGCTGCTGCTGTTGTTGTTGCTGCTGTTGCTGGGCATGGACTGCCGCATCGTTCGGCTCGTTCAGCTGCGTGGCGCCCGGCGCTGCACCACCCACCGCCGGCGCAGAGCCGCTGCTGCCGGAGCTGGCCGAGCTGCTGGAGCCGCCGCTGGGCAGACCGCTGTTAATGTGCGCCGCATGATGCTGCTGCATCAGCTGATGCGCCGATGTCGGCACGTTCTGCACAAAGTTCTCGCCAGCCGCCGAGCTGGAGGCGGGCGAATGCCATTCGCTGGCGCTCGCTGCCGCCGCCGCCGAGTGGAACATGTGCGGATTGTAGTACATTTGATGGGCGGCGGCATGGTGGGCGGCATGCGGTGAGTCCACGTCGCTCAGGAACTGATGATTGGGCGGCGTATGATAGTTGGTTGGCCAGTTCCAGGGCTGGCCCGCGGCCGCTGCCGAGGCGTACGCCAGATTGGCGTTGTGCTTTTGCGAATAGGGTAGTGTATTGTAATAGTGCGAAACCATTTTGAGGTTAGGGCGCGCAATCAAAACTGTTTATCTTCGAAAATTATTTACTGTTTATTTTTAAGCAATTTGCTTGGTTTTTTTATGCCTCTGTCTTTAAAGCACTTTATTCTATCGGTTTGTTTTATGTGCACATTTTGCAAGCGTTTCTACAAATTTGCTTTTGAACTTTTTCGCGCTTCCCTTTTTTGTGCGCTCTTTTGCACGTACACACACGCGCGTAGTTTTATGGAGTTTGTATTGGTGTTGGTGCTATCTATCGATAAACACTTAATTGTAAACTCTTTGTTTATATTCGTTTGGTATTTTTTCCAATTTAAAACACGCGTGAATTTTGTGTCAACTAATGCTGCGTTCTCTCAACTGCCGTTGCGTCTGGCCTGTTGCGCCGTTAACCGCAGTCGAATACGTACTGAAAGCAACCAGCGTCGAACACTGATAAAAACAAACCAAAAAAAAATATATAGAGAATGGAAAGGGAGCCGCGGTAACCAACAGCAGCGACTGCCGTCTAGCTAGTCGTCTCGCTCGCACGCACGCATGCCAACCAGCCTGAGTGGGCATATTTTAACCCTCATTTCCGTTGCGTGCCTGAAATTCAAGATGGCTTGTGTTGGTTTTTTTTTTTTGCCTGCTCGCTCTCTCGCCAGCCAACGCTGTCCCGCTTGCGTACGTTATGGCTGGCTGGTATGGCTCCGCCCCCTTTTGGACAGGGCTTGGCCAGGTAAACCGGCTGCAAAAGACGACGGTGGGCGTTTGAGCCAAATTATGTGTAGAAATAAAATACCCCTTTTTCCTTTACGACTGCTTCGATTTGTACTATAAACTAATATTGCCTTCGGCTATCCCTAATTAAGTAATTCCATGCGAGTGTGCATTATGCAATTAGTGGCCGTAAAATCATGTTTGTAGTGCCATAACTACGGATTTCATTTATTGCACTCCATGTACATGTACACATCATTCATTGAGCCTTTGCCATTTTGATGTTCAGATTTTTCTGTTTTATAGAGCTAGTTTACTATTAGGTGTCTGTGAGGGTGTGTGTGTGTGTGTTTGCAGAGCAATTGTTACTTTCCTATAAATATAGCGCTAATTGCATTATAAGTGATATAACGCCTGAGAACAGCTCAAATATTGGCTTTGAATTAAAGTTCAAATTGGTTATAAAACGTCTAAATATTTATAAAACATCATCAATTGTTGTCATAACGGGATAGGAAAAGATATGTTGAAGAAGATAAAACGTACATGTGAAGAAAAACGAACATAGTTTGGAAGAAGAAAAACTTTTATAGGAAAAAGAAAGAACTTAGTTGGGAAGAAGAATAGACCATATATAGAAAGAAGAAAGAACACATATATAGAACGAAGAAATATAGGAAGAGGATAGAACATATTTAAGAAGAAGAAAGAACTTATATAGGAAGAAAAAAGAACGTATTTGTGATGTAGAAAGAACATATAAAGGAAGAAGAATGAACTTATTTGGGAAAAAGGAAGACCATATATGTAAGAAGAAAGAACACATATATGGGTAGATTTAAGAATGTATATAGAAAGAAGAAAGAACATATATAGGAAGAAGAGAGAACATATTTAAGAAGAAGAAAGAACATATTTGGGTCGTAGAAAGAATATGAACATTAAGAAGAGAGAACATAGCTTGGAACATCTTTAAGAAGAAGAAAGAACATATATAGGAACTGAAGGAATATATATAGGAAGAAGAAAGAACATATTTAAGAAGAAAGTACAATTATGTCACAAGAAGAAGGAATATATATAGGCATACAGAACACTTGTGATTTCTACAATTGTTGCTTTCATCAAAAATAACATTTCCGATAGTTCCTACAGGATATATTCCCATTGGATATTGTGCTCCGATATGTCTGAAACAAAGAAAAGTAAAGAAATACCTAACATTGATCAGGCTTCATATGTATATATCTTAACCATTAATATCAGGAACATTTTAAGGACAAATAAGGATAAATAAATTTTTCTCATAAGTAAGGAATTTTCCAACACTCGCAACTGCCAAGTTTGCTCTAAATTTCCTTAAGAGCAATAGAGTTTTCTTATGAATACGTGTTTGCTCGATCCTTTGAACCAAAAGCTGGGCGCACGTATGTGAAAAGCCAGGTTAACAAATCGAGCCTCAAGGAGAGACGCGGGCTCAAACCATGAACCAAAACAACGGCCTTTTTTAAGGGCTACCAGCCCAGATCTAAGCCAAGGTAATGCTCATAAAACTGCAAACCTTTTTGTTGCCCAGCCAAAAAAAGGCTGCCAAATTGAACAAACAAAAAGTAACGGAAAACGCAAACACTTTTCGCGTTTCGCGTTTCACCTTTGACATTTGTTTTTGCATGCGATTGAGTAATCCGTTTCGAGTTCCACGAAGTTCTCGCCGAGAGTTAGCCAAAAAGCGCATTCATTGATCGTTCGGTGAGCGCGAATAATTAGAAAAGATGAGAAAAATGCATACTCAGCTGATACAAAGGACAATTTCACGCAGGCAGACCAGGATAAATTGGCCTCACTTAAATTTCACTTTGTTGCAGGGCAAATGCTGCTGTTGCTGCTGCTGCTGCTGTCTGGTGTTGGCCAAACAAAAAACCCCTTAATGCCCACATAAATAGAAAGATTGTAAAACAATTGTTTTATTATGGCAACAGAGCTCGAACCCCGTCGAAAGGACAACAAACAGGACGAGCGATGAGAAAGAGGCAGGGAGGAGGGTGTCATAAAGTTCGCACTACAATTAGCTGGCCGCAGTCCATACTTTTCCGCCCATTTTTTTTTGCTTTCGCAAAGCATCTAGAATTCAAGAGAATTTACGAATAGACCAGGTTTTTTTTTCTGCATCCTCGCGAGCAGGCAAGTCATGCAATAGGCCATAATGTTTACCTGGAAGTCATTAGGGGCGCAAACGCTGCTCGTGCCTCGATCGGGCAAGAAGACAGAAGACTTAAACAAAAGCTGAAACCCTTCTAATGCATAATATTACTATTATTATGACTCACCTTCTGTGGCCCGTAAATTAGAATATGATCATAAACAAAGCATAAAAAAACCAAGAAAAAAAATATATATATTCGAAAATGCAATTATGCTTATAAAACCATAAAGAAAGCGCCTCGTAAATCAGCTTCGGGCAATTAGATCCAGCGAGAGCAGCTCCAAGACAACAAGCTATCTGGACACATACATACTAGTTACCTGTATTTACCTGCTTGTACCTGTATATGCCTTTCAGATAGACCCAACTTTGCCGTCGCCAGACGTCGAATGACGCTTCGCTTGATTGGCTTGTCGGGCTTTTTTTTCGTTTTTTTTTTGTCGCTTTGCTTTGCCTCTTGGTTAATTTGTACGTTCAAGAGTTTTATGGCCATGACTCCGCAGCAAAATTGTGCCCAAAAAAACCTGCCTGCCCCCCTCCCCCAACCTGCCACCCCGCGCCGCAGCCTGCGCAAGTGCATTTTGCGCTGTGCACGCCTTCATGTATGCCGCGATAAACCTTTTGTTGTTGTTGTTGTTGCTGTTAATCAAACAAATTAAACATCAACAAAACAACAACAACAAACAACAAACAAAATAAATAAAGTATTTTTGAATTTTGGAAATTTGACGAACTGGATTTCCTCATAAAACTGATAACAATCAAGAATAACTATCAAGATTCTGGCTTCAATCATTTTAACCAATTTTTAATCTTTAATTCGTTAACAGGCAACATTTGCCAAAAAAAAAAACTTGGCTAAGATCTAGTTTTTGGATAACTTAAATATAGATTTTTCTTCAAAGATATCATATAGATTATACAGTTTTCCAGGTTTATTTCCATTCTGCCCATGAAGTAATAATAATAATAAAAATTGTTTGAAAATTGAATAGATTATATCATCAAGCTCGAATCTCAGGATATGTTGTGTAATCGTATGGGCTGAGGTAATTATAGGGCTAAGAAAATGTGAAAATTGTCGATGGACCGCATTTTTAAGGCCTAAAGCAACTTTCTGCCTTTAGGTCCTGTTCGCAGAGCTGATTTTGAATATCCTTAGTCTTATAGTATAGTATAGTATACAGTATAGTATAGTATAGTCTTAGTCTTATATTTACAAAATTTCAATTGGATAATTTGATTTTTACTATCCAAAGTTTTCATATATGTCCTCGAAACAATTCTAATTTTCCATAGAGTTTGCAAAGAGCTTCAAATCTTAGGACCAAGTTTTACCTCAAATCAGTTTTTCTAACACAATTACATTTACATTTACAATGCCAATTTTCAAAGCTGATTTTCAAAATCTTTCATAAATATTTAACAAATTTCCATTAAACAATTTCTAATATGCACAGTTCGCAGAGCTGAGTTTCAATAGTTGAGATTGACTTTTCATATCTTTAGCTCAGATTTTGGTTCATATCTTAAGCCTTTTCTTCTTATATATATTTAATGAAATGTCCATGAAAGAATTCGAATTTCTTAATAAACAGCTGCCCGTTGCTTTGAAAATATACCAAGCTGTAGATATTTTCATAGGCAAAATGCGGGCCATATTCGATTTGTACCCAAAAATTTGCAGCTAGCAAATATTGTTAGCTAAAAGCAAAGAATTGGGGCCCAAAGTTATGCGTACTTTGGAGCTAGAATGTATTCAGTTTTAAGGCAAATCAGGTTTCAGTTTCAGAGGAAAACAGAATTGTTTCAGGCTTTCTGTTAATGGTTCATCCAATAAAATAGATGCAAAGTCTGGTTTGGAGAACCTTGGTAATTATGTTATGTTTCAGGCAAAGAAGATTAGATAATTTATATAAGATTATATAGATATAGATAAAAAGACGAGAATTGAAACACATTTGAAATAGATTTCAAGTTTTTTGGGCGAATTTTATTCCTAAATTATTAGAAAATTATTTAATTACAAAAATATGATTCTACGACAAATTAGTTTAACAGCTCGATCCGATTAGTTGCTAGAAAAATTATTGTTTAAAAACTATATAAATATGCGAACATTCTGTCGAGATACAAAAAAAAATTAGATAGATAGACATTTTAACCGGCTGTTAAATGTAGCAGGCAGATAAACAAGTTAAAATAGAATAGTCAGAAGAAAAAAAAAGAATGCGTCTTAAGATCAAATTAAATACAAGAGGAATTCTATAATGTTAAGATCGTCGCTTGTTCCGGATGCCCCGACAAACGAAGTGCAAAACAATTCACAAAGTAAACAACAATAAAATCTACTTTAAAAGGAATCAAAAGAGCCTAGACCGAAAAAAAGGTATCCTGACTAAATGAACAATGTTTCGAAAAATGTTGCTCAAAAAGCGTATCAAAAATATATATGTATATGTATTTATCGGTGCGCGTTGACCCCCCGATATATATACTGTTGTGTGAATCATAAATCGATTTCTCTAGCACTTTGCGGCTGTTCCAATTTAGTTGCTGCCCGAGGGAGTTCGAATAGCTTCACTTAGTTCCAATTTGTGGCTGATATAAACAAGGCTACAGATCTAAGCACTTAGATGTCTATATGTCTATTTATATATATACACACACGGCCGAATTATAATCAGATGCACAGACTACGCCGAGCCCAGCACCTCGTTTAGTATCATCTCGCGGGTCATGAACTGGCCGTTGTTGACCCGTGTTCTCGACCGGCTGCGACTGAGCTGGGCGCGTCTCTCGGCGCCGGCGGGTCTCTGGCGACGCGGCTGCCGATTGCGCTGCCCGAAGGCGGAGCCCGTCTGCAGCGCCTCCAGCAGGCTGTCCATGACGCCCTCCTGCGCCTGGGCCGCATCCATATCGACCACGGCCATTTTGCGCTGTTGTCGCTCCATTTGCTCGCGTTGCGATTGTTCGCGTGCCTCCTGCATGCGCTGCTTCTTCTCCTGCTCCTCGCGTATGCGCACATTGTCGTTGTGCGCCGCCTGGAAGGCATCCTTGAAGGTCTTGATGTCCGCAAAGAACTCCTCCATCGTATACTTGCTCGGATCGAAGGCATAGTACTCGCTCAGATCCTTGAACAGCTTCTCCATTTGCACCTGCATTTTGCCTGCAAAAGAATACGATTATTAATATTCCAGAATTTGGCGGATTCAATTGAATCCCTTACCCAGCACATCCACCTGCTGGCGACACTCGACGGCAAATTTGCCCATCACCTCGCTGAACTTGTCGTCCTCGCACTGCGGCACCTTGTTGTTCTGCAGATCCGTTTCCAGATTCTTGACGGCCGCATTCATTTGCCGCATATTCTTCTGTATGGCATCCATGTTCACGCGCGACGCTTTGTTCACGTGCGACAGATCGTCGTAAAAGTTGAGAGCCTCCGGGAACTTCTTCTCGACCAGATCGACCAAATAGTGCAGCAGCGTTTGCTTATTATCCGTATCCTTTGTGTTAGTTAATTTGGTCAGATAGGATATCTCAAAGCCGAAGGCGGCCTCGTTCTTGGAGCCCGAATTCATGTAGTTGCCCAGCAGCAATATGAGCTCCAATATTTTCGAGAACTTCTTGCTGTTGCGTATCTCCTCGCAGGCCGCCGTGCCGGCGACAATGTCCGGCTTGATATCCTGCACCAGGTCCGCATAGGTCAGCTTAAAGTTCAGATTGTGCAGACGCGGCGACAAACGTTTGATTTCACCTGAAAAAGAGTTAAGGAGTTGTGTGAATAAGAGATGCCTTAATCCATTCCAAAAAGCTCTGTCACTTACCTATAGTAGCTGCGAATTGCTCGATGGGCGGCAGGGGCTCGCCCTTGGCCTTGAACTCCTGCAGACGCTTCAGCTGCTCGGGCGGCGGCAGATATTGTATTAGGTTTTGCAGTATATTGGAGGACAGGATGTCGGTATCACAGCGCAGCAGGCATAATTTGATTTGCTCGTAGGATAGATGCTTCAGCGAGCCGCCGAGCAGAATGGACAGATTCTGTGCCGACTTCGAGTCGAGGACACGGAGATCGACATTCTTTTTGGTCAGCGTTGTGGGTTTGTCGACGGCATCCTTTTGGTTCTCCTTCTTCACGGGCTTCGAGGAGAACTTGATGGCCAGCTCCTGTAGGAAATCATCGGAGGCCAGCTTATCCTCCTGGCACTTCACCCAGAATGCATTCTCCGACATCTTGGCCGGGACTATGGCCTTCCAATTGGCACGCTTCATTGGAGTCTTGGGATCCCATTTCTTTTTGGGCTTCAGTCCATGCGGCAGCACCGGCGCCATTGGCATCATCATCATCGGCGGCGGCGGTGGACCACCCGGACGCATCATGCCGGGCATGGGTGGCGGCGGCGGACCACCACCCATGCCCGGCATTGGGGGCGGCGGCGGCGGTCGCGGACCACCCGCCATGCCGGGCATCGGGGGTGGCGGCGGCGGTCGCGGACCACCTGCCATGGGTGGAGGTGGCGGTGGGATGGCGCCACCAGCGCCTGGCGGCGGCGGCGGCATCGGGATATTGACTTTGGGCAATTTGTTGGGCGATGGCGCTACAACACCGCTGGCCTCCATTAGCTTGACCTTCTCCTCGAGATGGGCCGCCTTGGCCTCGGCCTCCTGTTTTGCGCTCTCGAGCGCCTCGATTTTCTTCTCATACTCCTCGGCACGTTGCGATTCCTTGGCCTTTGATTTCTCGACAATGTCGTCCAGCAGCACCGAAGTGTCAATCTTGAAATCACGATTCTCGAAATTGGGATCACAGTAACCCTTGTGGAAGACAATCTGCGTTATGCACTCCTCGATCAGCTGATAGTAGGCGGGCCGAAAATAGAAGTCATCGCGTATGTACAGTAAATGCTGCAAGATGGACAGAAAATATGGCTCCGAGCTCGTATCTGTGACCAGATTCTTGAGCACATCGAAACAATCCTGTGCATCGTCCATGTTGAACTCGACATTGTCGAATCGCTGGACGAACTCCTCGAAATCATCGTCGCGTATCTCCTTGAAGATCTTGAAGTGCTCCTGCAGCGCCTCATTATTGCTGCTCTCCACAATCTCCTTGAACTCATCCAGCCGTTCGTACAGACCCATTCGCATAATCTCGCAGCGCAAATGGAGACGGAAATTCAAATCCGTCGGCGTATTCGTGAGCGTATTGATAAAGATGAGACTGTGGCAGGCGAGCTCCCGCTTGGGATCCTGCTTGTCGGAGGCAAAAAGTGCATCCACAATGGGCCTAAACCGTTCGCTTGTCTTGTACGACGCGGCCGCAATTGTCGTAATCGCACGCAACACCTTCTCGTAGCCATTCCGTTCGTAAACAATGCAAAAGGAGGCCAGCAGCTTGAGAGCCTCGCACATGGTTTGCGGCTTGCGCGGATCCAGCGACTGGGCCAACAGCAGCATCACGCTATGCTGATCCGGGGTCAGGACCACATTCAGGCCCCACGTATTATTCATGATGGCCTTCAGGCAGCGTATGGCCTCGAATTCGATGCGATCGTAGGTGCGATCCTTTTTGGCGCGCGCCAACAGCTTCTCGATCTGCTCGATGCCCGCCTCCCCGAACGCCTTGATCCAGGATATCGTGTTGCTGTTGAGCGCCACACGCAGCGATTCCACGCACTGATAAACCTTATTCTCGCTGTGCTCCCCATTCTGCAGATACTCGATGTAGTCGTTAGGCTTCTCGAACCGAGAATTCGCTCTGCGCTCCAGTGAGTTTTTGCCTGCGAGTGAAGTGTTAAGTAGAAAGTGTTTTATTTAGTTGTGCTTCAATAACTCAAGTCTAGTTAAAGCCAAGAAAACTTGGCTTATATCATATTCTAAGCGGTAAACATAAGTAGATATCGCCTGTTACGTCCAATATGGACATTTCTTGTATCCAAACCAAACAAAAATAGGTTTTAGCAGACTTGCTTAACATTTTATTTACTTTACAGCTGTTAAGCAGCTGTTACTTATTTCACAGCCCCTAAGCATCCCATTTTTATTTAACAGCTGTTAAGCAGCTGTTAACTCGTGGGCATGTTCCACTGTACCCAAGATTAACAGCCGACAGCGCGCTTTTAACTGTAAATCAAACAGCCCAAGCATTTGGCGCGTTTCGGTCCAGTAACTCGCTTTGCTGCTGCTCCCCAACCACGGCTTCGTTATCAGAGGCCTTTCAATGCGTGGCTTTATCAGCGAGAGGAAACGCTTTTCAACGGTTACTTTAAATGTAACCTTGGCTCTTTTTTTTTGTACCGAAAAGCATCAACGGAATACAATGAAGAAATATCGGAGTACAATGTGTACGCACATATACATATGTTTATGTGCATGTATATGTAATATTAATATATTTATTATTCAAAACAATCATTGAAATATATATATACATATATATACATGTGCATATTTAAAATTACGTCAATTGCTTTGGCTGCAGACGCCTGGACGCTGATTTTGTTGATATTTTTTTGCAATTTTTATTGCTTGAGAGTGTAAGCCCCAAGTGCATGATACACACAGCAACAGTTATATCAGCACTAGCTATAACAATAAGTAGGCAACGCTCTCAACAACAGAGAGAGAGAGAGAGAGAGAGAGCTAGAGAGAGGGAGAGGAAGAGAGCGCGCGAGCAGTCGCCGCAAAGTGCACAAGGCAAACTTCATAGAGCATCGTTGCACGAAAGCTTTCATTTTTTCTTAACCTATTTTATATTTTTTTCTTACACGTAATGCATATCCATAAATACACACTTGTACGTATGTGTGTGTGTGTGTGTACGTACGTTTTCTACGTGTATAAATGACAAAATCAGATGAAAATAAATGCTGCGCAGGCGATGATAAATCCAAATGATGCTCATAAACAAAAAACGGAAAAATTGGAGAAGGCGTTGGGTACAGCTACAGGTTGGAAAACAAAACAAAACAAAATAAAAGGAAAGAAAAGGAAAAAGAACAAAAGAACAACAACAAGAATCATTAAAACACAGTGGTTGTGTTTATTATTATAGCTGAGTTCCAAATGAACTCTTCGAAATTGTTTATCCATAAATGTGTGTATATAGTATAAGTATGTTTACATTTTACACCCGTTGGAAAAAAGTATCTTCAGCATTTGAATCATTTCCGTGTTTGGCTTAAGCAGGGCATATTTAAGAGCAGCACCCGCTATAAGGTATTTGCACAAATTATCATGACATTATCACAAACTGAAGATAGAGACGAGTCTGATCTAATTAAGCGTATGGCTTATCAGCATGATGAGCTAAATTGTCATTTCAATGTTATCTCAAGACTACGTTTTGAGACTTATGCTACACATACAAATTTACATATATGGACGATTCCAGGGCTAAACACACACAGCACAGCAGAGTGTGAAGAACCTAGAAAAACTCAAGCTCCTAACATAAGTTGGTTTGAATGTAAATTTGCAGGAATGCCAAGATTTATAGTCTGGACAAACTTAGAGCTAGTCCAGCTTTCAAGCTCATTGCAAACTTAACATGCACTTCAGAGAGCTAATGTTCATGCTAGCGAAAACTGATGCTGATAGATGCCCAGATTTATAGTCTGGACAAGTCCCGTTAAAGCATTCAAGCTCATTGCAAACTTACCATGCACTTCAGAGAGCTAATGTTCATGTTAGCGAAAACTGCTGCTGATAGATGGCGCTAACAAGAGTATGAAACGTGTATCTTATGCTTAAATTCGACAAATTCTATCTACTTTGCGCTTATTAGAGAAGCATTTGTACAGAGTAAGTGTATTTAATTGCCGTGCATTTTTTAATAAGCTTCCATGAGCAGCTGTTAATTAAAATGTTTGGAACGCGCGCGCGCCGCTTCAGTTAATTAATAAAACGGTGTGTTTTTTTTCACAGTCGGTGCCCCGCTTTTGGTGACGCCCCTGATGTTCTGCTAGGCGGCCAGGTAGTGCCAAATAACGTTTTTTTTCCCCCCTATTAGCAGTTAGGTAATTGTAATTAGCATATGGTTTAGGCCAGTTAATTGAAATGTGTACCTGGTCGCGATATACGAATTTTAAATTGAGCTTTGGGGGCACATTGGATATGCCAAAATTGGGCACAAATCGTTGCACCCATTTTATTTGTAGATAAGGCAAGCCATATCTTATACAAGGTATATATGCATTGATAACGTTACATTCCAGTTAAAATGCGGCATGAATCATCCGCTAAAATAGCAAATGCGAACAAGCGCAATACGAGGTGATAATTTAATAGAAATGCTGGCAAATCCAATAAAAACTTGGCAAGAACAAAGCACACACACAGTCCTACAGTAGTCGCTGGATAAATGGGACAATCAGTGAATATGAGAAATGTTCAGAAAATTAGAGGTCAAGGTGAAAGAAGTTTGTGTTCAGACTATTTTGCCTATTTGTTTGTTTGCAATTAAAATCAAATCTAAAGCGAAAGCTTTCACCTTAGCGAGCGACCACTGTATTCGTGTCTTGTATTTCACCTTCCAAGTTTGTGCACCTGTCAATCTTATCTGAGGCTAACGCCTTGGTTCATTGTCTTTGTGTCTGTCAGCCCGCTCTCGTTTATTCCCCTCTCTCCACTTACCTTTCATGTGCATGAATATCATCTTCTGGCGTTCCTCGACGGTCTTGCTGAGCAGCGGTTCGCGCTTGTCCTTGGGTATGTTCATATCCTCGATGATTTCCAGGAACTTGGCATTCACCTCTGCCTCGCTCAGGTCCTGAATGTGCCGCTGCAGCTCATCCACATCGAGGGCGCCGTCATTGTCCGTGGAGACGGGCCGCCCGGCGCTGTGCGGCAGCGAGTTGCTGTTGTAGTTGCCGCTGCCCTTCGACTTGGAGGGGCGGCCGAACCAGCTCTCCAGCAGGCCCCCGCCCACCGATTTCGACTTCTCATGCCGCGACATGCTGCTGCAAGCAACAAAATTCGATTTTAGTTAAATTAATTAATTAATCAATTGCAAAGCAGTCGAACCCAAATTTTTTGAGACGCATTTCTCTGCGCTTTAGTAGGTGTGTGTATGTGTGTGTGTGTGTGTGTGTGTGTGTGTGTGTGTCTTGTTTGTTTGTTTTCTTGGACATGCGCAACGTTGGCTCTACCCAGCTGTTCATTGTTTACAAACGGGATCTCTCCCTCTCTTTGAACTGCACGCCCCGAGCAGCTGCAAGGCACTAACAAGCATCTCTCCCCACCAAATCGACTGCAACTCTATTATCGGTGATGCTGCCACTTGTTTATTTACCGTAAGAACATATTGGCAGCGGCAGCAGAGGGCTTTGAGCAGAGCTACAATTGAGCTAGAGATGAGCGCGTGCCTTGAACTTTATTTTGCATCT
Organism: Drosophila kanekoi; assembly: GCA_037075305.1. Classification (NCBI taxonomy): domain Eukaryota; kingdom Metazoa; phylum Arthropoda; class Insecta; order Diptera; family Drosophilidae; genus Drosophila; species Drosophila kanekoi. Next base: position 3,864,051 of record JBAMCE010000678.1, read on the forward strand.
GTTCATATGAACGAAATCGAGCATAATCAACTATCGCTCATGAGCTCTTACTCCAAATAGTTCTTTTTGAGAATATAACAGAAAACTATTTAAACGACTAACGGTAATTAAAGCTCTGTCAATTGTAGACTGTAGATCTTGAATATTCATATAAAAACTGAAAGATAAACAGATAAAGAAGAGAAGGAACTAGAATAGTTAAGGAAAGTTACACCCTGCACATTGCAAAATTAACATATTTATTTATCTCTTTCGGCTACGTTGTATATCCTTTCTTGAGGAATATTAACTGTCAAATAGTGGAAGTCTTTTTCTATGTGAACTACCCTCATTCTTTAAGATATCTTAATATATCTTTATTTTTTTTACTTACAGCCCGGAGCGGATCGAACTACTATGTATCAACAGGTGTCCAAAGCAAAAGAAGTCAATAAGTACGCTTGTCACAGTGAGTAAAATCTAGTAAGAATACTATAATATACAATGAGGCTTCTATAAAAACTATCGGAAAATATAATTTGTCTCTGAAAACACATTAAATTGTTCCAAACATCTTAATCAAACAGACTATTTGTCATTGAATTTAGTCATTAATCAAGTATTATATACAAATAATTGATATTTCTTCGATAAGAATGTTCTTTATTAAACTGTTATTGCAAGCGTGACACATTGCGATACTTGCGACCATCCCTAACCGCTAATTAGCGGTGGCCGCGATGTGTGAAGTTGGGGGCACGTGGTGCATGAAAACTGTTAATTTAAATCACAAATACAAACATTAAAATGTAAAAGCTTTAATAAACAAATGAGATAAATACATAAGTAATAAGCATTATTGAGCGAGCTGCAAAAAATATGACGCGATAATTACCAAAATAGGAAACGACAAAAAATATATGGGAGAGCGCGTGAGAGCGCAAAAAGAGAGAGAGAGAGAGCAAAAGATAAGAATTACGCGGGGTCATCGTTAGTTGTGTGCATGTGTGTGTGTGTGTGAATCATTTGGCGGCATTCAAATGCAATTTTGTCAGTTAAATTTTGAATTCGCGGCTCTATCGACGTTGCCTGGTTAGAAGCTAAGCTTATGATTCATTAAGAAGACAGGTTTTGCGGCCTGATGTTGTCATCGGCAGCAAACTGTGAATGATCTTAGGCAGATGTGTTTGCCTGGCGCGCATTGCAAAATATCTTAGACAGCTACTTCGCAGCAGAGATCAACAATTTCTTTTCATGTCGAGTAGGAAATGCTTTCAACAAGATTTCTTTAGCTCGAGAATTTACCGCTGCTGCTGCTCTTGCTGTTAATTCTGTTGTAATCGCTTCAGTGGCTGAATAGGCCAATGCAGCAGCAATAATAACAAGCGTGCTTTAGTCTGAAGTGCTCGACTAGCAGATACCCTGTAAACACAAGCTATAGAACGTATGCAGATTCTTAAATAACTTTCATGAGCATAGTTCGATTTTCAAGTCATGATCAGTATTTTACGTAAATATTCTACATAAGTTTTTACAAACATATCATACCCCTTGTCATTCCACTTTTAATGAGCAGCAAGCACACTGTGGCAGCAACATCAGCTTTGTTTACATTGAACCTAATGCACTTTGCTGCTAATGAACATCATGTACGGCAATTGTAAACAATCGCTGTGTGGCGGGCTTTCAAATTTATATCAAAAATTATGTATAACGGCTTTAAAATGCAAGAAACGTGCTCTGGAATGCTGAAATTCCAAGAAGAGCCGATTAACAAACAACTACAACAACAACAACAGCAACAACTGAGGCGAGACTTAAAGCAAGAATTCATAAATGCGCTCACCTTCGTTTCTACATGTATGCATATGCGTGTGCGTGTGTGTGTGTTAGTATATGTTTTGTCGCTGTGCTCACTTTTGATTTTTCGGTGGTTTACGTCATAAGACTAAAAAATAATGGCTTGGTTGGCAAAGGCAGGCGAACACACACACAGGCACGCTCGCACGCACACACACACACACCCATGCGATCAAAGAGAGCAGTCAAACACCCCCCGTACTGTTTGTATTGTCACAGTGGTTGTTGTTGTAGTTGTTGCTGTTGCCGTTGGGTGCGCTGCTGGCCGAATTTTTTTTTTGTTTGTTTTATATGCCGCGACGCTGGCCCAAACAGAGCTGCGCAGCGCACTTTAAGCAGACAACCACACACACACACACTCACACACAAGCAACACACACAAATTCACACGCACACGCAGTGTCTGCTTGCTTTGCGTGGTAATTACAAGGCGATTTATTTAAACAAGTACGCAAGCTTTGTACCATATAAATAGCTGACAAGAATTTCGCTTACTTTTTGTTTTTGAATTTTTATTTTTCGGTTTGGCGTTGATCACTTGGCTGTTTGTGGTAATACCACTTGTTGCTGTCTCGTTGGCGCATTAAACGACACATGAAACAGTGCAAATTTAAAGCTCTACTACGTGCGCACGCTTATCAAAACACTCTGTTCACAAATTAACACGTAATTATATTGTGCTTCGATTTGCCGTTTGGCACAAATTACACAAACATTAACAATTCAAGCGTTCCTCTAAGCGTTCGGTTAAGCATTTGCTATTCAGTTCAGCTCATTTCGTTCAGTTCCAATTCGATTCAAATGTTATTTATTATCGCTAGCGTTGATATGGTATCGCTATCGATATATTTTAAAAGAATGTTAAGATCACTACGATACATTTCAATGTTAAATTAACATTCTTCAAGATATATATAGATAGATATAGATATAGATATAGCAGAAGCATTGCTAAACTAGTTTTGTCTGTCTGTCAATATATATGTGGCAGCAGATAATAATTTGTATAATATTCAATTATTAATAATTCTCAATAATGTAAGATACACGTTTTGCGGATAACATTCAAATTTTATGTTATTACCAAGATGGCTAAAAATATCGATGATCCTATCGATATCATGTCACAAGTACTTTCGCGAATGTTAACTTGGGGTAGAAAATACTAATAATCGCATACCAGAAAAATATGACGTGTGAATATCGATACAAAGCCGCGAAATTTGATTGAAATTGAGTCTGAATTTTAAACTGGATTGAGAATGATAGCATGTATTTTCCCAAAAATAATCATATTTTCCCAATTTTCTCGTCTAAAGCACTGGGACATATTGATAAACCTTTAAGAAACTAATGCATGGTTACAGACACAAACAAAATTTCAATGCTTAAAGGAGCTGCCTTTTATATATTTCGAAAAAAACACAGATAATTTGATGACCACATAGACCATAGTTTTCTTTGAGACTGTTTCGATTGTTTTTAATTGTTTACCACGCACTATGTGTCTAAAGATGTGTGTGTGTGTGTTGTGTTGACATACTTATAACCAGAGTTATAGCTAATTATTAGATAATTAATGGCATTTATAATGCTAAAATTAGGCTACAAAACGTAATTAAAAACATATGTGATAGTACATTAAAATCGAATATAGGTTATCCGCGAGTAGATACACAAGATACATTCCTCCTAATACTTAGAAACTAAAGTATTTCTATATGCTGCCACTAGCTGCCTTTTCTTTCGCTAATCCATTCGCTTTAACATTTAACATACGACATTAAATTCAGAGCTTAAACCTAAAATACTATTTACATTTAGTGGTCTGGTCCAGCAGCTTCTTCCACAGATCAAACTGTTCGTTCGATTTGATCATGTGCACGCTAATCGCGTTGCGTATATTGCACGGATTGAATGAGATGCGTCGATTGACGAACTCATTCACATGCAAACGCTCGATGCCCAAGCTTTGGGCCACAATGCCCGTGGTGAAGACATCCTCCAGCTTCAGATAGACCGTCTTCAGCGAACGCACATAGAGATCATGCACAACCTCGCCGGTCATCACGTAGGCGGGTCCCGTGGTAAACGATGGAAATACGGCCGCCGGAAATTGATCAGTCGATACGTAGTACTTTGATTTTTTGTTGCGAATGGGCTTCCATTTCTTGGCCAAGCGGCCAAAGATGGCGCGCTTCTGCTTACGCTTTTCCAGCTGTGTCAGAAAATTCAACAGCCTAGGCACATTGATGAACATATCATCGTCCGTCTTCAATATGTACTTGGCATGCTGGCAATGCTGATCGACCCATTCCAGCGACGAGATGGTCTTCAGCGTTAGATTATTGTATGAATCAATAAAATTGCCACGTATCAGATCGCCATAGATGAAGTTCTCCTGGCTAAGCGCCTTATCCACCGTCTCGTTGGTGCCGCGACCCACGACAAAGGCCATGCTTATGTCCCGCCGCACGCCGTAATGTCCCCAGGTCTGGCGTATGGACATGCGCGCATCCGCATGCGTCTGTGCCGAGGTGATCAACACGAGCAGCCGGGTGGTTGCCCCGTTCAGCGGACATAGGCGTTCGATATCGATTTCATCGTTTAGATGGCCGCTCTCGTAGATTTTCTCCGCTGCAATGCCCTTGGACGGATCCACCGGACCGTTGGCTGGTGCCTTGTTGTTAACTTTCACCTTTGGCATTGGTGGTTTTGGTACCGGAGGCGACTTCTCCTTCTGCTCGGCCACATCCGACGCAGATTTCACCGGCATAACAGCATATGAACCAACTGCCGCATTGTTGTTGTCCAGCAAATTAATTTGCAAGTCCTCAATCAGGCCCGGCTGATTGGTCTTATCTGCAAACAAAGCGTAAAAAATTGAGTAATGCTTCCGCGAATAAGCAATATATATATATATATGTGTATATAGAGTATCTATGGGTACATCATGTGCGCGCCGTTGTGTTGAATGTGCAATTTAATAGCGCACGCAAACAAGCCAAACCTTTGTCCAGCCCACAGTTGGACCGTTATGGGAAATGCGATACCTCACACTGGCGGACAATTGAAAAACAAACAAAACGGACTTCAGCTAATGACTTCTGTTGCTGCTGTAGCTATTAATGCTACCATGTTATACCCTTGCAGTAGGCACTGAGAACGACAGCTTGAAACAAACTATATACATTCCCGATCAGCTAGACGAACTAAGCTGACAAAGATAATTGCTTAAAGAGACACAGAATACGTCTCTTGGCGGCATCGAACGGACCCCTATACCATTTAGCTGACTTGGGAAATCTTGGCTTAACATTGGTTTTTGTTTTGGCAAACATTTTTGTTTTATAAATAGCAGCCTGACTTTTGAGTAGCGAGCTTCATCATGACGTAAAGCTCTTAAACAATGTTTTTTAAAGATATCTTGACTGAAATCTCCGATACCTAAGTTCTTTAAGGAAAGCCTGTTTTGTCTTGTGCAAAAAGCGAGATTGCTTATTCACATCGCATCATATATCACATTTAGTTTCTGTTGGAACATTCGATTGTACAATTTCTTATTTAAACAAATAATCTGCTGATTCAATGCATTTATGAACATCTTATATTGCTCGCATGGGATTGCTTGCGGGAAAGTCTAGAAATGCTTTATGCCCGCCAGGGTATTTCATGTTCGGGCAACTGCAAAGATAACTATTCTTTCTGGTATACATTGTTTTCATGGTTTTTCGCTTTTTAATTTGCACAAACGACAACTGTTTAGCGCAACATGCCACGCCCATAAATTGACAACCAACCCGTGCGTTGTTCGCTGGGCGAGGAGACAGCACCTGCCGCTGCTGCCGCCGCCGCCGCCGCCGCCGCTGCCGGGTTGCTGCTGTTCGATGTCATGTTCTTTAATATCTTATCGGCGTTCTCGATGAATTTTTGCAAATTGGAAGTGGGTATCATCAGAATCTCGGCGTCCGACGGCGATTGCTGCTGCAGTTGTTGTTGTTGTTGTTGCCCAGTAGCAGCTGCTGCCGCTGCCTGTTTGGCAGCCAAAGATTCGTTGTTGTTGTTGTTGGAGTTGATGTTGCCTGCAATTGATTGATACTTTTGCATGCACTGACATTTGAGAAAGCTTTTCATGTAAACTCACCTGTAATTGTATCAATATTTTGCACATATTGCTGTTCTTCGAGCAGCTCGTCGCCGAAACTGGGCACCTGCTCGCTGCCCGCTTGGCTGGGACTGGCGCCCGCAGCGCCGCCATCCAATAGTGCATCCTCATCGATGGTGGGCAAACGATGCTGTTGCTGCCCTGTCCTTTTGCGCTGCAGCTGATCCTGGACCCGGACCTTGCCGGCCGGCAGCTCAGCCTCAGCTGCAGCTGGCGCGAGGCCAAATTCACCGGTGTTGTTCAGCACAACCATCGCCGGCAGCTGCTCCGCCTGCTTCAGCTGCTGGTGCTGATGCCCGGCGGCGGCGGCGGCGGCTGCTGTCAGCTGTTGGGGCGTCGGTGGCGGCGGCGGCGCGGCAACATGCATGTGCGTCGGCGTCAGCGTCGCGGTGGTCGAGTATGACGCATAGATAAAGATTGTGAGTATCACAACGATCAGAACGAGCAGAAAGCGCAAAATGCGCGTATTGTGCAAGTTGCCAACTACCATTGCGATCGATTCAGTTTCAAATGACTCAAATGCACGATTTTTGAGTATTTCCTTTCGTATCTAGAAACTATTTCAACTATTTCGTGTACATATATATGTATATATTTATTTGCGAGGGAAAGCACTTGCTATGCCTGGCACAAGAAACGTGGAGCGACTGCAATGGAAGATAAAAGAAATAGAATACTTAGTTCACATAAGGAAATTATATATTTTCGTAAAGGCAACTTCATACGTGTGTGTGTGTGAGTGTGTGTGAGTGTGTGTATGTGTGTGTATTGTTTTGTCAAGTGTTTGCCGGAAGTAAACAAAGGGAGTGTGTGTGCGTGTGTGTGAGTTAATAAAGGTTATAAACTTAGATGGAATCACATTATTTTGCCACTCGTAATTAAAAGAGCTACCATTTATCTTATCTCTCAACGAGGCGAACTAACTGAACAACTAATGATATTTATCGCTGCATATTTATCTATTTATCGATAACAATAAATTGTCCACAACTGAGAAAAAAGACCCGTTAAAAGCAACAAAAATGTTTGATAGGTGCTTTACCACTAAGAAACTACGAATGAATTTGAATGAAAATGTACGACAACAAATTTTATAGTTAAAATATTGACAGTTCACCCAAATTTGCCAGATGAAAAAGTTGAATACAAAGAGGAAATCTATTTCTTGCTCTTTTAACGCACAAAACCCAATCTCCACAGTTCAACAGTTAATTCATTTATCAATTAGTTAATAAAAAGTTCGTTTAAAAGTAATCTCGCTGCCAAATAGAACATAGAATAGACCAAGTTAGGCAAAAACCTGACGCATTTATTGATGTGCATAAAGAATATTATAGCACACATTGGGCTCGGGAATTTTAGGCGAGTTTCACAGTGCTCTTATAATACGAATACAATTTGTTATACATTGCATTGCAAACAATTTCAATTGTTCTTCTTTTCACGGACAATCAATCGCTTGTTTATCAAATATACGTTATATTTATTTGCATGCTAGACCATATATAATTCTATTCCCGATTAAAGTACATAAATCTTTACGATTGTGCGTGGCTTTAGCCGACTATTGCCCAGATAGGGACTACGGCCAGATATGGTTATCCGTAAAAGAGCAGAGAATAAAAGAGCACGGAAACGCAGGCACGGATTCGAACTGAACGCAACGAAAATTTCAGTTGTCAAAAGGAAATAAACATTTGCTTATCGTTATGTCTTTGGATTTTTGCTCGAAATGTAAATTGGCTAAAGATAAAACTACAAGAAAAATACGAAATACGAGCATAATTAGTTTGGAAGTGTTGTTGAAGAACTCTAGAATTTTACCTTAAACATTCAACACATTAGCAAAGCAGTAAAACAATTTGTCTTCGCCTTATAGAGTGTAATCAAAACAACACTCGAAAATTCTTGAAATATATATACAAAGCACGTATGTGCATATAGCTGACGCATGCGGAGCAAATAATTTGGGCAAAACAATCGCAGACTGAAGACGGGCTTTCTGCTGTTCTGGCCATGCTAATGAGCTGGACAAATGTCGGGAGAACGACGCATGAATTAGAGAGCATCAATCTAGACATTTCATAAAGCCAGCTGGCGAGAAGAGTTGAGTGTTGAGAAGCGCGCTAAGTAGAAATTCAAGCTATTTTAAAACTCGTTTTGCCTTTGCTTTTTATCTAAATTTATTTAATTTTACAAAAAGCGTATGCAAATATGTTCAAAGCACTTAATATCTATAAGTCGCAAGTGCCGCGCAGTTAGTTAATTGATTAGCGATCGAGAAAGGCCAAAGAGCTGATTGCAGTTCATTTACATTTTGACTGCGGGTTTATTTGTGTTGGATTCAACTTGAATTCTAGACAAATGTATAAACAATTCAATTGTATTTACTTAACATTTCCGCACAGACATCAAATCAAATTTATATGATAAACAAAGAAAAAACTGATTTTGTTCAGCACGTGGTTTGGCTTAGATCAAGGTGTGGACACACTGGTGAGCAGTGTTGGTCAGTGCTTAACTGGAAGATTTTTAACTTAACTGAAATTCAGTTTCCTTAAGTTTAGTGAGGTTAAGATAGAACCCAGTCTTACTTCTAATATCAAGAAAAGAAGCTTAAAATAACAAACGCTTAAAGCTCGCTTATTTTGTAGCTAAAATTTTCGTTCTTCTCAAGCGTTGTCAACACTGGTCAGCATCCATAGTTTGTTGTTGCCTTGGGCTGTTGTTTTGTATGCGCAGACACAGACACACGTAAAGTTAACTTTGTGAAAAATGCTTGACCCGATTCGCGCGAAGAACCTGAAGCAACCCGCCTGCGCAAACACTTAACCCGCGACAGGGTATTGTAGCTAACACACTTGGCCCAGAAACTCAAGATAGAAGCCGGCAATTGTACAGCTCAAGTTTCAATCAGCCTCACCTGGCCAAACGGAAACTTCAGCGCTTATCGAGCGATTATAAGTATATTTATTGCACTCTGAAAGGTCTCCCCGATAGCCGAACAACTGACAAGTTTATCGCTCAAGTGGATTTCATATAGTACATATAGTTCAATTGTTAAGGGCCCATTAAAATGCTAATAATAGTTAACTGATTTCTATTACTAATTTCACATGGTGACCCTCCCCGCCTATAAATATAGAACCTGTTAGCCAATGGACGTCAAAGCCAAACTGACGTCAAACCCAATCAAATAAAGGCCAAAACATATAAAATGCCATCAAGAAAGTTAAACAGTGATTGCTCGAAGAAAGAGAATGAAACTTCCAGAAAAACAGAGAAAGAATTGTCTAAAAATGAGAACAAGCAACTCATGTAGATAATATAATTATTCTAATGAAATTCTCTAATAATATTAAGATAATAATACTATCATTAATAATATATTTTTCCCCAATTCTAATAATGCAAACGAGCTCTGCAATGTGTAATTGGGTCTGGGACTTTCCTATTATAACTTGCAACAAATTACTAGATTGGCCTTATCAGACACGTAGTTCTGTAGGTTACAGATAACTGGTCCGTCACTGTCTAGCTGGCGTCTTTATCTAATCTGTCTAATTAAAACGACTCATTGAAAGCAAGTCAAATAACACGCATAAGATTGTAATTGGCATGTTGGCTTCGTCTAAGTTGTTTACACAGCTCGAAAGGTAGCTGACAGATAAAGCAATTAAGATATTTTGCCATGAGTCCTTATAAATCTCAATAACAATGGGGGTTATCATAAAAACCGAGCTACCATTTTCAAGCGGGTTTTACCCAACTCTGATAATCATTCCGCCAGTCATTGCATCAATCAGGTCAATTAGGTTTCGATTCTTAAGCGTTAATTGTTGCATTTACCTGCTTGTTTTACCCAAACTTTGATGATCAATCAGTCAGTCATTTTATCAATCACGTCGAACAATGATAGTATTTACAAGCGGGCTGTACCCAAAGTTGGGTAATTTTATCAATCAGGTTAATTACAATCTATTTAAGCGTGGTTTTACCCAAACTTTGATGATCAATCAGTCTGTAATTTTATCAATCATGTCGATTACAATCCGAACTACTATCAGCTGGTTTTACCCAAACTTTGATGATCAAGCAGTCTGTAATTTTGTCAATCAGATCGGATAATTGCAGTATTTACTTGTAGGTCTTACCCAAAGTTTGTAATCAATCAGTCATTTTATCAATCAGGTCAATTCGAATCCATTTAAGCGAAGTTTTACCCAAACTTTGATGACCAGTCAGTCATTTTGTCATCACCAATCAGGTTGATTAAATGTATTATTTACTAACGGGTCTTACCCAACTGATTGACAATCTATCAGTCAATCAAATCAATCAGCCAGACTGTAAGCGTTACCTAATGCAATTAAACGTAGCATAGACTAGTTAGTTTTATCCAAACTTTGATGATCACGCAGTCAATCATTGTAATACTGAATAATCAATCAATCAGTCAGTCAGTCAGTCATCAGTCAATCAGGCCAATAATATTGTTTCTTGTGCATAACCCTTTTTTCGTAAGATTTATAGCTGACACAGCCCAGTTGTTGGCTCGATATATGCACAAATTGCGACTATATCTTTGGCTGTCAGCGTGGAATTGTTTTAGCTAGTTGACATTGTTTACGATGTTTTCTTTGACGCACTGTGCAATTTGGTGGCTTATCGTGACGCCTAGCTGGAGACAATAATATATGTGAACTGAAACGCAGGTACTTAGCCAAACAGTGTCAAATATATGAAAAAGGAAAAAAACTAACAATAAACTTTGTATCGGAGACCGCAGCGTGACGCGCTCAGCTGTCTAGAAAGCGAGAGTGCTCTATGCTATATGCTATATACTATATAGCTTAGTACAAATAGATTAGGCTGCTGCTAGTTCATCTCTGACGCGTGCTACTAGCCCGCCCGCCCGATGAGTCATGTGATAAGAGCATGTGGTACCTGCTGCAATGTTTACAAATGCTAATCAATTGAAATACTTCCGCCCCGCTCAACGCCGGACAATGCCATATCAGCGTCTATACTAATTGCTGCGGCTTATCAGCCATGTACACTGTAAGAATTTCTATGTATGCCCATTTACTTAATATTTCAATGGATTTTCCACTTAAGCAACAAATAATGTTTAGAAAGTTATCACTGGAAGAATTTCGAAGTTTTTCTATTGTAAATATCAAAGAACTTTTTTTAAATCATAATATTGCTTAGAAAACTCTTAGAAATAGATACTTAAGAGACGATTAACTTGATTTAAATCTTTTTTCCTTCCACTTTTATTGAGTTCGGTTTTTTCCTCTTACTAAGATAAACTTAATGATTCGTAACATGTAAATGATTTAAACAATTTATTTTGAAATGAGGCTAATGGAATGAGTCAAGGGGCCCAACATTTGCCCTGGGTCGTAATTGCGCTTCTGAACACGCGATTTTTTTCAGTGTTTCGCTTCTCGAATTACTTGCAAAGTGTTAAACTGCGATATGAATGTAAAAATTTGCAATTATTATTTAACGCGCTGTTAAACTAAAACAATTGTTATCATTTATTGCATAATTTGTGTAGGTGAAGCTGAATTCGCCTCGGCTGCTGCTGCTGGCGCTTCTAAGCACATTGTACAAAAACTATGGACCCTGATAAGTACATTGAACCGCAGATAATTGTCGGGTTATACCGAGAAAACGGGTTTCCACAACCAAACCAAAGAGGAACAAAATCTTTGGCTGGACCATGTGGCTATCAATCAAAGTGGCATCAAATGCCAAAAAGAGGGCGTTGACCAGCCACTTGATAAAAAAACAGAAACAAAATATATCCAGCTGATCCGCTTGGCTAGCTTAACTATAAATATATCCATGACACTTCCGCCAGCTTGAGAAAGAAACCTTCGCTCCGACTAAACGCACATGGAATTTGGCAATAGCCAAAAACTATTACCCAATCTTTAACCAAACAAAACAGAGGAAGAAAAAAGCGTTATGCTTATGTTAATACATTTAACAATAGGCCAAGTAGCGGGCTCTACGACGAGACTGCACGACTAGCGAATGCCCTGCAAAACACATACGAACAAGCATGCAGTCTGTGCTTCTTCTTCGCAAACTAGACTAACTTGAAGGGTATTGGAGTATATAGTATATAGTTTAAGATTCAAACAAAATATTGATTTCCCTGAGAACATATGCAGGGTTTATTTTAATTGTTAACAGCCTGTGCTGACATCGATATTTATCGATTATTGTATAAACAGACATGTCTCGATCGAGTGGTTATGCTTCTTCTGCGTGTTACACACATTTATATAACTTAATTATACCCACTTATCAATGGTTACAGGGTATTCCAAAACAACGCAGTCATCGCTGGCCCATTGCATTATCACTGGCCCTCAGCAATGCCCCCCTCTCTTTTACCCGCCCTCTCTCTCTCTCTCGCACTCGATCTCAGTCACACACATGGACGAACTAACTTACCTGCAGCTAGTCGCGACGTCGACGTCGAGTTGGCGAGTAAATTTGTTAATTGAAGCAGCGACTGAGGCAGCGACGTCAGCGTCAGCCTGAAGACAGCGACAAAGTCGTCGACGTTGACGCTGGCGTTGGGGCTATGGCTGTGGCTGTGGCTGTGGCTATTGTTGGACCAGGGTCAAGCATAATTACTAGATGGCTATGTGCCTGGCTTCTTGTCTTCTTGTTGTATTAGCTATTTTGAGTGTTTGCTCATAATTAATTTGTATTTTGTTGACATTATGCGTATAAAAAAGAATTATGACAACAATTAGCTGGCTTTTGTGTGTTCTTTTTCTGGACGTCCCACTGTGCCAGCTGCCGCCTAGTCAGTCGCCTTGGGAGCCTGTGCTTCGACTATCCGATTATGTGTTTAGCCTTAATTTAACGCCAGTTGTTTTAAAGCTGTTTCATTAGTCATGCAGCAGGCCAGGCATAAAAAACAGACTACGCGTTTATTTCTGGCCAATATGCATGTGTGTATGCAAAGGTTTCGCGATTTTTTTTTTGTTTCTTTTTTGCTTTTCAGTTACTTTAACGCTTGTTGGTTGCCGTGCGACGACGATTTGCATTTGTTTTTGTACAGCTAATGACACTTTTGGAGGCTTATACACTTTATCGCGCACACGTATGCAGTGAAATGGCTTTTGAATTTAGGGTTTTAATCTCATTAAAATAAATCTCAAATACAGTTTTTGTTTACTCCGCGAATCGCGAACGGGTGCGAGTCGGTTGTGTTCGTCCGCTGCTCGTGCTGCGTTTCTTCCTCTTGCTTTTCGTACTAATATAAATAATCACCCTGTGGAGATTAACAGCTTGCATAACAGCGTCATGTTATTTTACTGTTAACAACAGTAAACTGCTATTAATTACTGATAACTTTTCTGTTGCAATTCATTGACAAATTATTTCAAAATTCTACAATTGTATTCATTTGGAGAAAGCAAAAAATCACTCTGCTTTTGTATTCTCGCGGTAAGAATTAATAGCAGAACAAACCATGAAAGTCGGTTACAAAAGAGTTGTCTCAGTTTAAAAATTTATATTTCATTTAATTTATATTTTGTAATAATGCTATTGTAAAAGATTATGAAGTGCATGTCTTTCAATACAGCCATGCAATGCTTATGGAATGTTAACATTCTTGGAATTATGTTTAATTTTCAACTCTAGCTACAGAAGGAGAATATATTATGTGAAGAGTCCAACAGTTGAAGAACTGTTGGCAACCGTGAACAGCGCAACTGTGCTTATCGATAAACTGTGTACGTCAGCTGCAGCTGTCAGAAGCGATTCACAAAAATTTTCAACAACCGACTTGTTATTGTGCTCGCCTCCGTGTATTTGTTTGGTCCATATAAGAGTAAAGTGAGATTAAACGCATATGTTAAGCATAATTGTTGTATTTAAATGTTGCATGCATATAATGCACTAAGTGTCTCGTTCGTTCAACAAGGCGACAGCGGAGAACACAACAACAGTTGAAAGCCAGAAAAAATAAAAAACCCCCCCAACAAGAACGCATAACTATGTCATTTGTCGGCGGCGGGGTGGTGGGTGGTGGCACCGATGTGCACAAATTCGTTGAGGCCCTGCAGGCAGACTTCAAGACGCTCTCACTTGAAACCAAGAAGAAGTACCCGCAAATAAAAGAGGTAAGTGCCAGTGCATGTGCCAGGGTCAATTGGTGGCCGTTTGTTGCCTCATTAAACCCGCTGACGTGTGCATCATTGTGGCAATTTGTCATGCGGTGGCAACTGTGTGCGCAGTGGTTGCCACTGAAGGGCTTTTCGGGGGTGGGGAGGGGGCCCTGCTCTCTGCACCTGTGTGTGCACACGACGCAATTATGAAATTGATATCGGACCGGTCAGCGAAAAGCAATCAAATTGATTTTTATGGTCGTTAATAGATAAACACAATTTCATTTTGTTGCAGGCATGCGAAGAGGCAATTTCAAAATTATGCACCGCCGGCAGCAGCCAGCAAAATTCTGTATACTACACCGTCAATCAGATACTCTATCCTCTGGTGCAGGGCTGCGAAACCAAAGACTTGAAAATTATCAAGGTGAGTCATCAGCATAACGGTTACCATTCCACCCTTTCACGTATCTCTTCGTCGAAAGTTCTGCCTGGGCATGATGCAGCGCCTGATAACACAGCAGGTGGTAGACCAGAAGGGCGCCCTGTATATAACAAACGCCTTGTGGACACTGATGGAGCACAACATCGAGGAGGTCAAGGTGCTGCAGACGGTGACGCTGCTGCTGACCACCAATCTGGTGGTGCATGGTGACACGCTGGCCAAGGCGCTGGTCTTGTGCTTTCGCTTGCACTATACCAAGAATCCGACAATTGTAAACACAGCTGGCGCGACAATACGACAGTTGGTCTCTCTGGTCTTTGAACGCGTTTATTTGGAAAAAGACTCGGTGCACAGTCTGCAACAACAACAGCAGCAGCTGCATCAGTCGGGCACAAGCAGTCCGGATGCCGATGGCAATAGCACACAAGATGGACAAACGTTTGCTATGGACGCCTTTCATCTGTTTCAGGACCTCGTGCAGCTAGTCAATGCCGAACAGCCCTTCTGGCTACTGGGCATGACAGAAATGACGCGCACTTTTGGACTCGAGCTGCTCGAGGCCGTGCTGAGCAACTTTAGCGCAGTGTTCCACGAGGTAAGCCTGAAATAAATATGGCAATCGACCACAATAATAACCCATTCTCGTATTCCGCACAGAATCAAGAGTTCCGGCTGCTGCTGAAGGAACGCGTTTGCGCATTGGTCATAAAACTATTCTCGCCGAATGTCAAGCACCGCCAGCTGCCAGCGCCAAGCAATGGAACAGCTACAGTGCCCGTGGACAAGCCATATTTTCCTATAAGTATGCGCCTGCTGCGCCTGGTGGCCATATTGATACAGAAGTATCATACCATATTGGTTACCGAGTGTGAGATATTTTTGTCGCTAATCATCAAGTTCTTGGATCCGGACAAGCCGCACTGGCAGCGCGCCTTGGCTCTTGAGGTCATCCACAAGCTGGTCACACGCTCCACGCTAATTGCCTTCTTCTGCAAGTCGTATGATTTGAAAAATCATGCCACGCACATTGTGCACGACATGATAGCCGCCATGGGCAGCTATGTGCGCTACTCACTGATTAATGCATCCGCCGTACTGAGCAACGGCGGACAACAGGCTGTTGGCGCCGCCGGGCAACAGCCCAGCACATTGTCGGCGCTGGCTAGCGGTGGCAACAATCAGTGTGGTTTTATGTTCCGCGGCGCCTATCTGCCACTGGTGGCCAGCTTTGCGCCAGGCCTACCCAAGGCTGTTTAGTAAGCAGTGCAGCTGCAGTCCTTTGCAGAAAAATACTAATTGGCCTCTACTTTTAGCCTGGAAATGCTGGACAAGCTGGATGCGCCCAACATACCCGATAGCTATGGGATTTCGCTGGCCTATGCCATTTTGCTAGACATGACGCGATCGATTGGCGGCGTTATACAACGCACGCCGGAGCTGCATCCCACACACAACATGGCCGTAATTACCGAGGAGGAGCACAAGCCATTGTGCCTACAACTGATCAATTCCAGCTGGTCTGGCCTGCTCAGCGCATTCATTCCGCTTGTGGAAACGTCTATCGATGAGGGCACCACGGAGAACATTCTGAAGGCCATGCAAAACTATGCAGCCCTCTGCGGCATGCTGGATCAATTGCAGCCGCGCGATGCATTCATTATGGCCATGTGTCGCGCCTCTTTTCCGCCGCACTATGCCATGTCCATATTTGCCAATGCCGCCCAGCTGGACGCAGATCTCAGATGTAAGCGTTGTATTCCTCTATATTTCTTATCTTTATTGTTTGAATAACCATTCCAGGTCACACACGCAGCGGCAGTCAGGATCTGAGCAGTCAGTTCATCAATAGCTGCAATGCCGATGGCGGCGACTTTCGGCCACAGATTGTGGCGGTCGGCACGCCGCTGCCCAGTGCCTCGTTGCCGCACAGCGTGATGCAGGCCCCAGTTATGCTGACCAACAAGAATTTGCAGTGCATGCGCGCAATTCTGCTGCTGGCGCACAACAATGGCAGCATCCTGGGCACCTCGTGGCACATTGTCCTGCAGACGCTGCAGCATTTGGTTTGGATACTGGGCCTGAAGCCCTCAACAGGCGGCAGTTTGCAGGCGATGCCCAAACCCGCCGTGGAAGCCAATGTGGGCATACAGACGGCGGTAATGGCTGATCTGCCGGTGCTCTCCCAAATGATTGGCCAACTATTCGAATCCAGTCAGTATTTGGATGATGTGGCGCTGCATCATCTGATCGATGCGCTATGCAAGCTCTCCCACGAGGCCATGGAGCTGGCCTATGCCAACCGGGAGCCCTCGCTGTTCGCTGTGGCCAAGCTAATGGAAACGGGTCTCGTCAATATGCCGCGCATCGAGGTGCTCTGGCGGCCGCTTACCAATCACCTGCTCGAGGTCTGCCAGCATCGACACATACGGATGCGCGAGTGGGGCGTGGAGGCCATCACGTATCTGGTCAAGTCGGCGCTGCAGTTCAAACACAAGCAGCCGCTCAAAGAGAACCTGGTGAGTATACAAATATATATATTATATAAAATAATATTATAATATATTCAACTCTTTTTAATTGCAGGAATTGCAAACCATGCTGTTGAGTCCGCTCTCCGAGCTGTCGACGGTTTTACATGCGGATGTGCGTCAGCGCCAATTGGATTGTGTACTGCAGATCCTCAATACGGCGGGTGAAATTCTATCCTTTGGCTGGCCCGCCATCATTGAGATAATTGGCGCAGTTAATGATCATCATGGCGAGCCGCTGATCCGCACCGCATTCCAGTGCTTGCAGCTAGTCATCACCGACTTTCTAACGGTCATGCCTTGGCGCTGTTTGCCCCTGTGCATCAGCACAGCGGCCAAATTCGGCTCACAGACGCAGGAACTGAATATCTCGCTGACGGCCATTGGGCTCATGGTAAGCAAAAAAGGGGAGGAGTGGAGGAAAATAGATCTTTAATTGATTTGCTTTTGCTATTACAGTGGAATATCTCGGACTTTTTCAATCAAAATCAGGACAAACTAATGTCCACACAGCTGGAGGATGTGGCCATATTGCCGGACTTTCCCGGCACCCTTAAATTGCCTCAGTTTGACAAGCTGTGGATGTGCCTGTACGCCAAACTGGGCGAGCTGTGTGTGGATCTGCGGCCGGCAGTCCGCAAATCCGCCGGGCAGACGTTATTTTCGACAATTGCAGCGCATGGCAGCCTGCTAAATCCACCCACATGGCAGGCGCTGGTCTGGCAGGTGCTCTTCCCGCTACTGGACAATGTGCGGGCGCTCAGCAGCTCCGCCAGCAATGAGAAGGTGGATGCCAGCGGCAACATTCTGATTCACCATTCGCGTAATACCGCCCAAAAGCAATGGGCCGAAACGCAGGTGTTAACCTTATCCGGCGTGTGTCGGGTGTTCAACACAAAGCGCGAGCTACTCCAAATGCTTGGCGATTTCGAGCGTGCCTGGTCGCTTATCCTGGAGTTCATACAGAATGCGGCGCTCAGCAAGAATGGTGAAGTTTCGCTGGCGGCGCTAAAGTCCCTGCAGGAGATAATGTACCACACGAGCACGGAACGTGGGCTAAAGGATGGCCAAACGGCTCAGCAGCAGGATGAGGAGATCTGGAACGTAAGTTCAATTTAAAGGTCAGTTTAAGAATAAGCTAATATTGTATCATTTGTTTTCACCTTTTATCAGATTGCCTGGAATATTTGGCTAAGCATTGGCATGGAGAGTACCAAAATGTCGGCGAGCACAAGGCTTTTGCCCGGCGTTGCCGGCGGAGATAGCCAGGAGGACTTCTACATACCCAGTCAGGCATTTCTCACGGCTCTCATTCAAATCTTTCCCGCAATTTTCCAGCACATTCAAGTCAGGTGAGTTGATGGGCCCCAACCAATTTGAACCAAGACAAAAGCTAACTCTAATCTAACTCTTGCTCGCTTACAGATTTAGTGCATCCGATTTTGATAAGTTTTGCACCGTGTTGACCAACGCCGTTTGCATACCCGTGCAAACGGATGCCGTTCCTTACATCATGTCCACGGTGTCGGACACGCTGCTGACGCCGCTGCACGATGGCATACTGGAGTGCATGGAGCTGATACAGAAGGAGGCCATCAGTCCGGACTCGGAGTCGAGCATACGCCAACTGATACCCGCCATTTTTCGCCAGCTGCTGATATTTAGCAAATTCGCGTGCGCGCCGCCCACCTTTCAGCAGAGCGTGGAGCACAACAAGTACGGCAAATCGGGCAATCATTATGCGAACAATGCATCTGTAGAAGTGGTCAGCATGAACTATATACCCTTTGGCGAGAAGTCCATTAGCATTTGCGTGAAACTATACCAAAGCACGGCCACCGAGGAGTCGGTTGTGCAGGAGCAGATATTGCACGACATTATCAAGGCGCTGCGCACCCCGCTGGCCATGAAGTACAAGTGTCTATCGTCGAGCACCTGGAAGCTGGCCATTTCCAGCCTGATCAGCGTGCTGCACACCGGACTTAAAGTGGCACGCACTAAGCCGCAACATTTTGCCAGCCAGTGGGATGATTTGGCCGATACGCTGGACAAGTTTCTGTTTCCAATCAGCGTGTGCACCATTGAGGATCGCGGTCTTGAGGAGATTGTGCTCGATGAGACAATCGATTGTCAGGTGATTGAGCTGCTGCGCGACGAGGTTTTGCCGTATGCGCACGAGTTGCCGCATCAGTTCATAATGCAAATTGTGGTGCTGCTCAACAAGGGCTCCATACATTCCGCATCGGATAGCAACATTTGCTACGAGTCCGACTGGAAGCTGCGCGAAATCTTTGCCAAAACCTGTTTCGAAACGCTGCTGCAGTTCTCTCTGCTGGAGGATCAGGCAACGGCCACGGCATGCAATAATAATCGTCTCAATGCCAATTTACTGACCGCCGCCGGCGGCGGCGCGGGTGCGGTGAATAAGGATTTTGCTGGCCGCCTGGCGGTCACGGCTCTGCTGCATCGCTTTCAGGAGGTACTCAAGCGCTTTAACGACGATGAGCGCCAGAGCGGCAAGTGCCCGCTGCCCAGGTTGGTGTTCCTGTTGCTGTTGCCTCACAGGCAAACATTTATCTTTGATTATTATACTCTTTTTGTTTTTAACAGGTTTCGCCTCTCGGAAATATCGTTTGTGCTGAAAGCCATTGCAACACTTGTCGTCTCCATGAAGAAAGCGCCAGCATCCAAAGGTGTGTGCTGCATAAAACTACTTAATTAGCTACTTTTAATGTTTGTTTCGTTTTGTCAAGCAGTTAATAAGCCCGCCTGGGATCTACTGATTGGCCTGTATCCGTATTTGGTGGACTGCACCACAACCACATCGCCGGAGGTCTCGCGATCGCTCCGCGAGGCGTTGCTGCAGTACACAGATCTTCTGCAGGCGCCCAGCTATGTCAAGGACAATGCGATACAATCGAATGGACAGCAGTGAGCAAATATGTGTGGAGGATAATCGTTTTTAGTTATTTAAGTCAATGTCCTTTTGAATATATATTAATATAATAGATATTTATTTTAATTCTGCATAAACAAAAACATGTTATATATGATATATGCTTATGTCCCACTCTCCTTCCCTAAGCCCCCTATATATTTGTAAAAGTATTGTAGTAAAAACTAAGTACATTATTATATTATTATCCATTTACACAACTTCACAGTTGCAGCTGTCAAGAGCTTACCAGCTCGATAAGATAAGCTGCCTTCAACAAACCGGTTAACCCACAATGCAGCAGCCTTATCTGACAAATATTTCTTTAGTACCTTGGTGAGACGCTGTTTACTGATATGATATACATATAAAGAAGTAAAAAACTAAAACTACAAATTATATGATAACTAAACATTGAGCTATGCGTGTAGCGCATTTTAAAGAACCTACCTAGAAAAACAAATAGACTTGCGTGTTATCTAAAATCAAATATTAACACTTAATCAGCAACAACTTTGTAGTGACGTTTTTAAATAAAGCAAAATTTATTATCGCATTTTTATTAAATATACTATGGCCTTCAACTGTGACGCTATAAGATTACATTTATCTCAACTGCAATGTACGAAAAGCTGATAGCCCCAAAGAATGTGTGAACAAGTACATATATTAGAATAAATCTCTATTATGGCTGTAATAGAACAAACATGTTGGTAGCTAGCTATTTTGTTGGTAATTCTTATGAAAAACTGCAGTCTCGACAATTTCCGCTTACTCCCGAGATTTTCATAAAATCACAGCTGAAGTACCAGGCGAACAGAAATGCCCAGCAGGTAGCCGAAAAATCTTCGAATGAAAAATTTCATTGCATACCCTTAAGGGGCGCCGGTTGGCGGCCGCTGGCCGGCTAGATTTGGGTGCAAACTCAGCTGAAGTACCAGGCGAACAGAAATGCACAACAGGTAGCCCAAAAATTCCGCGAATGAAAAATTTCATTGCATACCCGCACGGGGCGCCGGTTGCCGGCCGCTGGCTGGTCAGATCTGGGCACAAACTCAGCTGAAGTACCAGGCGAACAGAAATGCCCAGCAGGTAGACGAAAAATCTGGCAATGAAAATTTTCATTGCATACCCGCAAGGGCCCACAAGTTAATTTTAATGCAAATTTGAGCTGAACAAAAACAGCAAAGAGGTCGACAAAAGCGCTACAATTAAAGAAAAACCCTGCTGCACAGATCAAGCAGCAGCAATTGATGAAATTCATATTATTTTATTCAAAATTTACAGACACATCCATTAAGAGACAACATCGAGTGCTATATTTAGTGCATAAAGGACTTAAATGGGAACAGGAACTGCTATTAGGAAGACTTTTAGATGCACCAGGACTATCTCCAAGGTTGATTTCCAGAGATAAGGGATACATCCAAGGAAATACGTAGTCCAGTGTAGCTAGATGGGTTCTGAATGGTCAGAACTACATATTCTTTAAGTTTTTGATTAGAATATGGCATAAGTTAACCAAAAAAACCTATTTCCATTGGATCAGCGCTACAAATTTCTTAAGTTTTTGCGTTTTTATTCGCAATAAGACAAGTTTTCCTCAAAGATATTCGTTAACGCTTTTGGGGCATTCATAAAATGCAAATCTAACTCAAGCAAATCAGCATCCAGCATTAGGATGGACCCATTTGCTTCAATGTGCCTTGTAAATGTTGTCCTGCGATCAGGTTACCGTTCAGCTGCAAATTCGTGTTATTCTGTTAGAGTGCAAAGATTTGAATCTAAATCAAATTTGTATTTCAATTTGTTTTGCTTTTATTTTAATCGAATGGATCTCAGCAACCAGCATTAGGGTGAACCCATTTGCTTCAATGTGCCTTGTAAGTTTTGTCCTCCGATCAAGTCTTATAGAGCTATGCTTACCGTTTAGCTGCAAGTGCGAGTCATTTTGTTGTTAGAGTGCAAAGATTTTAATCTAAATAAAATTTTTATTTTAATTTGTTTTGTTTTGTTTTCATTTTAATCGGTATAATAAGTATAATAACATTTTTGTTCTTCTTGTTTTTTCATTCATTATTATTTTACCTGTTAATTTTAATATTTTTTCTTTTGTTTTTTTTATAGTTTTCTTTTTGTTTTTTTGGTTTTTTGTTTTTGGTTTTAATATTAGAATTAGGCAATCGAGTTAATACTACCTTCGTTTTAAATATTATGCAACGAATTGGGTTTTGTTTTCTTTGTTTTTAGTTTTATAATTATGAATTTTTAAATGTATATTTAATAAACTCATTTCCGTTCTGGCTAAGCAACATGTTGCTTCTTGTAATTTATTTGTTTATTCAATTTATTCATATATATTTTTTCTTTTTTTTTTTGTTATATTTTGCTGTGCCTTTCAACTCATTTGTTTTTGTGTTTTCTTCTTCTTGTTAAATTTTAGTTTATTTTTTAGTTTTGTTTTTTATTTTCAGATTTTTTTTGCCGTGGGCGCTAAATGTACAGTTGCCTTGTAAAAATGTACAATTCAAGCGCTTGCTTTTAAAATATTTGTATTTGTTTTTGTTTTTGTTTTTGTTTTTAATGTTACAATTACTAATTTAGTTTTTAGCTGAAAGTCGCAATCACCTTAATAAGTAGCCGCCTTTATATATATATAAGTATATATATATATGTATATATATATAAATGTTAGCGTTAATTAACCTTGTGTTCTTATTAATTTAGTTCTTTAGATTTGCATTTTCTTTTGCTTTTTACTTAGTTAGTTTTAGTTTTTTACTATTTTGTTGGATGGGGCTTCTTAAGTATAATACAATTGTTGTTTTTGGAACTAACGCTCGTGTGGATTGCAATTGCGATTTTCAATAGGCTTAGGCTATCAACTAGGCTCCTCCTCCTACTCCTCCTTCTCATCTTCTTCTTGTTTCGGTTTAAACTTTAGAATATGCATGTATGTGTATCTGTACGTATCTATGTGTGTGTGTGTGTGTGTGTATGTATATAACAATTTAGTAAGCAGCAACAGGCAAAAAACCAAATGAAAAGAAACCAAAAACAAAACAACAACATATCAAAAGCTGAGCACACACACACACACACACGTACACACACGCACACACACACTTACAATTGCATGTGTGTATATGTATGTGTGTGTTTGTGTGCACACATATATATGCACAACATTTAACTGTGTTGCATTGGTCAAAGTGCTAGAAAAGGAATTTCTTGTTTGACACTCAAAACTTCTTTCAATCGCACCCTTTGCACGCATATTTGCATGTATCTATGTATGTATGCATGTATGTATGTATGTATATTTGTATGCATATGTATGTATGTATGTATGTTTATTTGTATGCATATGTATATTTGTATGTATATTTAAGTAATATATATATAGAGAGAATTACGTAAGTTTAGGCATTTTCTTTTATGTTAATTTTTTGTTGTGAAATTCGTAAAATGTTGTTGTTGTTGTTGTTGTTTTTGCTGATGAATTTGTTGTATTTCATTTTGTTTTCATGTGTGTGTGGTGTTTTCTTTAAGTGTATTCAATTTATTAAACTCTTTACATTAAATTACATAGCTAATTGTTGTTGCTTGTTGCTTGTTGTTGTTCTTTGTTGTTGTTCTTTGTTGTTATTCTTTGTTGTTGTTGTTTTAATGCCTTAGCCATACAAAATGTCGTGTCTATTAGTTTAAATATATATATAAATATATGTATGTATGTATGTATGTGTATGAATGCATGTATATGTATATGCGTATGCGTATGCATGTGTGTGTGTGCATATACATCTCTCTGAACATACACACACACACACACACGCACACACACACACACATGCACGCACGCACACACATACACACACATGCACATATATGTATGTATGTCTGTATGTATGTATGTATGTATGTATGTATGTGTGTATGTATATCATCATCTTGTTTCTTTTAGTTTAATGAACACTTTGTTGGGTTCAATTCAATATTAGTTTAAAAAGTTGCATTTTTTTTTTGGTTTTGGATTTTTTTTTTCTCATATTAAGTATTTAGTATTTAATGTAATTTAAGTTTAGCGTTGGTTTTTAAAAAAGTTGCTCATCGAAATGAATATATATATTTATATGTATGTATACATATGTATATATATATGTATGTATATATATATGTATATATGTATATATATGTATGTATATATGCATATATATGTATGTATAAGTGTATATATATAGTTAAGAAGCGCTGTGCCCTGTTGACTTGTGATTTGTTTAGTTATTCCCATAAATATATATATATATATATACATATATATGTATATATAATATAACTATATATATATGTATGTATGTATGTATGTATGTAGTTTCTATGTAAATTGGCTAGAAAAAAATCATAGTTCATAGTTGTTGTAATTAGCATTTAAACACAGTATTTAGTATTTGCCTATCTGAAGACGCCTGGATTTCAAACCGAACAGCCAAAAATAAATAAAAAACAAATTTAATTTAATTCAATTAATTAACTATTGCCAAATATTTTGAGTAGGCTAACTAGCGTATGTGTGTGTCGTTTGTTGTGTGTGTGTGTGTGTGTTGTTTGCGTGTGTATGTAGTGTGTGTATGTAGTGTGTGTTGTGTGTGTGTTGTGTGTGTGTTGTGTGTGTGTTGTGTGTGTGTTGTGTGTGTTGTGTGTGTGTTGTGTGTGTTGTGTGTGTTGTGTGTGTTGTGTGTGTGTTGTGTGTGTTGTGTGTGTTGTGTGTGTTGTCTGTGTGTTGAGTGGTTGTGTGTGTGTGTGTGTTGTGTGTGTGTGTTGTGTGTTGAGTGGTTGTGTGTGTGTGTATTCTACTTTATAAGCGGAGCACTTGATTGATTTAACTTTCTCTCTCTCTCTCTCTCCTCCCTTACTCTCTCCCTCCCTCTCTCTCTTGTTAAATTTAAAAAGGACTTGTTTTTTATTTATTTTTGGCTGTTTTGTTCGAGTTTTCATGCAATTAACAAAAGTTGTTTTCTATATTTATTTTGCATTAGTTTTTCTTTAAGTTTTTTGTTTTTACCCGTAGCTATAACTGGATTATAGAGTATTGAATACAAATTGATTATACGCCTAGTTGTCTGAGAGCAAGTCACACGTTTTATATTTACCCCCTTTTCATTTAACAATTAACTATTTGATAAATCGGGCATAGAATGTTTTTGGTTCAGAAAAGAGTTTAGTTCATTGTTGTTCGTCTTGTATTTCTACTGAAACCCTAAGGCATATACATTTCAATTTGTTTAATGCTAACTTGTTTACACTACAGTTAAATCAGAAGCAAAACCAGACTTGAATGTTGTATATATATAACATATATATAACATATATATAACAGATGTATAACAGATATATAACAGATATATTTATATATAGTAGAGAGCTCAGCCACAAGAAGAACAAAGGAAACTTCGAGTTAAGGGCTTGGCACAGAATTTACAGTTACAGAAAAGTGCTGCCAATTTTGTCGAAAACAAACAGAAAAAACCGAAAACCAAACGAAATCGAAAAAAACCGTTATCAAAACGTGTGACTTGCAATCGATATTCGATCTTTGATCAACGATCTATCGTTATTATCGATATCGAGTCTACAATTGTTGTAACTAATTACATTATTTTTTTAATTGCTTTCTATTTTGTTTTTTGTGTATTTTGTTAGCTTCTTGAGTGTTGAAACTGAAGGTGAAATATTTTTATTGCTTAATTTATGTAGATTTTTTACGTAGTTGTTGTTGTTCTTGTCGCTTGCCTTGTGAATGGTACCATAAATTGGCTTAGGGCTAATTAAAATTACCTGCTATCATTAATACTATTCATGTATATTGTATACACACACGCACATACATATATATATATGTATATGTGTATAATATATAGGTTTTGCTTAGTTTAAGTTTTGGTATTTATTTTGTTGTTGTTTAGTAATTGTTCTTATTTATTTTGTATGAAGCGCTTAACGCGGGAGAGTAAAATTGTGTGCTAGTATTTTTCTTGTTCTTGTTGTTGTTGTTGGTTTGTTATCGATAACAATCGGAATAGACATCGTAATGTAAATAATCGAAAAAGTGGGCGTAAATAAATCGTTTCAAATATACTGAGGATTTATAGGATACACGATTCGTTATCATTTTGTCAGGCTTTGTTCTTGTTCTTCATGTTTTCACTGTACATAGAAGAAGAAAAATAAACAAAAAAACATACAATACTGCGTATGTACTTGTTGTATATAAGTGTATATATATTTAGTATGTATAGTTTAAGTATATAGCAAATAGTTGACGTGTGTTTCAAAGTTGTTGTTAATTTAACTTCCTCTGCTTCCTCTTCTTAATCTTCTTCTTCAGCATGTCTTCTGTTAGTAGGCTCAAATAGTCGCACTTGTTGTTGTTGTTCTTTTCGTTTGTTGTTTGTGGGTAACATTACGTCATACATTATAGCAGTAAATAGGTATCGTAGCTGTTCATGTTGTTTTGTTGGTGTGTTTGTGTGTGTAAGCATCGTGGGTTCCCTTTATCAGTTCAAGAAGTTCTGTGTAATATACACAAGTGTGTGGGTGTGTGTGTGTGTGAGTGTTTGAGAGAGAGTGAGTGTTTGGAGAGTGTTAGTGTATGTGAGTGTGGAGTGGAGAGAATGGGAGCATATGTGGGAGAGTGCTTGAGAGAGGTTGAGTCTATGTGGGAGAGTGTCTGTGTATGTTTGTGGGAGAGTGTCTGCGTGTGTGTGTGAGAGAGAGTATGTGTGCGTGTGTGTAAGAGAGAGCATGTGTGTGTATGTGTAGTAGGAGACGGAGTGTTAATTAACTAAAGCAACTTTTAATAAATATTTCTGTATACAATATACACATACATATATATATACACACATATATATACATATATGTAGATCTATATATATAAATATATAGTCACAAATAGTCGTTACACAAATAAGCCACAAACTGTACAACAATTTTGTACATGTACAATAAAAAACTTATACGCGAAAACCCTTAAATTGCATCAATTCGATATTCGATATCATTTCGAAACGATATATCGATATATGTATCTATCGAGAGCGATTCATTACGATTACGACGGTTTCAAAGTATGTTTAGGCTAGGCTATTTAATTCTTTCTATTTATGTTTATGTTTATGTTTATATATATATATGCATATATATTTATGTTTTATTCATTTATCGATATCGAACATACACACACGATGATTCAGTTTTTGGTTTTTGGTTTTTCGTATATAACAAGAACGATTATTTGTTGTTATTATTAATTAGTTTATTAGTTAACTATACAAATGTCTCATGTCTTGAATGCACAATTTGCGCATTTCAACATAAGTTTATTTACTTTAATTTAATTTAATTTACTTTTAATTTTCTTCTTCATTTGCTGAGAACACAGTTTACCATATAAATATTTAAAGCTTTGGTGGCGGCAAAAAAGTGAAGAAAAACTCAACTAAAAATCCTTCCAAAATCAAAATCAAAATCAAATATTTCAGCTTTGGTTCACGAGCTAGACGACAATTTGAAGACCGCTTTAGTATATATATTATTTATGAAGTTTTTGTTTACTTTTTTCCTTTGTTTATACACATGCATACATATACAACCGAAAGGTTAACAATTAACAGAAATCAATAAGAATTAAAAGTTTTTTTTTGTTTTGTTTACCAAAAATGAGGCAAAGTCGTCGTTAGCATAATCATAGTCATAATCATACAGATATCCCATACAATACATACACACATACACATACATATACACATATGTATGCACATGTATTGCATATGTATATGTATGTGTATATGTATATGTATGTGCATCTGTATCTGTATCTGTCTAGGCATAAGCAAATAGTACTGAACTTTACAAGTTTTGGCAGTACGCAATTTGTTGTTGTTTATTTTAACTTTAAATTGTTTTCCCATTTGTTGTTAAACTTTAAAATAATGCAAATATACAATGTTGTTTGTCATCGTTTTTTGTTCTTTTCTCATAAATCGTAAAGCATTTATGATTTGTTTAGTTTGTTATTAAAATATACTCATAACGCGCTACTTAATTGTTTAAAAAGGTTTTTTAGGTTTTTCGTTTTTGGTTTTTAGTTTTCTTTTTCTTTCATTTTTTATATTAACTAATATTAATAAACAAATTTTAACATTTCTCGTTCAACAGTATTTTTTTTGGTATTTTTTAAATTCTGCTTTTTTTTCTTTTGCCAAATTCTTATCTTTTTTTGTTTAACTGATCGCAGCCAAGAACTCGAACTCGAAGTCGAACTCGAATTCGAACTGAAACAATCCGAAACGATAAACAAATTTAAGTTCAAAGGTTTTTTTCCGCCTATAAACAATAAACATTTGTAGGTTATGTACAACTTTTCTGCGACTTGCTTGAGTTTCAAGATGGCGTATAATCCTACGTATGTGAATGCAGAGCGTGTGTTCGTGTGTGTGTGTAGTTGTAGTTGTTGTAGTAGTTGTAGTATTTGTTGTAGTGTTGTTAATAGTACTGCGCTTTCGGTGTTGGATAGTGGACCTGTCTGCATTATCCACAGATCCTCGTGGATCCCGTCGATATAGTTAATAACTAAAGTTGCGATTTAGTGTTCATTTAACAGCTATCACTTTTCGTTTGTTCATTTTAATTGTTTATCCATTTCTTTTTGTTTAATATTAATGCTTGTTCTATTTCATTTTTATATATAATAAAATACAATTTGACTAAACAAAGTTCTTTCATACAATATTTGCTTTTGTTTTTGCGGAAATTTCAAAGTTCTTTCTTTTGGGTTGCTTTTTGAGGGAAAGTGGGTGGGGGACTGGGAAGAGGGGAAGGGGAAAGGGGGGCAGGTTCTTGTGAGAAGGGGCATTTTAGCTAATTGTGTGTATAATATAATGCATTTCTTGTTGCTCTTCGTTTCAATTGTATTTTGTTTAGCTTTTTCACATTTTTAT
Organism: Drosophila kanekoi; assembly: GCA_037075305.1. Lineage (NCBI taxonomy): Eukaryota > Metazoa > Arthropoda > Insecta > Diptera > Drosophilidae > Drosophila > Drosophila kanekoi. The sequence goes on from JBAMCE010000678.1 coordinate 3,893,109, forward strand.
AGGCTGTCTTTATAGGAATTTTTAATCATAATTTCTCCTTTTCTTTTTCCTGCAATAGAAACAAATTGCAAAATCGCATGAGTCAAGAGATTCGAACCAGAAACGTGTCGAGTTCAAAGTTCAACCAAACAAAACTAAATGCATGTGTGTGTGTGTGTGGGAGGGGTGGCAATCGGCAATCAATCAATCAATCAATCAGTCAATCAATCAATCAATCATTTAGTTAAAATCTCTAAGATACATGACAAGATAATTTACGTTTGAGACAAACAAAAAATTATAAATTCCAAAGTACATTAAAACCAAAAATCTTATAAACTTTATACTTTTGTTGTTGTTGTTGTTGCTGTTGTTGTTGTTGTTGTTGCTGGTACAAAGATTTAGGCTACTTGTTGTTAATATTATTATTGTTATAGTTGTTGTTGTTGTTGTTGTTGTTTTCGGTTGCTTTGCTGAACGAACGCTGGGTTTTCATTTTGATAGGTGGAATTGCATTTGGATTCTGCATTTGCATTTTGGTAATCAACTGTAATTTGTCATTTGATAGCGAGCGATAGCGACAACAATCGATTCAATCAATCAATCAATCAATCAATCAATTTCAATCAATCAATCAAGCTGCAGGCTGTGGCATTTACCTATTTAACTTATGCATTAATTATTTACTTATTGCGAATTTTATCAACTACGGCAAACGGCATACAATTTGGCGACAATTGTTAGTTTTGTTTTCGATTTTTCACATTATTAGAGGGTTTGGGGGAGGGGGGAGATAAATAAGAAAAGAATGAAATACAATTCGATTAGCTTTTCACGCAAATTTCTTGGCACGTTAAGATATACGACGTTAACGTCTATGAAAAGCTCAACTAAAGCAAAATCAAGCACATCGACAGACACAGCGAGAAGGTTGCCAAAAAAAAAACAAAAGAAAAAGCAAAAACAAAAACAACAACAACAAAAAAACAAGCCCAAAATACGTTTTCGGGCTCAAAATTCTGTTGTTGCCAGTTAATACTGTAGATATATACACATACATATACATATACATATACATATACATCTCTACATGTGTTTTATACAAGTGTGTGTGTTGTGTGTGTGTGTATCCTGTGTGTGTTGTGGTATGTTGTGTGTATGTCCTCTGTGTGTCGTGTGTGTGTTGTGTGTGTGTGTGTGTGTGTGTGTGTGTGTTGTGTGTGTGTGTATCCTGTGTGTGTTTAGTGTGTGTCATGTGTGTGTTGTGTGTAGTGTGTGTGTGTAGTGTGTGTGTGTCCTGTGTGTGTGTCCTGTGTGTGTTGTGTGTGTGTGTATCCTGTGTATCCTGTGTGTGTAGTGTGTGTGTGTCGTGTGTGTGTGCGTATGTGTGTTTTGTTTGTGTGTGTATGTGTCCTGTGTGTGTGTGTCTCTCGATCTCTCTAAGATACATCAAGCTAATGCATAAGCCAAATCAATATCAATGCATAATACAGAAAAGGACATTAAAAATGCGTATATTTCGATTGTTTTTTGTTTTTTTGTTGTTTTTGTTTAATTTACATTTGTTGTTGTTGTTGTTTTTTTATTTCTTTCGTAGAAATCAATCTCAGAACGCACAAAAAATCATAAGCTACAAAATAAAATAGCACAAAAGTTTCATTTTTTTTTCACTTTTCTTTTTATAAATTTAAATATAATAATTATAATAATAATAATATTAGACGGCAAAAATCAGTTTGTAAACATAGCGGTAAACATATAGAGAAATTTATACGCGAAATTATAAAACAAAACAAAGAAGAAAAGCAACTGAAAAGGAAAACTGAAAAGGAAAACTGAAGAAAACTGAAAGAGAAACAAAAAGTGCGCAAAGAAAACAAATACTTTTCTGTGTAAGTGTGTTGTGTGTGTTTCATGTGTGTGTGTCTTGTGTGTCATTTGTGTGTGTTTCATGTGTGTTGTGTGTGTGTGTGTGTGTGTTGTGCGTGTGTGTGTATACACACACTTATTAGATATAGGCGCCTCGCATTGTGCTCTACAAATTACAAACAAAAACCAAAAAGGAAAAGAAAATAATAAAATCCAAAGTAAAAGAAAAACTGCATTTAAGAAAAGTTTGCTTTAATCTAGTTTTTAGCCGTGTTCGTGTGTGTGTGTGTGTGTGTGTGTTTGTTGTTGTTGTTGTGTTATTGTTATAAACAAAATTTATTGCCAACTCTTTGTGTTTAAGCTTAGAAAGTCATTTATAATAGGCATAATAATATACATAAGTAACGATATAGATTGATAAGCTTTGTGTGTGTGTGTGCCGTTTGTGTGTGTGTGTGTGTCGTGTATAGTTGTGTGTGTGTCGTGTATAGTTGTGTGTGTGTAGTTCAAGGCGTGGCTAATTATTAAAATTAGAATTAAACAATAAGTACTTAAAACAAAGTTCATAACATGTTTCTTTTTTATTCATATTTTGTTTTGTTTTGTTTCTTCTTCTTCATCATCTTCTTCTTCTACTTTCCAATCTTAATAATGCACTCGATAATATTAAAGGGAAATTTTGTGTGCAACAGCGATAAAAATAGAGAAAGAAAGAAAAACAAAAACAAAGCGCAGCAAACAATTAAAAAAGTTTTCTTTTCTTTTTACAAACAATTTTTCGACATTGAAATCATAAGGCAAACTTTTACATATATATATTATATATTTATATATACTTGTATAATTAATATATATAGTATATTTATATGGCTATAAAACTACGTTCAGTGTGTAAGTGTGTGTAGGTGTGTGTAGGTGTGTGTAAGTGTGTGTAAGTGTGTGTAGGTGTGTGCTTGGGTAAATGTGTGTAGATGTATGTGTGCAGTTGGGTATAGGTGTGTGCAATTGAGTGTAGTTGTGTGTTGTTCTGTGTGTAGATGTGTGTAGTTGCGTATGTGTGTCTGTAGTTGTGTATGTGTGTGTGTATGTAGTTGTGTGTAGTTGTGTGTTGTTCTGTGTGTTGTTCTGTGTGTATATGTGTGTAGTTGTATATGTGTGTCTGTATAGTTAATTGTGTGTGTTTAGGTGTAGGTGCATGTGTGTAAGTGTGTACGTGTCTTGTGTGTTGTGTATGTGTATAGTTATGTGTGTGTGTAGTTGTGTGTGTGTTTGTGTGTAGTTGTGTCTGTCTGTCTCTGTTTTTAAGCACAAATTGTGTTTTTGTTTTTCCTTTCGTTTAGCACACATTTGAATTGTTTTTGTTTTTGTTTCTGTTTTTGTTTTTGTTTATTCTCTGGGCAGCACATAAACAATAAATTTAATTAAGTTCTACTTTAGTTAATATTTTATTTGTTTTTTTTTTGTTCTTTTTTGTGGCACGCAAAACCTTCGCCAGCCTTTAAACAAATTGTGCACTAAATCATATTAAATATGTATTCATTTATGTTAAAATACAAAAGAAGAAAAATGGGCGAAAATAGTTAATAGATATATATATATAAAAATTTATTATTATTATTATTATTTTCGTTTTTTTAAGCTGGACTTTATTTGTTGTTTTGCGCGCCACACACAACATTTGTTGTTGTTTTTATATTAATTATTGTTAACTAAGTAAATTTTGCTAAATTTGTTGTTGCTGCTGCTGCTGTTGTTGTGTCTGTGTGTAAGTACGTCGCGTGTGTGTGTGTGTGTGTGTTGTGTTTGTTGTGTGTGTTTTGTGTGTTTGTTGTGTGTGTGTGTGTTGTGTGTTTGTTGCGCATTTGCGAATGCAGCTTCAAACGTCTTTAATTTGCAGTTTTATTAACTAAAATGTAAATTTGTTTTGCTGCATTTCAAAAATGTTGTTACAATTATTTGGTGTTGTTTTTGTTGTTGTTGTTGTGGACTGCTTGTTGTTGTTGATTTCTTGTGTTGTTGTTGTTGTTGTTGTCGTTGTCGTTGTTGTTGTTGTTGGCAACTTACTGTTCTTGTGGATCAGTATCACTCTCCTCCAGCTCGCTCTTGTTGCGTCGCTTCTCGTAGATGAGAATGATCAGGCAGAGAATCAGGACCTCGGCGCAGATGCCCAGGAAAGGCCACAAGGCGGCGAATTTGCCTAACAAAAGGAGAACACACATATAAATATATATGTAATATGGATCTGATAGTGTGGGACTCACCCTTAACACGAACGGTCGTAAAATCGGTGGCAACGGTGCTGTTGCCATAGTCATTGGCCTCGTTGCGTCCGTGGCACTTGAACTCGCCTCTGTCGTCCAGGGTCACGTTCTCGATCATTAAAATTGCATTCTCAATTTTATTATCATCCGATTTTAGTATATAACGATCTGTGCTATTTGTTATATTTGTGTAATTGCCTGCAAGTATAATCAAAAGTTATTCATTAAATTCATTTCCTTTTCGTTTTTCATTTTCATAGTTTAAACATTTGCACAAAACATTTCTCTTTCAAGTCTTTTTGCACTTCAATTCAGCTATTTTTAGCTTTAGCTTCTTCTTCATTTCACAAAACATGCTCCGTTACAATTCCCAACTAGTTTAAGCTTCGATCAACTGGGCAAACCTGAAAGGTTCGTTACTTAGCTTTGACAACAGACGCTTAGCTTTCGTCCATCCCCATTTTCTATGGCCTTGTAAAGGATATTGTCATTGTGTCATAAAATCTGTAAGGCATTGAAGAAAACATCTCCCGCCCTATAAAGTATATGTATATTACAGATCAGATAGATCAGCAGATGAGTTGTTATAGCTATGTGGGTCTAGTTTTCCAGTTTTTAAGCTTTCGTCTTGAGACTTTGCATAGATTCCTTCCTTTCTTGCAGGCAGTAAACATGTTGAAACCGGACGGATCGGAACACTATATCATATAGCTGCCATAGGAACAACTATAGATCGAAATGTAGCTTGTATGGAAAAGTTTTCAGTTTGTTAACATAAACTAAACTTAACTTAACTTAACTTTCTCTCTGCATTTAGTATCTTGATCATCATGCACTTCTCACATAACTGCAAAGGGAAACAAGACCAAAGATGGAAGAATCTCCGTAACCATAAAGATTCCATATAGATTCTTGATCAGCATCCTGGGCGAGTCGATCTAGTTACTCAATAATTGACTAGGAAGTTGATTCATTTGATTAACTTACTAACTGAGATTCGTACCCTTTGTTGTTAATAAACAGAAGCAGAAAACACCTACTTTTAAAAGCTTTCTCTGTATCGAGTTCTACTTTAAAACAAATCTATTCAAAGTTAATTTGAATTTACTTTGATTTCTGTTTGGATTGAACATAAAATGGATGTCAACTGCGGAACTGTCACTCACCAAAGCTCCATGACAATCGGGGATTGCTACCGACAACTGTGCAGGGGATCATCATTTTCTCACCCTCGACAACACCAGTATTTGAAGGCACTCGTACGACCACGCGAGCTAATAACAAATAACAATACTTGATTAATAATAATCATATTTATCAAGATTTGATGCAGACTTACCGATCACGTGTATATCTCTGGACACGCCCTTGAACTCACAAGTATAGAGGCCGTCGTCGTGAGGTTCCGCTCTGTCAATTATGAACTTTCTTTCGGGATGGATCAGTTTGAAGCGACCTCTCAGACTTAGCACGTCCGTCACATTGACGCCATCTTTTTTCCTATCGATAACACAAAGAGAATTAGTTTAAGACACAATCTTGCATTAAAGAAACAACCGATAGTTGATTGAACACAAATATCGATAGTTATATATACACAAATAGTTGCTTGAACACAAATATCGACGGTTTTCTGAACACAAATATCGATAGTTTGCTTTATATATAGAGCCTTTGAGTTATCGATTATGCTTTTATTTATTTATCGATTCTTTCATAATCGGGCTCGATTAAAGCCTTCTACTGCTATATTGTCAAACCATCAAAATACTCTCTAGAGTTTTGGCTTTCGAGAAAAGTCCTTAAGAGTTATCGATAATGGGGGCATATGTTTATCGATTCTTTTATTTTCTGGCATAAGCTATCGATAACTTCCCTAACAACGTTTTTGCCTTCGATATAAGGCTTTTGAATCACGCTGTTACGAACTCTTTAATAATTGCCTTTCTATATTGAATTACGGCTGTCTATTAATCGACTTTCGAGGCTTGAGTAATCGATAAACATATACTAATTTGCACAAGATTTCCGAACTATTTGTTTTATCCTTTTTCCCGGATAACATAAGAGTTTTGTAGGCTTAGGAGAAGGACTTCTCCGCTTGTTGGAAGTAGAAGGACCTCTTCTCTCGTTAGCCAAATTCCAAATTCCTTTTGTTTTCGTCAAGAACTTTTGGTGCCAATTATTCAGGACTAATTCAACATGAGGCACGCACGCAAAGCGCCGGCCCTGGCCAAGGCCCAGGCCCGGGTCCGGGCCCGAGACCAGGCGACCGACACAAAGTGTCATTACCATTACGAGGCTGCTTCACACTCGCACACACACACACTCGCACACACACACACACCCCCGCACACACACGCGCACAAACTAGAGTCGGAAGAGGCCCTCTTCCGGCAAGCGCGGGCTGGTCTTTCGGGCACTTTTTAGTACAACCCCGCAGTAACCCGTAACCCATGCCCCCAAAACTATGCTATGCTATGCTCTCCAGGTTACGTCAGTCAAGTGTTCGGTTAGGGGGCGGGGGACAGTTGGCGGGGGGTTGGCGGTCGGCAACATAATTAAGCAAAAGTGCTTAGCTGTGCCATATTAAAATGATTGCTCTTATAACTGCCAACTAGTATGCTGAGCCAGGGGAGCTGCCAGCCAGCCAGCCAGCCTGCCTGCCTGTCAGTTCCCGTTGGCCAGTGTTGCGCAACACTGCAAGAAATTCTTATCTGTTTTCAATGTAAGTAAAGGCTTTAAATTGCAACTAGTTGTGGGATTTAATTCAACTTTCCTATTTAAGTCAACATATTTAAGTTTTTTGCGTTAACTGACAACAGAATATTCCTGAATTTCCTACAGTATACATTCCTATTAGCCAGTGTTGTGCAATAACAAATTCTTATCAGTTTTCAGTGTTTCTAATCGCTGCAAATTGCAACTAGTTGTGGGATTTGATTCAATTTTTCCATTTAAGTCAACAAATTTAAGTTTTTCTTTGGAAATTGACAGCAACATAACCCCCAATTTCCTACATTATACGTTCCAATTGGCCAGTGTTGTGCAACAACAAAATCTTATCTATTTTCAGTGTTTCTAAAGACTTTAAATTACAACTATTTGTGCGATTTTATTCAATTTTCCCATTTAAGTCAACAGGCTTAAGTTTTTCCTTGAAAATTGACAAGAAAATAACCTCCATTTCCTTACAGTATACTTTCCATTGGCCAGTGTTGTGCAACAACAAGTTCTTATCAGTTTTCAGTGTTTCTAATGGCTGTAAATTGCAACTAGTTGTGGGATTTCATTCAGTTTTACCATTTTGGTCAACAAATTTAAGTTTTTCTTCGTAAATTGATAACAAAAATGATCCCAAATTCCTTAAAGTATACGTTATTTTGGGTTTAGCTTATTGTTGGGTATATTTTGTTTGGATTTAATTTGGACTTACCATATGAGTGGATCATCGGACTCCACATTTTTCACATTGCAGCTGAGCACAAGCGGCGTTCGGATATCGTAAAATCTCATTTGACGCTCCACATGATCATAATTTGGCACCAAGGAATCTGGCCCTGAATATGAAAAGGATGACAGAACCGAGAGAGAGAGAGAGAGGGGAGAAAATAAACAAGAGAAGACATGAGAATTAGTGCAAATATTCTGGCAAGAGAAATATATATACAAATCGTATGTCATATAAAAAGAGTAGGAGGCAACAACGTTTACATAAATAAATGCTTAAACAAATTTATATCTAAATAGTTATGCATATAAAAAAAAGAATTAAAAAAGAAGAGAAAAACTTGAATAAATATATATGGTCTGAAGTCTGAATAGTATGGCATAAATATTACGAGTATTTGTAGAGCGCTTAATATATATGAGAGAGGGGCAAGGGCTAGGGCTAGGGGTATGGGTAGGGGTATGGGTAGGGGTAAGGTTAGGGTTTGGGTTAGGACTTAGGGTTAGGGATAGGGCTAGGGGAAGGAGTAGAGGTAGGGTTAGGGCTAGGGCTAGAGGAAGGGGTAGGGTTAGGGCTAGGGTTAGGGCTAGGCCTAGGGCTAGGGGTAGAGGAAGGGTTAGGGGTAGGGCTAGGGCTAGAGCTAGGGCTGGGGCTAGGGGTAAGCTACGGGTGTTTGGTGGGCGTGGCTAGCGCAGGTTTTCTTATTCGTATTTGTTTTGTTTTGGGGTTCTGAGAGCAAGAAATGAGCTGAGATGTTTGTTTCGATATTGTCATTTGGCCAGTTTCTAGTTAACAACAAGTACTTAACAACTAAATAAAATTAAAAGCTAAACAACTGCAACTTAAGAACTTACTATTACACACAATTTCTAGTTGTAACAAAAAATATAATAAATATAGCTATAAAGAGGGCAAAAACACAATTTGAATTACAAAAATTCAATAGTTTTTCGTATTTTTATGGGGCCCACATATAAAAGAAAAAGAGAAAAAACTTAAACAATTGAAATAAATAAATAAAAACAGCATACAATAATTTGTTTGTTGATGAATTTCGAATTTTATTTCGCCTAAAGATACATTTGTAGTTATATATTATATATAATTATCTTTAAACTTGGACTGAAATCAAATAAATTTCGATTTACGCGGCGTATACGTAATTTATGTAAATGTATTTAATTCGTTGATCTCGGTATTAATTACTTTTAAAATTAGCTGCAAAATGGAGCAATAATCATTGTTTGGTATTTAAATACTAAATGCTGTCTATCGAAACGCGCAAAGCAAAGCAAAGCAAAGGCCAAAGCAAAGCAAAAGCAACAGCCAAAAATTTCGATAACCGATAAACAGTTGGCCGCGATAACATAACACACATACATACATATACATATGCACGTATTCGCTGTGTACTTATCGGCAAAACAAAAGAAACGCAAATAAAATAATAATAAAACAAAAGGCAATAAACATAAGGTCGCGGTTACACAGCGAATGGGGGAGGGGGACAAAACAACACAGCTTATCACAGGCGGCTGAGAGCCAATTCTGAATTACACATGAATTTAATATGCGTCAACAAAATGGCTGCCAATCGATCAAATTGAAGATATGCAGGCAGATAGAGAGAGTGAGAGTGGGAGACAGAGAGAAGAAGAGAGACGAAGTAGAGCGCTGTGCACCTGCCAACGGTGTGTTTCGAAATCAGAGGTAAACAACTTAAATATATAAATTGAGTAAAATATATGTATATATATAGCAACAATGACAACAACAATAGCGACACACACAAATCAAATCCAAAATGGCTACACATAAATAAATCAAAATATATGTCAAGCAACAACTATTAAAAGCTCAACTTAAAGTTTGCCTGTATTTATCATGTATGAGTGTGTGTGTGTGATGTGTGTGAGAGGGAACAAGTTAAGTAACGGCGAATGGTCAAAGCCTGAGAGAGCTATCGAGCGATTAACGATTAACAACACCAAAATAGACTGACGATGTGAGAGTTTGAGCAATATGAGACGTGCTGATAACGATAGAGGAGGGCGAGAGAGCGAGAGCGAGAGCGGAACGAGAGCATGGCAAGCGAGTACGGGCAAAAGAGCGAGGCTTAGACAAAAAAACAAAACTGGACGAAAGTGAGTTTTAATGCGAACGCAATGTGTGAAGTTGCTGATGTTGTTGTTGTTGTTGTTGAGGCAAACAAAACAACAATAAGACGAATGACTGACTGAAGTGTTTATTGGAGTTTTTATGTTTGTGTATTAAGTATTGTAATTGCTCGCTCAGTTCACTGAACCAACAAATCGTTTATTTGAGTTTCAATTATCGTTCGGAACCAGTTCCAGTTCAATTTACTCAAGTAGTTCAGTTGGCTACTCTATGCAACAGAAATGAGCAATTTTCGTGTTATTTTTTGGTTTTTTATAATTTATTAAATTACCGGCCAATTGGCAAAAAAAAGCCAATAATCATAAACAACTGACGGCTGTTGGTACTCAAATGAACTACTGCACAAAATTGGTACTCAAATAGTTTTTCACAATTTATATTTTTTTGCAAGTGCGTTGAAATGTTGGTCACCATGACAAACTTTTTTTTACCACACAATGCAACTGAACGAAATATGTATATAATTTGTGAATGAGATTTTGAGTGAACTTTGACTGCTCGATTTGGAGAGTTTTTGTATGTGTGTTTTTGAGTAACTTTTTTCTGACTGAGCTGGAGCTGCATAGTATGATTTCGATTGGAATAGAATTATGTTCGTATGAATGTGATTTCGAATGAGTGTGTTTTGATGTATTAGTGTGCGAGTGTGTGTGTGTGTATGTGGCTCACCCTTTTTAATAGGCATGAACGTCTTGGGCTGCTGCTGCATTAACCCGAAGTTGTTGTTGTTGTTGTTGTAGCTGGTGGTCAGCGCGGTGGGCGCTGCTGTAACGGTACCAGCACCACCCAACGCTGGCGGTATAAATTGCGGTGCATACGTCTGATATTTTTCATTGTAATGCTGCTGCTGCGCTGGCTGCTGCGCAGTCGGCTGATGTGGCTGCGGTGGCAGCGGCAGTTGATAAGCGTTAAGTGCATGCTGATGCGCATGATGATGCGCTGTGCTGCTGCTGCTGCTGCTGCTAACTGTGGCAGCGGCAGCGGTGGCGGTGGCGGTGGCAGTGTCCATTGACGGGTGGCGATAATGCGGCAGCGTCTGATTGTACAGCTGTATGGTGGGCGGCTCGGGTGGCGCCACCGTATGCTCCAACAGGGTGAGACGCGGCGGCGGAAAATCGGGCGGCGTGGCCGAATAAATGCGATGAATGGAGCCCATGCCGACGCCGACTTGGCCTTGACCCGCGCTCGTTACATGCCACGGCAGCGTGGTCAGATCGTTGTATTTGCGCGTCGGCGCCGGCGGCTCATAGCCAAATCCAAAATGGCTGCCATAGCCGAGGCTGGCATTGCCCATGCCCAGCTGCTGCTGATTGTGCTGCTTATGCGTAGGCGGCGCTTCCGCCGGCAGTTGCGATAGCTGCTGCTGCTCCTGCCACGTGCGCGTAAATATCTCGTCCGGGGAGCTGGGCGTCAGCTCGTCTATGGTCCGATAGCCGCTCTCCGTAGGCGTTTCCTGCTGCTGCTGCTTGCTGCGCACGTGCAGCATGTGGTAGCCGCTGTTGTGGCGATAATTGTTGTTGTTGTTGTTGCACTGATAACGGCCCTCGTGCACCTTGAGGGCGTGCCGCACCTTTAGATGTGCCTCGATTTTGTGCTTCTCGCCTGAAGAGTTGTTCTTCAATTGGCTGCTTCTTCTTCATCATCATCTTCTTCACATATACTCACCCTCAATGGCGCTCTCCGAGAGCGTGTACGAGTGCTCGTCGTGGCCATGCCGCAAATTGTGACGTGTTATCGACTCGCCGTTCTTCAGCCAGTGTATCTTCTCGGTTATCGGTATGACACAGGTTATCGAAAATGGCTCGCCGATATTCACGCTCGCATCGCCATAGTAAACAATCGGCGCTGTCGCGAGCGCAAACTCTGCCGACTCGTCGCTGTCATTCGCAATGACACTCGCTGCATTTGTTTGTTGGTTTTTGTTTTTTATACGAAATTCATTTCAGGTCACAAATTTGCATATTTATATACATATATAAAACACACACAGAGCAAAAAGGTTACAACAAATCGATATTTTGAAATAGCGACAAAGAAGAAGAACGGGGGTTTGGTGTGGGGGCAGTGGGGCAGCACAACACAGTGTAGGCGATCGCAATTGAAAACCATAATCGAAAATCAAGAAAACATTAACAATTAACAAATACCAAAAGAAATAAACGACTATGTGAACTGTTTTGGCCATAATTAATTAGTCTTTTACAATCCATAAAATATGCTTACGATCCGTTTGTGTGTTTTTTATCGGTTACTTTTGTTTGTTTTTGTTTTTTGCTCGTTTTTTTATGTGATTCCAGTTTTCGGATTATTTGATTTCAGCGCCAAGTTGCAAAAATATTTATGTATGCATCAATTTATCTATACTAAATGTGTTTTAAATCTTAAAAAACCAAATTTTTGAAAAACCGATTACCAAACTAAAGCAACCAAATCGAAATTATAAATAAATGGTGTGTGAATGATTCACTAATTAACCTAAAAATGTTCTTTTTTTGTTTATTTTGTGGAATGTTTGGTTGGTATTCATACTTAAAGTTAAGGTAATTAACCCTTTTAAAGTTATATCGATAATTATCGATACCTATCGAGGTATAATTGAACATCAGACAGTATTGCAACTGCAGTTGTATTTCGGTTTAATTCGATTCAAAGTCATTGATGTTTATCGAAGACATGTTCTATAAATTAAAAAAGTTTTGCGCTCTTGTCTAACTTTTTCAATTACAGTTTAATAATAAGTTATCGAACTATATATATAGCATGGTCTGCATAGTCATCGACTTTTTATTTCCTCTTTCAATTAATGCAAAGATTTTATTTTCTGTACACTCATCTCGTGTCCAAAGCATTCACATGCTGAACACGTGATTTTGATATTGTTTCATTATACAACACTGGACGGTGACAATTAACGAATGTTCGACTTCTGACGCAAACCGTTTAAATTCATCATCGAATTGATTAAAATCAACTCGTCATTCTATAGGGCATATACATATGAATGTCTGTGCATACATACATACATATGTACATACATACATACATATCGTACATATCTATATGGGCATATCTACATAACGGACATTGGGAGTGACGTCAATGCTGTCCAGTTTGAACTGCAAATTCCTAAGCCTTGATCGCACACACACTCACTCGCTAGCTATATAGCTGTATATGCACAGTTACTTGGCCATGTGCCGCTTTTTTTTTTTTGAGAGCAGCCGAAAGTATCTTATCAGCCAAATGGCTTATCAGAGTAACGGTAACAAGTACATTTGTTGGCAACAAATAAGGAAAGGCTAATGTGATAATAAATTTGTAGGCTTGTTGATTGTTGTTGCCCATGCGAAATGATAAAGCCGCAATCTTATCAGTTGTTTTAACGAACCAACGGACATAGTCTTTATGTGCCTGCATGTCAACACAAAACTGGGTGATTAGACATGTGCACACACACACGCAAACACACTCAAACACACTCACACAAACACATGCATACATATGTATGTGTACACATAAGTATATGTGATTATTTGCCTTCCCTTTTCAGCTGACACTTTTATAGCAAATTAAGCGCAAAAAGATTGCAGACAGCACAATTTCATTTACAAGCAACAAGAACTCGCCCCGCCTCCCTCGCACCCCCCGCTGTAAGCATTTTTCGTCTGTTGCTGTCACTTTGGACAGCACTCAAATACACGCACACAAATTACATTAACATAGAGCATATTGCAGCGCAGAAGAGAGTGGGACACGCCGAAAAGTATTATAAATTTATACAACACCAACACACACACACACACACACACACACACGTGCGCGCATAACAAACACACCTTAACATTTTTTGCAGCTCAGCTCACGCTCACCACACTCACACAACCTCACTTGGGCTCTCTTTTTGTCTAGTTATACACTTGTAAGCCCCAAACGTTTAACCGCTGCGGCTGTTGCCGATTCTTGTTCTTCTTCTAGTTGTTCTTGCTCTTGTTGTTGTTGTTGTTGTCAGTGACAAGAAATTTATGGTTTATTGCTTGTTCATGTAGCATAGTTTTTGTCGCATTCCTTGTGCCAAATTGAAGAAAGAGCATGCGAAAGCGGGCGCCAACTAAAACTTTATTTAATCAAATTTATGGCTGCCAGCACACACATGCATACACATATGTATATACACATGCATACATGCATACATGTGCATGTCCCTCTCTCGCTGCCGCCCATCGCATCAGATGAATAGCGCACTCGTGACATATTGTTATTGGCATTTGTTCGCATGTGTGTGTGCGTGTGTACGTGTGTGTACGTGTGTGTGCTAACGCTCATTACATTTTCATTTGAAATTTTCGTTTTGGTTTTATTAGTTTTTAATGAACGCATTGAGCTTTGGTGCAACAAATGGCCCCCTTGTTATTGTTGCAGTTGAAAATGTTATAGCCAAAGGCAATTAAAATATTTACACAGAGAATTTGCGAAACGAAAAAAAACATAAATGCCGCTACAACGAACACAAAGTGCGCTCATACAGAGAATTTTCAACAAGCAATAAGAAAGAAGAAGAAAAACGAAAGAAAAAAACACAGCAAAATTAATTAACACGAAACAAAATTGATTGCGCCTATATTATGTAATTGTCTGTGTATGCGAGTGTGTGTATACGAGTGTGTGTGTGTGTGTGTGTGTGTGTGCTTTTATATTTAGCAGGCGTTGTGCACGTGAAAGCACACAGTTTGAGAGCCATGTTGTAAATGATTTTTAATGACACTGGTGAGCGCAATTTGGTGTTGAAGGTTAATAAAAATAGAATAAATAAAATACATTTTATAAAACTAAATAAAATAAATACGGTGATTAATGATACAAGGCGCCAAGTGCATACAGATAGATGCATGCATATGGGCCTTCGCTGAAAAACGCCAACCGTGACTGAAATCTGAACAAGCTGAAACCTCGGCTACACCCAATTGCGCAATACTCTGGGCACTCTTTGCTTATCGATTACCCAATTGCTCGATACTCTGTGGACTCTTTTACTATCGATGCTTTCCCTACTCTGTTCTTATCGATTACCCAATTGCGGAATACTCTGTCCACTTTGTTCTTATCGATTACCCAATCACGCAATACTCTGTCGACTTTGTTCTTATCGATTACCCAAAAGCTTCATACTCTGTGCACTCGATAATTATCGATACTTTCCGCACTCTGTTCTTATCGATTACCCAATTGCGCAATACTCTGTCCACTTAGTTCTTATCGTTTACCCAATTGCATGATACTCTGTCCACTTTGTTCTTATCGATTACCCAATTGCTCGATACTCTGTGCTCTCGATAATTATCGATACTTTCCGCATTCTATTCTTATCGATTACCCAATTACTCGTTACTCTGTGCACTCGGCACTGCACAAAGCTAATATACTCCTCAGTCTGTTTGTGAACAGAGTATAAAATCAATTATTTCAAATATTTGAGATCTGTGTCTATCATGTCTGTGCAGGCACACACACACAGACATACGCACATATTGCGACCAATCGATCGAATTGATCGGTCAGTGAACGCACAACGTGAAATTCATTAAGTAAATTGCACGAAACACGCCAATTAAATGCAAAACAAAGCAATTTCAATGAAAAAAAAGAAACAAAAAAATAAAATAATGTTAATAAATAAAAAGAATCAACAACTGCAATAAGAAGAACAACAACAGTTGCCGCAAAACAAATACGAATAAAGTGCAAACGCAAAGAGAGCGAGCGAGAAGGCGAGAAGTGACAGCACGCAAGCTAAACAAAGAAGGGGCACTCTCTGTTGCTGCACTCTGCACTTGACAGAGTGCTGTTAACGAGGGCGGGGCGGGCGGTGGCACACAACCCTTGTAGAGATTATGAGAAAAACTAAGTGCCAACTAACCATTACGATTATCATGCTTATCATAAACAGACGGACAAACTTATAAATAGGTGCATATATATAAATATTTAAATACGCAACCGAGTTACTCGCTAAAGCAAACAAAAGCGCTTTAAAACTGTGGCTATGAAATAAAAGAATAATATCAGCAGCAGCAGCTACGCCGACAGCGGCTGCGACAGCGACTGCGGCTGCGACGTCGAGTCATGTGTCAGGGCAGAGCATGAGTATGTGTGCATGTGTTTGTGCTTGTGCGTGTATGTGTGTGCGAGATGCTGCTGGCTGCTGTAAATTGAAATAAAAAATTGTTTGTCTATTTTAAAATTAGCAATAGCAACCAAAATGAAAATGACTAGTCGTCTGAGCGTCCGTGTTCTCTACACTCACCTCCTTACCCCTCCCCCCTGCCCCTCTATCTTTCACACACTATCGCTCTCTCTCACGTGTGTGTGCGTTTGTGTATAAAAGTTTTGCAGTTTTTGCCCACAGCAACAACACAACCAGTGCTGCCAAGTTAACTAGTTTTCCGCATAATCTGGCATTAATCTAGCTTTGGCGAACTGTTGTATTTGATGTTAAGGCCAAATATATCCATATATGGAAGAGGTTGCTTGACTTAAAGCTTCTCAAAATGCATAAAATATCGCGTCTTATATTCTGTCTCCCTACACTGTTTCTCAGCTTCTTTTCTAACCGTTTTTTGCCGCCAGCCCCCAAAATCAAGCTAATTTAGCGTCTGAAAAGTTGGCAGCACTGACAAAAACATGTATTCAAATTGTAAACGTATTGGAGCGCAAGAGCTTGAAAAATATATTTGATTTGTATTTTGTTGGCTTTTTCTGGCAATATACATTAAAGATTTAGGCAAACAAACATTAACAAAACACTTGTTTAACGTTTTCAAGTATGTTGAAAGCCACAAAAAAAAAAAACAAAAAAAAAACTCAAATTATATAGATATTTAGTTTGTTGTTGTTGGTGTGAATTTCGACGTCAGACTGCGGCGACTGGTGTGTACATAAAAGATTCTGTTTGCCTTGCAGTTGTCTAATTAAACGAAATAAACATTAGCTAAATTTAATTTCCAGCTCTCAAGCGATTTAACTTGAACCAATTCGATTACCGCACAACAGTTGAGCAGCAATTGGAGCGCCTTGACTCTGTGTTGATCGCGGCGCACAGTTTGAGCAGCCGGGAAACGCAAACGCGTCAGCTGGCTCTGGGCTGGGGCATTGCTGATACAATAAATAATGCAGAGAAAACATGTCAGACAGTTTTGAATATTTCATACGGCCTTCTTCTTTTTCTATTTTTTGTTTTTTGCCCGTGCCAGACATTTATGTCAATTATTATTGGCTTGGCACAATTGAAACCAACGCAAATTGATTCGAAGAAAACTAAATGGACACTAATACACACACACACACACGTACATACACGTACAGACATTTACATACAGACATATGTACTCATTTATTACACCCTCTTTTTTGCTTTATGCGCCATTTTATTTATGTATTTATTGAACAACTTGTAAAAACACACACACACATACATACATACACATGTACTCAAACGAAATACATTTACTGTTGAACTTTGAAGCCCGAGCAATTATAAATTGTCAAAGCCAATGAAGCGATAAAGCTTTGAACGCCACCGCTCGCTCTTTGCCGCGCTCTCTCTATCTCTCTCTCTCTCACACTCACTCTCTATCCGCAAGCAATTTATCAAGGGGCAGGGAGCAAATGAAATTGTAAAAGAAAACAACAAAAGACGGCAAACATTGATCGCACAGGCTGGCAACCCTGTCACTCGGCAGCCGCAACGTCACAATGGAAAAATTTTCAGACAACCTCAGCAAAGTGAAAATATTTGAGCAAAAATCCGATTCTGACAAAAGCAAAAATGAAACAACAAAAAAACAAAAAAAAAACCCGCCTCACAGGACGGCTGATTGATGCGACAATAAGGAGCAGAGTGGGGGGAGTGGGCGGGGCAGCAGCGGCTAGTGACGTTTGTGACGAGTTTTTGCTTTGTTTTTGTTGTTTGTACTTGGCGGCGGCGGTGGCCAGTGCTGAAAAGCACAAAAACAAAAAGCGCCGCCAGACAGTCAGACGAACATATAATACATATTAATACACACAAACACACACACACACACTCGCTCACTAACACATCAGACGCAAGTATGTGTGTGTATATGTGCATAGTCGGACTGTCTGCATGCACAGTGGGCCACACGCAATTGTCTTCAAGTGCAAAGAAAACTTGACATTTCGACAAGAACAAAAAATGCATGCATAAATGCTTTCAGTTCGTTTTGTTGACACATATCAAAAAAATATATATATATATACAATTATATACACATATATGTGTTTTTTTATATACAGACGAACAGACGAGCAGCACGCATACACACGTGTATATAAACATTTATTGTTCTCACGCAAAAATTTATTTATATTTATTTTTAAAATTATATATGAAATGTATATAGTACATATACAATACAAGCCGAACAAAAGCAGACGCATATGCATATACACACATGTTAATGCATGTATAAATGTATGTGTACATATCTATGTATGTATGTATATCTCGTGTAGTATAAGTGCTTGTGTCTGCCTCTAAATAGGCGATGTGTGAACTTTTAGCTTTTGTCAGGTGCCTGCTAATGAAAGCGGGGGCGCTAAGAGCCTGAATGGGCTGTGCAAACTCTGGGCCAGGGCCACCACATGCCATAGATAAGAGTATAAATACAAAAACGTTTCTCTACCCACTCTCTCTTTATCTCCCTCTACCTCTCTCTCGCTCTGTCTCTGCATTTCCCAGTTGGCTTCTACTAGCAACAATTTCGTGTTGTAAATTAGCATGAAACGCAGCAGAGCCATGCGAAAGGTGCAATTCACTGATATACCAATACATTCCCATACGTACAGTAAACACTCGCTTAGGCGAACAGCAGAACCTCAGATTAGTGTACATGTCTTTAAAAAAAGGCAAAACTTATCTTTAAAACTATTTTGATAAAGAAAAATATGAAATGTACGACTTTTTCAAGTAATATGGAGAGTACAACATGGAGAGTGCAATATGGAGATTACAAAATGGAAATTACAACATGGAAAGAACAATATGGAGAATACTGTATGGAGTATACAATATGGAGAGTGCAATATGGAGAGTACAATATGGAGAGTACAGTACGGAGAGTACAACGTGGAAATTACAATATGGAGAGTACAATATGGAGAGTACAATATGGAGGATACAATATGGAGAGTACAATATGGAGGGTAAAGTATGGAAATTGCCATATGGAGAGTACAATATGGCGATTACAATATGGAGAGTACAATAAGGAGGATACAATATGGAAATTGCAATATGGAGAGTACAATATGGAGACATTTTGTACGCTTTCAGTCAAAAAAGCGCCAATCAAAGTAGAGCACATTGGGATATAAATAATAATTGCCCAACGAGAAAAGGTATGCCAAAGAAGAAGCTGTTCGTTTTGTAAAAGACGCACTGTACTGCATTTAACTGTAACGTGTGTGTCTCTGTGTGTGTGTGTAGGTGTGTGTGCATTGCTCTGTTTAAGCAGTCATTATCTGGCACGACCGGAAACACAGAGGCAACCTCTATAGCAAAATGTGCCAACCATTCCGAGTTGCAAGCAATGCAGTGAAAAGCATTCAGAGCACAATATGGCCACGCCCACGCAAAAAGTGGGCGGCTTTTCTTTCATTGTGACGCAGCAACAAACAACGAGAAGAAGAAGCAGCAGCAGCAGAAAAAGAAACAACAACAACAATGAATGACGACGTCGACGACATTGAAAGGGAAATTACATTTCATGTTTATTGTCTTTATAAAAATAATATTTTCACAGCACGCCGACAAAATCCACCGCAAGTTTCTCTATAAGCACAAGTACATCTATCAAATATATATATATATGTATATATACATACATATAATTAGATTTAACTCAGGCATTAAGCTATAAATTAAAAGTGAAATCAGGCTAAAAAAATCTTAATAGTTCATCATAGAATCAAGGGAAACTAAGTTCGTTGCACAAGATTGTGCTTAAACACAAGAGAGAACAACAAAACTGATCGGAAATGGTGATTCCTAAATAAAAAACTATAATAATAATAATATATAATGATAATGATAATAATAATATATAATGATAATAATAATATGTATATATAATATAAAAAATGCTAGTTTATAAATTTCGTTCGTTTTACAATCCATATTTGTGGCGCTTTTGAACTCTTGAAAAACAATCCAAGAGTATTGAAAGCAAAATATAACTTAAAAAATGTTTCGAAGACTCAAACAATGATAAATGTAATTCCTGAAAGATCTATAACAATGAGAATTACAAAAAATGTCAAAATACTTCTAATCAATAAAATCCCCAAAAAAAAATCATCCAAAAAGTTTCCACTTTCGAACGCCAATCGATAATTTGATGCCAATCGATAGTACTGATCCTTACGAGTCCAAAATGGTATAAAATTCCAAAATCGGACAAATTTTGGCCGAGATATTCCAAAAAATCATCAAAAAAGTTTCCATTTTCGAACGGACCCCGATTTTGAAAAAAACGTGATGTAACCCCTTGCCATTTTGACGATTTGGGTCAAAATTTAGGTTTTCACACTTTTGATGCCAATCGATAGTACTGATCCTTACGAGTCCAAAATGGTATAAAATTCCAAAATCGGACAATTTTTGGCCGAGATATTCCAAAAAATCATCAAAAAAGTTTCCATTTTCGAACGGACCCTGATTTTGAAAAAAACGTGATGTAACCCCTTGCCATTTTGACGATTTGGGTCAAAATTTAGGTTTTCACACTTTTGATGCCAATTGATAGTACTGATCCTTACGAGTCCAAAATGGTATAAAATTCCAAAATCGGACAATTTTTGGCCGAGATATTCCAAAAAATCATCAAAAAAGTTTCCATTTTCGAACGGACCCCGATTTTGAAAAAAACGTGATGTAACCCCTTGCCATTTTGACGATTTGGGTCAAAATTTAGGTTTTCACACTTTTGATGCCAATCGATAGTACTGATCCTTACGAGTCCAAAATGTTATAAAATTCCAAAATCTGACAATATTTGGCCGAGATATTCAGAAAAAATCATCAAAAAAGGTTCAATTTTCGAAGAGACCCCGATTTTGAAGAAAATCGTGATGTAACCCCTTGCCATTTTGACGATTTGGGTCAAAATTTAGGTTTTCACACTTTTGATGCCAATCGATAGTACTGATCCTTACGAGTCCAAAATGGTATAAAATTCCAAAATCGGACAATTTTTGGCCGAGATATTCCAAAAAATCATCAAAAAAGTTTCCATTTTCGAACGGACCCCGATTTTGAAAAAAACGTGATGTAACCCCTTGCCATTTTGACGATTTGGGTCAAAATTTAGGTTTTCACACTTTTGATGCCAATCGATAGTACTGATCCTTACGAGTCCAAAATGGTATAAAATTCCAAAATCGGACAATTTTTGGGCGAGATATTAAAAAAAAATCATCAAAAAAGTTTCCATTTTCGAACGGAATCCGATTTTGAAAAAAACGTGATGTAACCCCTTGCCATTTTGACGATTTGTTTGTGAAACTCATATTTAAAATAAAATTTCACATTAAGAATGCAATTTATGCAAAAAATGAAATTCCTATTTGAAATGAAATTAATATTTATAAAGAAATTCCTATTTGAAATACGAAATTCATATCGAGTATCACAGAATTTGCACCACTGTGCAAAAGACCTATCCCTTAGATCCCTTAGCATTTATATATATATATATATCTGATATATATTCTGAAGTATCTAAAATTGATATCATTCTCACATTGCTTGCTCCACTGTAACAGGCATTAAAATCAACTTGTTAGCTCTCCTTTCAGTGAATATGCTTTAGATTCATAATGCCTAAAAAATCTACAAAAATTTCACATATTTTCCACGTAGCTTGATCCACTGTGCGCTCTCATGTTCTTCAACCAATCGACCAAGGGCTGGCTGGCAACTGGGGCGAGCCGAAATTTAAATATTTGACATTTATTAATGTAATGAAAATGCCATTAAATAAACATGGCTAACCAAACAGGTAAGCTCCCGTGTACACACACACACACACACACATATATATACACACACACATACACAATTCACATACCCCCCTCACTCCCCACCTATGCTGTTGATGTTCAAATTGTGGAGTTCAAAAACCTCTGTGTGTGTGTGCGGCAAAAGAACTCGTCAAATGAAAATGTGCGAAACGCTGGCAGGCGAAAAAAAAGGAAGGAAAGAAAAAAAAATATACCCTCACGGAAAGCCAACATAAACACCTGGACAACACGTGGTTTCGGCTTTTTCTATTTCTTTTTTTTTTTTTGTTCGCTTTGAAGTAACCAGAAATAACAGAAAATAGAAAGAAAGAGTTGTTTGCCAATTGACGAATCTGAAATACCCTTACAGACAACTACAAATGCACCAAATACGTTAAAAGGGAACTTGCGGAGAAATTCTTATAATTGAAACAATTTTCTTTCAACTGTCTCGTGTTTTTAAAACTATATTGAGCTCGAAATTTATAGAGAAAACTTCTTGAATGGGCGAGTGAAGATAGTTAAATATGCAAAACAAAAGTTGAACTTAGCTTGAGATATATCATATTATTTACTAGTGATATCTGAAAGGCCTTAGATTGTTTTCATAAAACTAAAACTAAGTAATGAAACCAAATTTCCTAATGGAATATATAAGCTATAGATACTGATACAGATACAAATTATCTGTATAGACATAGTTGTAGACATAGATATAGATATAGATATAGATATAGATATACATATAGATATAGATATAGATATAGATATAGATATAGATATAGATATAGATATAGATATAGATATAGATATAGATATAGATATAGATATAGATATAGATATAGATATAGATATAGATATAGATATAGATATAGATATAGATATAGATATAGATATAGATATAGATATAGATATAGATATAGATATAGATATAGATATAGATATAGATATAGACATAGTTATAGATACAGATACAGATACAGATACAGATATAGTTATAGATATAGATATAGATATAGATATAGATATAGATATAGATATAAATACAGATACAGATACTGATAAAGGCATAGTTATATATACAGATACAGATACAGATTCAGATACAGATACAGATATAGTTATATATATAGATATAGAACAAAGTAGATATTGTTCCTACGTTAGGAGCCTAATTTCATATTTGAAGAGTTTGATTAATCTATCTTAAGGATAAGTTCTTTGGCAGTTCTATGATACAATGCTCCAATCTGACCACCTACGACAACTATACTGCTTGCTGCAAGATGCGTTTAATATAGATCAGGAATCTATAAGCTACCTCCTTCTATGCGTTACATACATAGGTAACAAAATCAAAGTGCCCCCGTTAAGGGTATAATATAACAACAGAAGCAGAAGCAACCGCAACTACAATAAAAATGAAAAGAATACTTTATAATGCTGACCAGGCAGGAAGAGCGGGCGAAAGAGGGCCAACAACTCGATGTTCGTGATTCATTTAGTACCCCGGGCATACGAGTTTTTACTCAAACACACACACACTCACACACACACACGCACACACATGTGTGTGCAAAATGTACCGTTTGAAATATCAAAAGTTTTGCCAGCTTTCCATTATTTTACGTATGATTTCGTATATTTACGTAAACAATTCGAAAAAGCATTGAAAATATTGTACATAGAAAAAAAGATTAAATAGAGAAAAACCGAAAGAAAGAAACATGTGCAAACCGAATCCGATAATCACACATAGATTAAATGAACACCTGAGTAAGCAAATGCAACGCGTACTCTGAAATACACTTGATTGCAAATATATTTCGGTGAATACAATACAGAACACAATATCGAAATATCTATCAAATAAAGTTGTAAACTGAATGAAAAGCTGTTGAAAAACATATCTAAACGGATCGTAAACTTTTCTTTGTAAATATCAACACGGAAGATCTATCTATATCGATTGATGTATATTGATAGATATATCTCCTGTGTGGATATTAACAGGAGCTACACAGGAGATATATGGGAGATATAGATAGATGGATAGATCTATACATATCTATAGATAGATAGATGGATAGATAGATCTATACCGGCCATATAGATAGATAGCTTTATCAACTGAAGTTGATATTTAAAGAAGATATAGGTAGATAGATAGATGTACATAGATCGATAGATAGATGGATGGATAGAAAGATCTATAGATAGAAAGATTCATATATCTCCTGCGTTGTAATTTAGAGGAGATATAAGGAAGATACATATAGATAGATATATCTAGATAGATAGATAGATAGAAAGATATATAGACAAATATATAGATAGATTTATCTCCCGTTTTGATATTTACAGGAGATATAGATAGATAGATATACATAGATAGATAGATAGACAGATAGATAGATAGAAAGATCTATTGATAGTTATATAGATAGATAGATCTATAGATAGATATACTTAAATATAGATATATAAAGATACATATGTATATCTCCTGCGTTGAAATTTAGAGGAGATATAAGGAAGATACATATAGATAGATATATCTAGATAGATGGATAGATAGATAGATATACATAGATAGATAAATAGCTGGATAGATATAGATATTATTCATATACATAGATATATCCTTCGTAGTCGTACTTAGACCAATATCTAATCACTTAAGTCAATAATTATCTATTTATTAGACGTTTTTATTTCTGTAACATTCAATGATCGATAATTCTTGCTATTGCTCGAATTAGTTAAAGAATCAATATTTCATGTTAATAAAAGTATATTATTAACAAATTTTCAGGCCTTCCCATTGTTAAGCTCATCGGGAACAACACGTGAAGTTAATTTAAAGCCTGCTCACAAAATCGAATGAAATAAAAAACAATCAACAAAAAAAACACACCTTGAATGCGACTGGGCAGGGGGGCGGGCGGAGGGGCGTGACACACATACATGAATAGAACACAGATGTACAGCTAGCCGAGGGGCCAATAGACAGATAGATAGATAGATAGATAGATGGTCTGGCTAAATGTTAAATGGATAGTTGTGTTATGCTTAGAATAATAAATAGTTGCGACGGAATCATCAGATGCGTGTGTGTTCGTGTATGTGTTCGTGCGTGTGTGTGTGGGATAAAAGCATGGCTAAGGCTATTATAGGAGAGAACCTTAGATGGCCAAAACGTTGTGTAAACAATGCAGTATCGAGTATATATGGTATCTCGAGTATCGAGTATCGAGCAGAGCAGAGCAAAGTAGACTCAACCGGATCGATGAGTTAATATAAACAAAAGAGTCCACGGACAGCGCATGAAACCGGCTAAAAAGACGGGCCGCTTCTCACCTGGCGACCCAGAAGCACGGCAAATATAGAAGAAAGGAAAATCATCAGATTTTAACTGAAATACTAAAATGAACTTAATACATTTTGTCGTTGTTGTTGTTCCTGTTGTTGTTGTTGGTTTTTGTATTTCTCTTTGCTGTTGCTTTTCTTTTTTGCAATTGTGTGGAAAATTGAAAATCAAATGAGCGCGCGGCGCATAGAAGAAGAAAATCATAGTGGGAATGCGGACAGCAGGCACAGAATGAGGAGGAGACGGTAGAGGGGGTGAGGTCCGAGTCTCAGTACGAACCGAACCCAAGCAACAACAATATAAACTATAAAAAGCAACACAAAAATATCGAAGCACAAGTACACTTAACTAAAGGCCAAAAAGATAGACAAAGACAATGAGCGAGAGAGAGGGAGAGAGCGAGAGAGAGACGGGGAGACAAAGAGAGAGAGAGAGAGTGAGCGAGCGGGCAAGACAAAGCTTGCGGGCCACAGAGCAGGGGGCGGGGGCGACGAGGAGGGGGGTGCCTTACATTGTAAAAGAGAGAAAATAAAAAGCAAGCGAAAGGAAAGTGTTCGCTCAATACATGTGTGTGTGTCTTTGTGTGTGTGTGTTTCGTGTCTGTGTGTGAGTGTGTGTGTGTGTGTTATGCTATGTTCTATTATGCATGTGTGCGTATGTGTATGTTTGTGCTATGGCAAAAACCCAGCAGAACTTTGGGATACATTATGTCGAAAGAAAAAAAATAACAATATATACATTTTTTATGGAAAACTCGCGATTAGTGTACATAATACTAAAACAATATGTTTCTAATTAGCGCAAATAATGTCTAAAAAGAAAAGAAAAAAGCGAGAAAGAGAGGTTATGCTCGGCACGCCGAAGACTTAATACCCTTGCTCGACTGTTGGTGCTGATCAAGAGTATATATACTTTATGGGTTGGGAGATGTCTCCTTCCATGAAGAATCAATGTATAAATAAAGAATGTGAAGTCTATAATGAAAATATTTTATGGAAATATTAAATATGAAAGCAAACTGTGCTGCAATACGAAAGGGAAAATAGAAAAGGCTTTTTCGACTGCAACTTTAACTAGGTAAGAAGGAAGAAGGGAGAAGAATAAGTTAGCTTAGACATTGTCAAGATACTTTCTCAGATTGATCGTGATTTCTCGAAAGACAGAAACATATTCCATACAAAATCTGATTATTTGGTCAAATTCTTCCTCCAAAACCAGCTCAAGATAAGATATTATCTATGCTTGTGGCATGATCGGATCTTAGCAAAGGAATTTCATTCAATGCATTTTGCGTCATCTTTTCATATAAAAAACTAAGATTTAGGTCAATTTGTGACTTTATTTATTATCTTTGATTATGTAAGATAACCTCGTTCTTTCGTGTATAAGTTCATAATACTTAATCCTCGCCAATCTAGTGAAGTTTCACTCAGGACAACCTTAAGAGCTGCCTAATTGTCAGTTAAATATTTTAAATGCTACAATAATATTGAATACAGTCGAAAATTGAAACATTTCTGAATGGGGAATAGCTTTCTTGCGTAAAGAAGTGAACCTTTAAGACAGGTTTTACGTTTCTAGAGCAATTATATAAAAATAAAACAATATTGTCAAATTGAAGAAGTCGAAACAAAGAAAAAACAAAGAAACAACACGGAAAGCTTTAAAATACATAAAATTAAATTATATAATAGATGTATATATACAATATTTTAAAGCGTTTGCTCCACAAAGTTGTAAAAACATTTACAAATATTAGGTATGAATCTATATAGAAATCGGTAGTTCGATAGTTCGGACGATGAAGTCCCAGAGGTAGAAAGAAAGAAGTAAGTAAATAGTTTTATTTTTTTAACATACAATCAATACTACGAATTTCAGTGCACTTGTCACGCTCAAAAGTTCTGCTGGGAGTCGAAAGATAAAAACAAAATAACTGTATTGAAAAATAGGCAAAGGCAAATGTGTTGTTGGCTTCGGCATGGGGCAATTGGGAGGACATTGCACGCCGCGGTGGGGTTTGAGGGAGGGTTTGACCGCATACTATTTTTTTTTTTGTTCTCCATACAGTTTTCTTTTTGTTTTGTTATTGTCTGCAATTTCTATTGCAGTTATGTGCACTCACACACACACATACACAGTTAAGACATGTATCGGCACATGGATACGTATATGTATACGACATAAAGAGAGCTTAAAGATAGGGTTTGCTTGGTTAATATTAATTGTTATTGTATTTGTTATATTACATATTGTTGTTGTAGTTGTTATTGTTGTTGGGTACTTACCAAATGATTGAGCATGAACCGCTAAAAATATCGAGAGGAATGAAAGAGCGCTAGCCAAGAATTTTGCCTCCATCTTTGGTATTGATCCGTGTTGTTGTTGTTGTTGTTGCTGCTGCTGTTGTTGTTGTTGTTGTTCTTGTTGTTGTTGTTGTTGTGGTTGTTGCTTGTGTTTAACTGTTGTAATTATTTTGTTGTTGTTGTTGTTGTTGCGGTTGTCGTTTCAAATTGCTTGCATATTATAAATTTGCTTTAACTATTTGCTGATTGATTAATTATTTCTTTTCGGTTGCGTGTTTTTTTTCTTTTTTGTATTTTATGAATTTTAATTCTTTTTTATTATTATTTTTGTTTTGTACTTTATGCTTAACTTACTAGATCATTATTAAGATTAATTTATGTGTAGCTTTATTTATACGATTTTAATTTGTTTTAATTAATTATGCTTAACATTAATTTGATATTAGTTGATGTTGTTGTTGTTGTTGGTTGGTTGTTTGTTTTGTTGGTTGTTTGTTTTTGTGTTTTGTTCTAACGATTCTTATCTTTCTCCTTATTTAACCAGCTCCAGCTTTTGTTCTTATTTCTTGTCGCTATTTTTTTTGTTTTATTTATTATTATTTGGCAATAGAAAGAAAAATATAGAAATATTATTTAAACAAACAATTTCAGATTTATTGCGCTCGCTTTGTTTCTTTGTCAATTTTAGTTTCTTTTGCTCGTTCGGTTTTTGCTTTGATTCTTTTGCTTTTTGCACAAAGTTTAAAAATACATAAAATAAAGCAAAGCAACGCAACATAGAAGAATGCCCGCCGCGTCTTCAAGTGCGTGCGTGAGAGTGAGAGGGAGAGGAAGAAAGAGAAGCTAACTCAAGGATGTGAAAAAGCAGCCGCAGCAGCAGCAACAAACCCAACGGGAATTCAACTAAATATAAATTTCTTTAAAATGTCCACTCATTGTCGCTCTCTCTCACTCTCACTCATTATCGCTTTCGACGTCAGCGTCAGCGTTGAATGCTGCACACGTGCGAACAGCGCAGAGTTGGGTGGGAATGAGGGAGGGGATGGCAGCTGAACCTTTTGCTAATTTCTTATGTTTGTCGCGTTAAATCATTTTTGACGTTATTCATTTACATGCGTAGCCAAAATCGCTCTCTCTCCCTCTCTCTCGCGCACACACACATGCACACACGCACACGCACGCACGCACGCAGTGAAACTGGGGGTCGAGGAATTTTTGGCTGGTAAACCAAAAATGAAATATGCCACATTGACGTCCATGCAAAATGCTCAACGCAAATGCACTCAAAAATGAGTTCGAAAACTTAAATAATGCCAACTGACTGTATTTCGTCTTAATATTTCTTTAAAATTTACACAACATTTAATAATTACTCGTACTACTACTAATAATACAGCACACTAACCAAAAGAACGGCAAATAACGGACACGGAACACAACAGAACGGAACAGCAACGTAAGCGCAAGCGTAAACGTAACGCAACGAAATCAGCGAGCAGACTGAACTAGCCGCTGTGCAGCAACCGAGCGAGTAGGCGAAAAGAGCAGAGCAAAAATAAAAAATTATAACAGGCTGACGCTCGCTCGGCCAACGGTCGGCAGCGACGGCGACGCCGACGGCGACGTCGTCATGGCTGACTGATAAAAGTCGTACGGATTTGTTATTAGCTCATTGTTTTTGCTGTTGCTTTCGAGATTGAAATACTTTTGACAGCAGCGTTATCAGTAGCCGCAGCAGCAGCTGCGGCAGCGGCAACAACAACAATGACCGCAGCAGAATCAGCGGCAGTTTGTTTACCTCGCAGCGACGTGTATGCGGCGGCATTCGCAGCGAATGTTTCCGTCAAAATTTATACGCATATTCCATATACTCCACAATATTTATATACATACGTATATATAATAATACCTATATACACGGACATTAAGATAAAGAGCTCATTGCAGTATTTTATACAAATATACAGGTCGGCGACAACGTGAAACGTTCACGTACATATCACAGCCATGGACAAAGAGAGAAGAGAGAGGCAACGTGCCCGAGGGGGGCAACATGATGAGCTGCCCGAAAGCGGATGGCAGCGGTTTCGACATGATTTTTAGCTGGGTAGCTGCTAAGCTAATTTCGTTGCGTTTAAAACAAAAGACGCACACACTCATAAAGCAACGCACAGCAAAAACAACACTAACAACGGCGACGCGTCATGTAAAATTCATTTTTATTTTCTAATTGCTGGTGAAAACTTGTAGAAGCAGCTGAGCGCGATAGGCCACTTATCGATATCGATTGGCGCGCCTGTGTGTGTTTGTGTGTGTGTGTTGCTCATATGAGAACATAGGCCAGGTTGCAGGTATCGATTGCGAGTCGAACTCGATATCGATTGGCGCGCCTAAGTGTGTGTGTTTGTGTGTGTGCTTATATGAGAACATAACACTTTTGTTTGATAAAGTTTTGCCAGTTATTGGCAAAGTTCGGACCACTTGCGAGACAAATTGCCTTTTAGCGCAGCATAACGTCATCGGATAGCCATGACTCAGTGTCCCGGTCATACTTTATTTACTGTTCACACACACTCTTACACACATTGCTGGCTTACATGCAAACACGAGAACAAAAACAACATTGACGCAGTCGATGATGTGATGCTGGGCCGCAACTTTGAGCAATTAACAATCAGCGACAATCATAATTCCAGGGCATCTATATAAATATAGTATTTATTATGTCAATTTGAGTATCTAAGTCATAGAAACTAATTTGGTATTAATTTTGTAGCAGACATCAGGTCACTCTACAATATATGTGTAGCTAGGATAACATAAGAAATGTATATATGTATGTGTGTACGCATATTAATATACGTATATGCACAAGCTAATTGATTTAATTAAGCTTGAAATGAATAAGAAGAAAAACAATATTATTAACAATTCACGCGCCGCCTACACACACAAACAGCGGCCGCATTGACTCCACGCTCAGCTCTAAAGTTAACACAAATGACTTTATAGTGTGTGTGCGGGTATGTGTACGTGTCAGGCTGGATGACGTGATTGTCTCTCAGAGCCCGCATATGATTAAAACGGAAAACAAGATAAAACTCGTTGGAGCAAAGGAGCAGCGCGTATTCTGCTTGTTGTTGATGATACGAGGCTTTCGCTAAAGCCAGGCAATGGTGGGGGCGGCAAAGGCAGCAAAATACGCATGACACTCCTTGCCGCTGCCACACACACACGTACACAAGGAAAAGCACGCGACACACAGACACGAGGTCACTCACACACACACACACATGCACGTTTAGTTCGGCCAGCCGCGCGTCCCCTGGTTGTCCTCACTCAATAGCAATTATTAGTTGATTTTTCCCAGCGACATCGGGCACAAATATTAATTTGTGCGCCCAGAGGAGTCAATATACTCAACAATTTCAAGTCACGAGATGGAAACACAGACACACACATACTTGTATATCTAAATTGCATGTGTATGCGAGAAATGGCAAGCGATGAGTATATTGAGCGCAAATATAGTAACGGGATTTTTGCTAGCTGCTCCCTCTTTTCTCCCATTTCTTTTTGTTTCTTCTTCTTTTTAGCCGCGATGACGACAGCGTGCGCGACGGTAGCAAAAGCAGCAGCGGCGGCGCCTTCGCCTTGCGCTTTTCAATAACATTTACATTTACACTTTGTACTATTTATGTAATAGTTTTTTTTCAAACGCTGGCGAATTTCATCTAGCCAGTTGCAAACCGCTGCATTGCACCTGGCACGTATTTTCACAAAATTATGTATAATTCACTTATGCGTTGGTTTTTTTGCAGCTGGGTTTTCATTCTTTTGTGTTTTACTACCAGAACTCTACACGCACACATGCAAACGAGGCACGCACAAAAAACACACACGCACACACAACACACTACGCGACACACTCAATGACGAAATTCTTCGGACGGCGTTGACAACTCTAGGTTCTAGCTCAAGCTCCTCCGCTTTCAAGTATATGTGTCTGTGTGTGCGTGCCTGCGTTTGCATGTGTGTGTGTGCGAGAATTCTGCTGCTGCTGCCTTTCGTCATAATTTTTGCGTTGGCATAGAATTTTAACTTTGCACGTGCTCACCGCACATTACTGTACACATATTTGATTATTATTGCAATCGCACTTCTTTTAGCTGCATTATTATGAACTCTTTGGGAATTTACCTAGCACACAAAACACAAAAATTCGATTTTTTCCTCGCTGATATTTTCACGCGAATGACCTTACATCACACGCATACAATACACACACACACACGCGCCTGAAATTGTGGGCATTTATTGCCTGTCCAAGTTTGGTCGCACATTTTGCCCTTATAAAAATACTAAAAAAGTAAGTAGCTCTGGGAAACTATTGTTTACCAACACTGATTCAGTACATCGATAACTATAGACCGTTCTCGATTGTTAATGAGAAGAGTTCATAGAAAGAGCGACCGTTATTAATTTAATTTCAACTTTTCTAAAATATTTTAGAATTTTGTTTTGCAAGTTAGCTCATAACACTTATATTATATATATATAAATGTAAATATAAAAAAGGGGTGTGAAGAGAGAAATACATTTGACCGTAAACTTGAGATATCATTAAATTAATCGAAAAGTTTTTGAAGATCGATATATCGAGACCACTATCGGTTTGGCTAACATTCGATAGTTAGGGGTGTGGTGCGATAACTTTATGTAGTTTCTGATTGCCCGTCACTAACATAAGTCATCGCGTTGCGGGTTCGTGTGTGAGTGCGCTGTTGGTTTTGTGTTTCATTTATTTAAGTTAAAAGTTATATTTTTGTGTTGCTTCTGTTATTACAAATAATGCGCTCCATCTGCTGCATAGCGTGAGCACACAAATTGCATAATACAGGTGAGTGCAGCTTCGATTTTACAATGCGTGACGATGGCGACCCGCCCAAAATGTTTGCCTCAAATACCTGCGCTGCTGCTTGCGTTGTTATTATGCTGTTGTTGTTGTTGTTGGTGCTGCCCGCACATGGGCGTTGACCAAAAACCGAAAAGCCAAAGCGCCAGCTCTGCAGTATTTGACTAGTTAGTTTTATGGATCTAAAACTAATAAAATGCGCTCTTCTGTGTTAAAATGGCCGCAGGCTTTCTTCTACGAAAAAAAAAAACGAACGCAACGTCTGCCGCCAGAGCCACCTGCTGCCCAATTGGAAATTTGAGGCGCACTCAAATTTCAGAGCCCCTGTTTTTTGTTTTTGCATATTGGTGTGTGCCCAGCTCCTGCACGCATTTCAATTGCACTTTTGCCCTGGCTTCAACCATGGTTTTACACTAATTAATGCCACTTTACATGTGTGGCCATGTGTGTGTGTGTGTGTATCGTTTGCAGCAGCAGCAAAAGGGTGGATTACACTGTCCGTTGCTCTTGCAGCAGAGTTGAGCTGAATTATTATTACCGAGTTAGGTTCTTTTTTTTCTTGTTGTGTTTGTTTTTCACATCGGCCAGCGACTTCTGCTGCTTCACTGCGCAGACAACACTCACACATGCATGCATGCACACAAGCAGACAGGTAACCGACACTATCTTCTGTGTTGCGTGTTCTGTTATTTTGTTCGTTACCGGCAACTGCCTTTCAAATGTTCTCCCTCTCTTTTTGGTCTCCGTCAGGCTTTTGGCCGAGGGTCAAGTGCGCCTTGTCTGCCGCTTACCTAATTGTCCTTGCTCCTCACCTTTTCTCGCCTGTTTTTTTATGGTTGCCTAAAATTGTCTTCTTATTTTTTACCTAGGGCATTGTCCTTTTTTTCGGGGCAGGGGTAATTTGTGATCGTGATAAGCTGATGTTCTTATTATGCGCGTCACTTCGTCAATGTCAAAAATTGAGCGCTGTTAAATTTGCAGCTTTCGGTGGCCGCCATTTTTTCTAGTTCCATAGAACTTTTGAATTTGATATAAATTACGCTGCAGCCTAAAATGAACTAAAATATTAAAAGATGGCAACGCTCTAAACGTTATTGCAAATTGCATAGCGATTAAAATTGTAAGCTGCAAACACACTAATGATTAAATCTAACGGAACTGGCAACACTGCACCGCCTATGTTTTAGAATTAATGAACGAGATGGCAACTCTCTCTCCCCGCGAATCGCAAAATTTCCTTCAGCTGCGCATTTTAAAAATCTGTGTTCACGCTCGCTAGTTTAATTTTTACGCTTCCTTTCATTTTGAGGCTTTTATCGGCTTGTTTGTTGGATTTCTAGAACTTATTCTTGGGGATTTACGCCAAACAAGCACGCATACTTAAGTGGGCCAGTCTGCACTCTGTCCCAGAATGTGTCGTAAATTATAGAGGCTTCTGTTTTTTTTTAGGCGTTGCCCAACTGTCGCCTTAAAACGCTTTGGCACATATCCCATATCAAAGACTAATTGCACGCCCACTTGAATGACATTTAACTTAAAATTTGACATAATTTAAATGCCGCATGTTGTGTGGCAGGGTGTGAGCGTCTGTGTGTGCGTCTAGTCACCCGCCCAAATCCATGCCGTTTGTAAATTTAGCGCTTAGGTACATTGCTCCTGCTAGCGGGGCTGCTATAAATAACAATGCAGCGCCCTCAATTTATACCCTTGCTAGAGGGTATTCGCAGTGCATTAGGGCTCTAGAGTTGGGCGCGTGTCGTGTTTGCTTTTGTGAAAAGTCGTGCGTGTTCATAACTTGGCAAATAAAAACGAATGTGTCGAGCTTTACTTGAGTATAGAATTGATCGCGTGTTGTGTTCCTATGAATTGAACAAAATTAGTTAGACGAAAACTAAAAATTACATAAGAAAAAAATGTTTTATATATTTAGCAACCTCATGTTTAAAACCATGCCAAATGCTTCCATCCCTAAGCTCTAAAGATATGAGTTGCTCGAGTGTTGGAAAACATGTTTTCTAAGCTCATGATAACAAAACATTTGTGTAAACTTACAGCTGTTTAACAGCACGTCGAAATGTTTGTAACAGCGTGTCAGAAATGATTAAAAATATTGGACTTAACACTAATTAACTGATACCCTCTGTTATTCTGATAATTTTCATGACTGTTTCACAGCACGCATAAATGTTATTAACAGCGCGTGACGAATGTTAAAAGATATTGGACTTAACATGATTATGTTTGCAGCAAAAATGTTAACTTTGTCATTTTCCTAATGTGTCTTACGTTTGCTGGGCTATTGTAGAGTATTGTCGTGTCGGTGTTGACTGCCGTTTCTGTCTGGTCATGTTAGTGGTTGCTGTTTTGGTTGTCTGCACAGCACGCGGAAAGCATTCGAGCAGATTAAACAAGAGCCTGCTGAACACGCGTACAGCGAACAACAGAAAGCAGTCGCAGCTATTTATATAGTGTATATATACAGTCGGGATAGTTGTTAATTGATGCACTCACTTTACGCACTGATTGATTGAGTTCAACTTGTTTTTTGTTCTCCCTTGCAGCGCAGCATTCACAATCTGAGGATGCAACGCTTGTGGCACATGCTGCACGCGTTGCTCTTGCTGCATTTGGTTGTGGCACAAAACGATGGCAGCTTTTACAACGTGCAACCACAGCAACAGCAGCCCCAACAGCCGCCGCTGCAGCCACAGCCCACATCGGCATACGACAACAATCCGCTGTACGGAACGAATCTCAATCCAAATTTGAATCCCAACTTGAATCCAAATCTCAACAATCCGAATCCAAATCCAAGTCCGACCTACGGCTACAACGATCTGGGCGGCGCTCAGGAGGATTATAACAAGCGTCTGGGCAGCAGCTTTGGCGACGATGAGCCCAGTTTACACCTTGGGAAGTCCTCGTACAATGTGAAGGCCAGCTTTCTGGAAACGTTGCACAATCGGGAGCCGACCTATTTTATTGTCGCCTCCCGCATGGTCCGGCCCGGCCTTATCTATCAGGTATCCGTATCCATACTGCAGGCCAAATATCCGATCACGGTGCACGCGAGCATCTCGTGCGATGGCGTTCAGATCAGCGGCGACTCCAAGGACGTCAAGGAGGGCGTGCCGGAGACCTTGCTCATGCGCATACCGCCGACCAGTGTCACCGGGGATTATAGACTGCGCGTTGAGGGCTTCTACCAGGATGTCTTTGGCGGCATCGCGTTTCTCAATGAGACCCGGCTGGACTTTTCGCAGCGCTCGATGACCATCTTTGTGCAGACCGACAAGCCGCTCTACATGCAGGGCGAGACGGTCCGCTTCCGCACCATTCCCATCACCACCGAACTGAAGGGCTTCGACAATGCCATCGATGTCTACATGCTGGATCCCAATAAACACATTCTCAAGCGTTGGCTGTCCCGGTAAGTTGGAAAGTTGAAGCTGATTAAAGCCTGGGCTCTCGTATAATACACACACAGCCATATCGATATATTTTCACAAATCGATAAAGAACGATATCGATAACCCCCGCGCGAAGATATGACGTGGGATTATAACAGCTTGAGATACATCTGTGAATTATTGCATAGCATTCAGGGCAATCTATGATAACGTTTCGACATCTAATCCTGTTTTCAAAAACCGATAAATATCGATAACTAGATCTTAAATTTCAAGGGAGATGTTAGGGCCATCTAAATACGGGAATATTGAATTTATGCTGGATCTTTTACAACAGAAACTGTTCTCCCAAATCGATAAACACCGGAAATAGTTCTATATCGAGTAAATTGAGTGTATCGATAAATATCGATCACTTGATCTGAAATTTTAGAAGGGTTGATGGGCCCATCAAAAATTGAATTGAGGCTAGGTTCTCGTATAAGTATACTCAGCTTGTGGACAATTCAACCATTTATGCACCTCCCCCCACCCTGCTACTTCTGGGTAGAGGGTATCTTGTAGTCGAACCTCTTTTCCTGTTTCATGCTTAGCTAACGACCTCACTAACATCTCTAATCTTTAGGCAATCGAATCTGGGCTCCGTCTCGCTGGAATACAAGCTCTCGGATCAGCCAACATTCGGAGAATGGACGATCCGAGTGATTGCCCAGGGTCAGCAGGAGGAGAGCCACTTCAGCGTTGAGGAGTACTATCAGACGCGCTTCGAGGTGAATGTCACGATGCCGGCGTACTTCTTCACCACCGATCAGTATATCTACGGCCGAGTGATGGCCAACTTTACGAGCGGCCTGCCCGTGCGCGGCAATCTGACGCTGAAGGCGACGATCCGGCCCATTGGCTACTTCAGCAACCAGGTGCTGAACGAGAAGTTCCGCTTGGGACGCTCGCCGCTGGAGCAAATGAATCTGTATAACGAACGCTGGCGCTACAATAATCCCAGCCAGAATCCGCAGCAGCAATACAATGGACCGCCACAGCTGCCACAGGACGGCGGCGATCTGTCCCAGGATCTTCTCTATCGCAATCAGTACGTGGTGGAGCGAAACTATCAATTCGAGGAGGAATGGCCCTTCTGGGTGCGCAAGCCCGAGGTGCTGGACAGCTATGATTCCTGGACGAGCAGCTATCGCAACACGTTGCCCTATTTGCGTTACTTCAACGGCACCTTCGACTTCAAGTGGCCGCTGCGCGAGCTGGAGCTGCTCGTGCCCAACATGGCTAACATGGAGGTGCTCATCACAGCCACCGTGGGCGAGAAGTTCTACGACGAGATCATCAGCGGCTATGCCGTGGCCCGTGTCTACAACTCGAGTTTGCGTGTGGCTTTCCTGGGCGAATCGCCTCAGGTCTTCAAGCCCGCGATGCCCTTTACCACGTACCTGGTTGTGGAATATCACGACGGTTCGCCCATCAATCCGAATCTGTTGCGCCAGGGCCTCATGGAGGTCAGCGGCTTCGTGGAGAGCCGCAATGGCGGCCGCCGCGATTGGCCCGCCCAGCGCTTGCACATGTCCCAGCAGAGCGACGGCGTCTGGGAGCTCAAAATCGATATACGCAACGATCTGCAGCTGGACGAGCGTCCGCAGTCTCGCGATTTTCTCAACGGCATACAGAATATGCGTCTGCAGGCGGTGTTTGCGGATCCGCGAGGGGAACGCGTCCAAACCGAGCTACTGCTCGTCTCGCACTATTCGCCACGCAACCAGCACATCAAGATCACGACCAGCACGGAGCAGCCGGTGGTCGGCGAGTACATCATCTTCCATATACGTACCAATTTCTATCTGGAGGAGTTCAACTATCTGATCATGTCCAAGGGCGTCATATTGATCAACGATCGCGAGACCATCATCGAGGGCATACGCACCATTGCCGTGGTGCTCAGCGCCGAGATGGCGCCCGTGGCCACCTTGGTCGTGTGGAAGATCACACAACAGGGTCAAGTGGTCGCCGATTCTCTCACGTTCCCCGTCAATGGCATTTCGCGTAACAATTTTACGGTTTACATTAACAATCGCAAGGCTCGCACGGGCGAAAAGGTCGAGGTGGCCATCTTCGGTGAGCCCGGCTCCTATGTGGGCCTCTCCGGCATCGACAGCGCCTTCTACACCATGCAGGCGGGCAACGAGCTGACCTACGCCAAAATCATTACCAAAATGTCCAACTTCGACGAGCAGACGAACGGAACGTACAAACACATTTGGTACTCGCACGAGGGCAATCCCGACGAGCTGGTCTACTTCCCAGCCTCGTCCTTCGGCATCGATGCCAATCGCACGTTCGAGTACAGCGGACTGATTGTGTTCACGGACGGCTTTGTGCCGCGTCGCCAGGACAACTGCAATCGCACGCTCGGCTACGGCGAGTGCCTGAG
Organism: Drosophila kanekoi; assembly: GCA_037075305.1. Classification (NCBI taxonomy): domain Eukaryota; kingdom Metazoa; phylum Arthropoda; class Insecta; order Diptera; family Drosophilidae; genus Drosophila; species Drosophila kanekoi. Next base: position 3,931,360 of record JBAMCE010000678.1, read on the forward strand.
CGGACGCTGCTATCGGCTGGAGAAGCGCTGCGATGGACTCTTCGACTGCGAGGATGGCACGGACGAGATCGGCTGCCATGTGCGCAACGACACGGAGCTCTTGAATTATCGCAAATATCGCTTCAATCGCGTGCTGCGGCATTACGAGAACGTTTGGCTGTGGAAGGATGTGAATATTGGTCCACACGGTCGATATATATTCAATGTCGATGTGCCCGATCGTCCCGCCTATTGGATGGTCAGCGCGTTCAGTGTCAGCCCCTCCAAGGGCTTCGGCATGCTCAATCGCGCCTTGGAGTATGTCGGCGTCCAGCCGTTCTTTATCAATGTGGAAATGCCGTCCGTCTGCCGGCAGGGCGAGCAGGTGGGCATTCGTGTCACTGTCTTCAACTACATGACCACGCCCATTGAGGCGATAGTCGTGCTGCACGGCAGTCCCAACTATAAGTTCGTGCATGTGGAAGAGGACGGCATTGTGCGCAGCTACAATCCGCGGACCAGCTTCGGCGAGCATCAGTTCTTCATCTATCTAGATGCGCAGGGTACCACGGTGGTCTATGTGCCTGTGGTGCCGCAGCGTCTGGGCGAGATCGAGGTGACGCTACACGTGGCCACGCTCCTCGGCACGGACACCGTCACCCGCACCCTGCACGTCGAGTCGGACGGCCTGCCGCAGTACAGGCATCAGTCAGTGCTGCTCGACTTGTCCAATCGTGCCTATGTCCTGGAATATATGCATGTCAATATCACACAGACACCGGAGATACCCTACCAGGTGGATCGTTATTTCGTGTACGGTTCGAATAGGGCACGCATCTCCGTCGTAGGCGACGTGGTTGGCCCCATCTTCCCGACGATGCCCGTCAACGCCAGCTCGCTGTTGTATCTGCCCATGGAGTCGGCGGAACAGAATGCCTTCAGCTTTGCCGCAAATCTCTATACGATCATGTACATGCGCCTGATCAATCAGCGCAACAAGACGCTGGAGAAGAACGCCTTCTATCACATGAACATTGGCTATCAGCGACAGTTGAGCTTCATGCGCGCCGACGGCAGCTTCTCGCTCTTCCGCTCCGACTGGAACAATTCGGCATCCTCGGTCTGGCTGACCAGCTACTGTCTGCGCATCTTCCAGGAGGCCTCGTTCTATGAGTGGGAGAACTTCATTTGGATCGACGCCACCATCATTGAGAAGAACATGCGCTGGCTGCTGCAGCATCAGACACCGGAGGGCGCCTTCTACGAGGTTACCTGGCTGCCGGATCGTAAAATCAACCGCACCAATTTCGCCAGCTACACGAGCTTGCGCAATCGCAATATAACGCTGACCTCCCACGTGCTCATCACGCTGGCCACGGTCAAGGATCTGTCCGGCACGCTGGGCTCACGTGTGGCGCTGGCGACTCAACGTGCCGTCGCGTGGATCGAGCGCAATATGCAGTTCCTGAAGGATACGCCGGAACCGTACGATGTGGCCATCACGGCATATGCCCTCCAGCTCTGCAATTCACCCATTGCGGAGCACGTCTTCAGCATACTGCGCAAACACGCGCGCACCATTGGCGACTTTATGTATTGGGGCAATCAGGAGCTGCCGCAACCGCCGCGAAAACTGGAGAATCAGAAATGGTTCTCCCTGCCCCGACTGCCCTACGAATACGATTCGCTGAACATCGAGACGACCGCCTATGCCCTGTTGGTTTATGTGGCGCGTCGTGAATTCTTTGTGGATCCCATTGTTCGTTGGCTGAACGCACAGCGTCTGAACGAGGGCGGCTGGGCGTCCACGCAGGATACGAGCGCTGCGCTGCGTGCTCTCGTGGAGTATACGGTGCGTTCGCGTATTCGTGAGGTCTCCTCGCTGAGTGTCGAGATTGAGGCATCCTCGCAGGGCGGCAAGACGCAGGAGCTGCACATCGATGACACGAATTTGGCCAGGCTGCAGAGCATCGAGGTGAGGTGTACATACGTTACTTAAAATATTCCTTTATTAATTGAAATTATCTTATACACAGATACCCGATGCTTGGGGCACCATCAAGGTGCAGGCGAAGGGCGCCGGCTATGCCATACTCCAGATGCATGTACAGTACAATGTGGATATTGAAAAGTTCCAAACGAAGCCGCCGGTGCCAGCGTTCGGATTGCACACAAAGGCCATATTCCATGGCAGGAATCAGTCGCATATCTCATACGTGGCATGCCAAAAGTAAGTTGTTGTCCCGCCCTTCGCTAGCTACTCCATTCTAATCGTCCCGTTTTCCCCGCCTACAGCTGGGTAAACTTGCAGGAATCGGAGCGTTCGGGCATGGCTGTGCTGGATGTCGCCATTCCCACGGGCTACTGGATACAGCAGCAAAAACTGGACACCTATGTGCTGAGCAACCGGGTGCGCAACTTGCGACGTGCACGCTATCTGGAACGCAAGATTGTCTTCTACTTTGATTATGTGAGTGCAAGAGGAAAGTCTCAGCTAAATGTCAATACTCACAAATGTTTTTTGTCCTCTCGCCTACAGCTGGATCAGGAGGACATTTGCGTCAACTTCACCATAGAGCGCTGGTATCCAGTGGCCAACATGTCACGGTATCTGCCCGTGCGCATCTACGACTACTATGCGCCCGGTAATTGACGATCCCAATCCATTCCAGACTGCATTCTATAATCGTTTTTCTGTTTCTTCTCCAACAGAGCGCTTCAACGAGTCCATTTTCGATGCGCTGCCCACGTATCTGCTGAACATCTGCGAGGTGTGCGGCAGCTCACAGTGTCCATACTGTTCCATCTACAACATGGGCTGGCGTGCATCCATGTCCTGCTCCCTGTTGTTCTTTAGCGTATTTATTTATTTGATGCGCAGCCGCTTATTAGCCTATTAGTTTTCTGTTTACTTTTCTTTTGTTTTTTAACATTCCGTCCAGAGGTTTTTATTTTGTGTTCAAGGACTAAATTTATATTATTATTATTATTATTTTGTAAACGGCGTTTAAACGTAATCTCAAAATATGTACAAAACAAACGCAAACAAAAATCCGCATTCAATTGGACAAATTGGTTTTGAAGTACACAAACCATTAACATTATATACATGTAGCAATTTAGTCCTTAGCGTTCAGTTATATTTTAATATATATAATGTGTATTTTCCCCTCGGAGACCAGGAACAGAGCCTGAAACCTGTTTGCCTTAATTTTCAACTGGGCGCTAAAAGTGCCGCCTTATACGAGAAATGTAACAAGAATGTGTCTTTTGAATATCACAAATTGCCTTTATTAGATTTTAGAAATCGATAGTGAATATCTCTCTATACATATATATATATATATGAGCTCTTATTTTTGGATACTGCATGCATATCAATTTTGGAAATTTTTTATAAAATATAATGATTATGATTAGCGTTGAAAGCAACCGTCCAATACGATTTAAGTTTTAAATGATGCAAGAAACACAAACGAAATAAATAATAAGCAAATGAAACCAATCAATACCAAATTTAAGCAAGTTTTATACGTATTTGTATTTTCACAAGAACTGTTTAAATATTGATTTTTGTATATTTAAATCAAAACTACAAAGAATAGCCATGTACCAACTAGCTAACGAATCTTAAAATCAAGTATTCCGTCCCTCCTTTATGGTAAGAGAATGAAAAAGAATCTAAAAAGTGAAATAAATGTAATTTACGTTTTCTATGTAACGAAAAAAACTCAAATAAATGAAATTAACGAAATATTCGAAATGAATTTCAACATAGCAAAAAAAACGTGTGGTCACACTGGTGTGGGGTGTTGGCAAACGAAATAGAAAAGAACAGAATTTTCTTTATAAAAACGGGCATAAATATTTATATATTATTTTGTTGGCTTGTTCGGTAAATGCTATTTATACTTAACAATATTATAGAGTATCTTAATTATATCAAACAACAGTAAATTCTACGTTTTGCGAAAACTCAGCAATATTGGCGATATGGCCTCGAGGCAATCCATGATATCCTTGCGTGATTTGGCGCCGGTAAACACAATTTTGCCATTGACAAAGATGAGCAGGACAATGCGTGGCTTGACCATGCGATAGATGAGACCGGGAAACATTTCCGGCTCATAGGAGCTAAACTGGCCGTGCACCTGATTCAGATTCTCCAAGCGTATTGGAAAACGCAAATCGACAGTGGCCACAATATTCTGCAGCTTGTAGTCGACAAATTTGACTGGAAAGCCCAACTTCTGCAGAATGCGGGCAAACTTGCGGGAGCCAATATTCGCCTCCATTTCGTTGCGGGCGCCCGTACAGATCACCTTGCCGGTGCGAAAGATGAGCGCGGTGCAGCGGGGGGAATGCATGCGCATGATGACGCCGCGGAAGCGCTTGGGCGTGTATTCCGAGTTGCGGGTGCGTGAATTGATGGTCTTCAGGTCGAGTTCACAGTCCACGGAGAAGGTAGCCACAATATTTCTACAAGTGAACAGTTATGGCTGGGTAAATTAGAGCTGGCTTAGCGAGAGCTTACTGTAATTTAATTTCGTGCTGTGCATCTTTGGGCTCGGTCAGCACGGCCGGCTGTTGCGGCTGTAGTGCACTATGGGGATTGCTGGTGTTTTGAACGGCTGGTGCATTGGGATCCGGCTCGGCAATTTTGAAATGGAATTGCATTTTCTTTTAATTCAATTTGATAAAATTAATTGCTGCTGCACAAGTTCTCCGAGTTAAACAAAAACACGCGTAGCATAAAACAGTGTGCACATATCAATGAAAAATGAACAAACAAATGTCAGCGGGATCGTACGCTATTATTTTTCAATAACATAGTATGCGTCGCCTATTTATTTTTGTAGGTATTAGAATACTTATACTATTTGTACGCGTTAAGATTTTTATCTAATGTACTTACATAAATTTAATATTTAATTTTTGTGGAAATTTGCAAATCAGTTTACCAACACTAACAGCTGTGCACGAAAGGTGTGTCACAAACAACTCTCCAAAAATTATACGTCTTCCATTTTCGTTACATACGTAAACAAAGAATACGCCACAACAAAGGTACCGCTAAATCAAGCACCAAAGCAAGCGCACCGTTGACAGTCGCAAAGCAATCGAACTTGAAGAAGAAGAAGACGAGCAAAAAAAAAAGGGACGTCAGAGTTAAAAAAATGTCGGCGCACAGCGGGGGTACGGATTGGAACTCGGTTGTAAAACCACTTTTATCAAACCGTACAAGCGCTTTAAACAAAAATGAAATATCAAATTTACTAAAAGCGATTACCAGATGGTGAGTGCATATGAAATTAACAATTAAAATTTACATTCTATGGCGAAATGGCGCAGTTGAAAATTTGCCTGCAAGGTGACTTGCAAAATTAAATATGGCGACCCGTTGTGACGAAACTTTTTAAGTTTGCCAATACAAATTTCTGATTTCCAATTTGGTTTCTTTGCAGTGAACATGAATTTTTCGATGATGAAAGCAATTACACACAATTTTACACAGCATTTGCGGCTCTGGCGGCCGATAAGCTCATGCAAATCAAATCAAGTAAGTATCGTCACCCCCTCTCCCCCTTAATGATTTTTTTTCTCCCAGAACTCAACACAAGGGAATTTGCTAGAGAAATGCAATTTTTTAGCATGACTCATGCAGTCAGCTTTTATTTTAAGGTGCACCCATTAAAAATGGGTTGAGTCCTATTGGTTATGTGAAAAAGTAAAAAAAAAAATAGAAATTAAAAAAAAAATTTTTTTATAAATACATAAATACATTTGCTTATATGCTTATTACGGCAGCTCGAAGCTGAGTACAGGATATCTTCTAGTCGGGCATTCTCGACCCTCTTGTTATTGGATACTTATTTATGCATTTTCTTTGTATATTTTCGTTTTCGTAGTATGCCAGACGCAAATATCCCAATTGCACGATGCCAGCGCGGTGCTCATCCGTTTCATACTCTTCAGATTGCCGAAGGTCTCGGTGTATGAGATCAAATGGCTGCTGGTCGCACTGAAGATGCTGTGCGAGGGTCGCGAGAGCGTCGCCCCGGGTTCGGGCTCCACACAATTTGATTATAATGCTGTGGCAGCGATCCTGAAGAGCGCCAAGCATCCGGAATCCAACAGCAAGAGCATCGGCAGCAGCAGCAGCAGCATCGCTAGCAGCGGCCCCGGCACCGAGAAGGAGTCGCCCAAATCGGAGATTAAACGTTCGCGTTCAGATCTCTCAACGGTTATATTGCAACAGTTGCTGGCGCCTCTGGAGCCCGGCAAAATGACCTGGGTGCCATTGAGCGAAGAGATTAGCGATTGCACCGTAAGCGAATAATGTTATTTATCTTGCAAGGGAATTCTCTTAGTTAAGCTAACAATCTCTCAGTTTTAAAGCTTCTCCTTTTCTTTGGCTCGCCAAATAGAACTTTTCTTTTTATTTAGCTAAGTTTTCATTAACAACACATCCTTATCTTTTGCAGGAACAACTGCTGGCAGCCAATGTCGAGTACTTTCAGGAACAGAACGGCGTGGACACGCTGCTCGACGTGGGCGTGGGCTTGCCCATACTGAATCGCTATCGCTCCAAGTACCAGGAGACAATTGTGGGCGGCAAGCCGCTGTATTTGCCTTTGACCCAAGTGGAAGCCAGCACCGTCAAGTCGGCCATGGCACATATGCTAACCGATTTGTCCATACTGGGACAGGCGCATTCGCTGATTGCGCTGCAGCCGCTGACACCGAGTCGCATCGAGAAGCTGTCGATGTGCGGCATTGCGGCGCTGTACAATGCTGTGCTGACCTCCATAGCGGCCAGTGTGCTGAGCATGTGCCAGGCCAGCAGCGGCTCGCAGAAGCAGCAGCCAGCAGCTGCCTCAACCAGCCAGGGCAGCGGCGGCAACAGCAATCTTTCGACTGCCGGCGGCAAGGATCACGACGATTTCGAGGAGCAGGCCTGCACCATTGTGAACAAGGCGCTGGAGATCTACACGAGCATCGGCGAGATGTTTAAGGCTTCGGCACGCATGCATGTCTATCAGAATCATCTGTGCTACGGCTCCTGGCTGCTCATAAGCGGCATCCAAGGTGCCATGGGCGCATCTGGCAGCAGCAGCAGCGCAGCGGCACAGGGAAAAACTGCTGCGGCCAGTGCATCCGAAGCTGCAACTGCCACGCCCAGCACGCCCATAGCGCGTGTTAATCTGTTTAAGGTGCAGCAAGGATTCGGCGAGTTAAATGCGGCCATTGCCAACCACAGCATTAAGCTGCTCTCCGAGCTGATAGATGATCTGAAGATTGAATCTGCCTGCGGAACCGCGTCGACTCAGAGCGCCAGCATGGACGTGGAGCCGGCACAGTTTGATATACTGCAAAATTACACAGCCCTGCAGCGTATTGTGCGCGTCCTGAATACGGCCACGTTGCATCAGCTCTTCACGTTCCTGGCGACTGTGGCCTATCGCAAGGCGTGCACCTTGAAGCGCGCCAATACCAAAGATCGCACCGAATGCGAACCGATCAGCTACTCGGATTCGACGACCTATTTCAATGATTCGCTCTCCTGCTCGGACAATTCTGAGGAGGACGATAGCGAGAGCTACTTGGGGCATTGGTTCAAGGAGACACTCTCGCCGGAAACGCACGATGACAATGCCAATGCGTGTGCCCAGGAGCGCAGCGGCGAGCAAAAATCTGCGCTGGTGCCCAAGCTGGACGAGCCGCATGAATATCTTGATCTCGCTGCTGATATATTCTGTTTCCTGGATCAATTCTTGGCCAATCGTCATGCCTACATGCAGCGCTATGTGAAGGCGGGCGTCAGTGATCAGCAAATGCTGCTCATGGCCAACATTATAAAAGACTTTGATCGTGATGTTATGCGTCAGGAGGCGGGTGGCACTAGTACTGGCGGAGGCGGCGGCGGCTCTGGTGAGGGCAACTGCTCCAATTGGCAATCGGCCATGATACGCTTCTCAGGCGCTGCAGGACGTTATATACACAATCTGATCTCGACGTCGTTGCTCTCGGAGCAGCTGCAATCAAATCTGTTGCAGCACCTGGCGATCTCACCCTGGTCCACAGACACCAACAGCTGGCCTCTCCAGGTTTATCCGAGCACGTTGTCAGTGCTGGTGCAGATTCTGTTGCTGAAGCCAACGCACGAGAAGGAGGCGGCCTGCTTATCGGTCTGGCATCGTCTGATCAACACGCTGGTCGAGGGCGTCTGCTCGGCTGCCAATGCCAGCGACACGGAATTCGAGGATCTAAATATTGAGCATGCGCAGCTGCTGCTCTTTCTGTTCCACTCGCTCAATCTGATGCAGAAGAAGTCCATATTGCTGCTGACCGCCGGCGGCGTCATACGCTGTGCCGACGTCTGTCGCGGCATTAGCGGCGAGCGCACCGTGCGCAATAGCCAGATGATGCTGCTCTCCCGTCTGCTGCTCTTCCTGGAGTATCTAATGAAGCATCTGTATAATGCGCCACCCGAATTGCTTGATCAGGTGCGCTGGAATCTGTTCAGCGTGAGCAGCATGCCGGACACGCAAAAGATCACCGATCTACTCAATAGTCGCACCAAGTTGACCTCCTATTGCCGCCTCGACATCGAGGAAAAGTTCCGGAACTCCACTGTGGGCGACCTGAGCTCAAGTAAGATGCACTTTAATAATTACGAGACTTTCCCACTGATAGTTCCTTTTCTTTTTAGGCATTCGTCCCACGTTTTACTCCCTGGTCACAGCGGATCCCGCGAAGCCCCACTGGGCTCAGGAATTCAAGCTGGATGGCTTGGCCTGGAATTTCATATTGTGCACGCCCGACAAGCTGAAGTATCCACTGCTGGTGGACGCACTCATCGATATACTGGCCATTACGGACATGTCCGCCTACACCAAGGACAAGGACAACCTGCACAATCTGTGCGCCATGCAGTATTGCTTCAGCATTGCCTGGAAATTGCTACTCGGCCTGCCTCCGTCCACATCGCATGTGGAATCGTTGAAAACCGAACGTGCGCCCAATTTGCATTCGTTGCTTTGGAGCATACGCTGCCCCTTGGTCTATTCACACTACCTGGTGGTCAACAGCCTCATCAAGCAGGGCATGTACACACAGTATGCCGAGTCCTTGTGGGCTCAGGTGGGCGATCGCACCGCCGACATACGCTACAGCCTCAAGCAGACCATACTGGGCGTGGAGGCGTTCAATAAACAGCTGAATAAGGGTATAAAAAGAAAGAACAAGATTTGAATTCCCATCTTTAATATTCATATTTATTCTTTCAGCTTCACCAAATCCTCGTCTCTCCGATCTGATTCTTTTGGATGCGCTGGTTGCCCACATGCAGGCCGTGGCCTGGGCCGATAAGGAGGGCTTCAAGGTGCAGCGCAAGGAAAGCGACAGCGACAGCATCACATCGGAGAGTCGTGAGCGTGAGAATTCTAGCGCTGCCACCGATCCCGAACTCTACTCCTCCAGCGAGTCGATCGATGACCAGCAATCGAAGCTCACGGAGGACAGCATACTGACGCCGGGGGAGCTGCTCGAGCGGACGCAGCTAAGCAATGAGTTGCTGCTCAAGCTGATGGACTCCTACAGTCTCATCTCGAATATTGTGCGTGCCCAGATGCTGAAGCAGCTGTCCAGTAACACGCCGGAGCAAACGCTCAATCTGATTGTGCCCGTGGTGAGCGACAAGCCAGCGATAATGCTGGAGCTACACGCGGCCTTCCTCAAGCTGTTGCCCAACGAGGATAAGCAGCTGATAGCCAACGAGTGGCCCAAGTGTCTGCTGGTCAACGACGAAGCCTTCAATGGCAAACAGCATCCCGTGGAGCCGTACACGCTGAATGTGATCGATGCGCACATCACCGAATTGACCAAGTCCACGACGTACTCCACGCTTCACACGCTGAAGCATTGCCTGAAGTCCATTTTGCATCTGCTGGAGCTGTTGCTGCCCTTCTGCACGGCCATTGGCGATGTGGAGACGCAGCTGAAGCCGCTGCTGATTGCCTCGATGATGGACATGCGCACCGACTATCTGCAGAGCCAGAGCGAACAGTGCCTGCGTGAGATTCTGCACGGCCTGACCAACGAGGCGCACAAGCAGCTGCTCTTCGAGCACATGATCGGACACTGTTATGACATGTTGATTGAATTTGCCGCCGAGCTGAAGCAGCCGCCGGCAACAACGGGAGCTGTTGCTGAGCAACAGCAGCAGGAGCAGCGCGCACTCTTCAACGAATCGATGTTGTTTGCCGTGCTCAAGACCATGATTAAAATGCTGGACGTGCCCACCGCTGTCCAGGCCATGCGGCACTTCTTCAAGGAGCAGCGCGCCGGCAGCTTAACTACCCTGTTGCTCTCCTTTACGGGCACAACGTTGCCGCTTGGCTATGCCCGCAAGATGCTACAGTTTGTGGAGCGTCTTTTTGAGCAGGCGGCTCAGCCGGATGCACATTTCCAGCATGAGGAACTGGTCGACTGCTTTGCGGGGCTAGCCAGCGTGGATGTGGCGCGCCTCAAGCTTTGGCTGGCACACATTATCTATGGACCTAATGTGGTCGGAGCCGCGGCCAACAACAGCAGCTGCGAGGCTTCCTGCAAGCTCTTGACGAGCATTATGCAGCCGTCGAGCAGCTCGAGCAGCAATGCCCAGACGCCAACTAATATGGCCACCGTCTCGGCTATGCCCAGCATATCGGATCAGCTGGATGCCATGGAAATTGACTACGACTGCACGGGCCCAGGCAATGCGGCGCCCAATACATCCCAGATCCTGAGTCTCTGGCAGGGCACAAACCGGCCCAACAATCAGTCCGAGGACTCCTCGCAGGCCTGCGATCAGCCCAGCGCCAGCACCCAGCCGCGCAACGGTGCGCTTCTGCTAAGCTTTGTCAAGTCGCTGGTGCGCGACCAACCGGCAGCTGCCCAGCTGGCGCCGCCGCTCTTCCAGGCGCTGCTGCAGCTGGGACAAACGTTGATCACGCCGCCGCAGGATGGCTGCGATTTTGCGGACGTGTTGCAGATTATGATCACGCTGGCGGATGCAGCACCCGCACGCGGTCATGTGGCATTGTTCAACACGACGCTGCTGTGGCTGGAGCTGGCCAAGCTGCAGCTGCCGGACAAGCAGCTGCGCCATGCCGAGAATGTGAGCGCTCTGCTGCGCTACCTCAGCGAGCTGCTGCAGGGCATCGGCTATCGGGGCAGCCGCCAGCATATGCCACCCTGGGATGATGAGCTGCAGTCGGACATTGATGAGCTGTACGACGAGCTGGCGGATGACCAGCAGGAGCAGGATTCGCTGTTGGATGACTCCGATGAGGATACGCTGAACAACAAGCTTTGCACCTTCTCGCAGACCCAAAAGGAGTTCATGAACCAGCATTGGTATCATTGTCACACCTGCAACATGATCAACACCGTGGGCGTCTGCTCCGTTTGTGCCCGCGTCTGCCACAAGGGTCACGATGTCAGCTACGCCAAATATGGCAATTTCTTTTGCGATTGCGGCGCCAAGGAGGACGGCTCCTGCCAGGCCCTGAGCCGCCGTCTGCCCACCAGCGGCTGTGATTCACGCGACGGCTATGTCTCGGCTCACATGAGCCTTCTGGCCGCCGGAAAGAAGCGGCAATCGCCGCCGGCACAAGCACGCAAAGATTCGCTGAGCAATGAGCGCATTACACTGCTGGGCAAATTGTTGGAACCGCATCGCGAGGCACTGCAGCATCCGGATCAATGGCTGCTGGTCGTGCGCTGCATTCTGGAGTACTTCGATGTGCTGTTGCCCTCGATACGCGAAAATTGTACTTTATACTCAATTGTGGGCTGTCACAAGCGCGCAACGGCCGCACTGGAGCAACTGCATCAGCTGGATCAGAGTTTCCAGGTGCGTAGTTTGGTAAACCCGAAAGCAGAATTTTCTATTGTGGCCTGCATCCCTTTGAAGATGGGCTAACATTTATTGATTTCCTTCACTTTTCAGGTCACGGATCAGCTTATGTTCGCCACGCTGGGATCTCAGGAGGGCGCCTTCGAGAATGTGCGCATGAACTACTCGGGCGATCAGGGCCAGACGATCAAACATCTGATATCGTCGGGCGTCGTGCGTCGTGTCGCCTTCTGCTGTCTGTCCTCGCCGCATGGCCGACGCCAGCAGCTGGCCGTGTCCCATGAGAAGGGCAAGGTGACTATATTGCAGCTGTCGGCGCTGCTGAAGCAAGCGGACGCCTCCAAGCGCAAGCTGACGCTCACACAGCTCAGCTCGGCGCCCATAGCGTGCACCGTGCTTTCGCTGGCCGCCAATCCCTGCAACGAGGATTGCCTGGCCGTGTGCGGCCTGAAGGAATGCCATGTGCTGACCTTCTCGAGCAGCGGCAGCACCAATGAGCACATTGTGGTCACGCCGCAGCTGGACAACGGCAACTACATCAAGAAGGCAGTCTGGCTGCCTGGTTCGCAGACCCTGCTCGCGCTGGTCACCTCGGATTATGTGAAGATCTACGATCTGGCACTGGATGCATACAGTCCCAAGTACTATTACCTGGTCGCGGTGGGTAAAATACGCGACTGCACCTTCATGTACCAGGAGGGCGCCTATTATATGCTGACTTTTGCCAGCAGCGGCTACATCTATTACCAGACCCTGGACGAGCAGAGTCTGGCCGTGCACGGTGACTTTTATGTGACCAATACGCTGGAGCTGAGCCATCATCATATCAAGGATGTCAATGGGCAGGTGGGCGGCGGCGGTGTCTCCATTTACTACTCCCATGCGCTGCAGTTACTCTTCTATAGCTATGCCTCTGGTCGCAGCTTTGTCTCGCCACTGACGAACGTCAATCAGGGCGTCAAGGGCATCTATCATCTGGATACCAATTCGGCAGTTAGCAAATCCTCATCAAAGGGTCCGCTCCAACCGCTGGTCCAGTGGACCGAGGTCGCTGGCCATCCCGGCCTCATCTATGCCAATATGCAGACCTCGAATAATCCAATCATATTAATGCTCACGCCGGAGCTCATCTACATGCAGGAGATCAAGGCGCAGTCGGCCAAGTCGCGCATCATGGACGTGGTCGGCATACGTCATTCTGTGGCCGGCACCGAGAAGACCACGCTGCTGCTGCTCTGCGAGGACGGCAGCCTGCGCATCTTCTCTGCCCAGCCGGAGCACACCAGCTTCTGGCTGTCGCCGCGCGTCCAGCCGCTGGGCAACCAGCTGTACTCCGCCACGCTGCTGGGCAAAAGTGGCAGCTCCCTCTCCGCGACGAGTCCCAAATCGAACAAGCCCAACAAGTTGCCACGCAAATCAGGCGGCACGGCTTCTGGCAATGCTCCAGGTGCTGCCGCGACTGGAGCCGGAGCTGGAGCTGGTCAGCAAAAGCAGTTGACATCGGGCGGCGTGCCCGTTTTTCCCATTGATTTCTTCGAGCACTGCAACATGCTGGCCGATGTGGAGTTTGGCGGCAATGATCTGCTTCAGATATACAACAAGCAAAAGCTGAAGACGCGTCTCTTCTCCACGGGCATGTTTGTGGCCAGCACCCGGGCCAATGGCTTTACGCTGGAGGTGCTCAACAACGATCCGAATGTCGTGATGGTGGGCATACGCGTCCTGCTGGGCACACAGGACGCCCAGCGTGCACCGCAATCCGTGACCATATTGGGACGAACGGTGGCCACGCCCGTCCGCCGGGCACGCTGGTTCGATATACCGCTGACGCGTGAGGAGATGCTGCAGTCGGATAAGCTGCTCAAGGTATGTTTTGCCAAGTCACAGGATCCGGAACATGTCACCCTGCTCGATTGCATCGAGGTGTACGGCAAGTCCAAGGAGCTGGTCGGCTGGCCGGATGACAGCGAGGAGCTGCCAGCCACAGCGGGCAGTGCCAGCACGGCCGCAGCCGTTGCCTCGCCCGCTAGCGCGGCCAATTTCGGCGAAGGCTTCAACAGCATCACGCAACTGGATCGCATGTGCACCCATCTGCTGGAGGTGCTCGACTGTGCGCTCAATTTACTGGGCAATGGCGGCGCCGTGGCCGTGGCCATGCGCCAGAAGGCCATCAAAACGGCAAGCGCTCTGCTGCTGCTGCCCACACCGAATCCCGTGCAGACCCAGGCACGCTACGTGCTGGCCACATTGTACGGCAGCCGTGGCGCCTATCATGCCTACAAGGATAGCGTTCTGCTGCAGTTTGTGCACGGTGAGCTGCAGGCAACGCAGCCGAAGCTGACGCAGCTGGAGACGCTGCAGGAAATTGATCCGGAAGCCTTCTATCGCCTGATATTGCTCGTCCGGGGCATTGCCAATGCCCGTCCGCAATCGCTGGCCAAAATTTGCGCCGAATGCAGCTACGATATTGTGCCAGCCCTGATGGCCATGGTGCTGGAGCTGCACAAGGTGACTCCTGCGCTGGATGAGCCCACGAATATTGTGCGACGCGGCCTCTGCCAGACGGAGACCATTGTCCACTGCCTGGTGGAGATAATGTACGGATTTGCCCTGGCCGATGCCAGCCAGGTGGGTCGCATGACTAAGTACTTTATCGAGCTACTCAAGCATGACGCGAGCGTGATTAGTCATAGCGCCAAGGAGGCGCTCATCCTGCTGCTCAGTCCGCGCATGAAGCGACGCAAGGTGGCCATTGCGACCACGCCGCCCGCGTGCTCCACGCCCACGCCATCGGCCTCGGCGATCATCAGCAGCAGCAATTTGAGCGCTTTGCAGGGCGCCGCCTCGCAGGCGGCCAGCGACATTATTGAGGAGGCCGCTGCAGCGGCTGTGGATGCCTCCGCGGGCGCTGCCGCGGATCCCAATGCTCTGCTGGATGCGGATGCAGCGGGCATTAATCAGCAGCAGCAGCAACAACAGCAGCAGATGCTCAATCTGGAGGCCTTCATGGGCGGCGGCTTTCCGCGACTGCTCGGCCTGCCCGAAGACGCCGACGACGAGGCCATCATGGACATTGCCATTGCGCTGAGTCTGCAGCAGCACGGCGGCGACGCGAATGCGCTGCAATCCCTGCAGCAGGGCCTGGCAAATTTGCAGGGCATACGCCTGGCGGCGGCGGCCACAGCCAATGCTGCGGCCAGCGGCGATACAGCCGGCTCTGATGATGACGAGGGCTCCAATGTGGCCACAGATGGCTCCACTCTGCGTACATCGCCCGCCGAACCGGCGGGCAGCGGCGGCTCCGAGAGCGGCGGGAGCGGTGTCGAGAGCATTGGCGGCACCTCGGCGCGCAGCAGCAACTTTGGTGATCATGCGAATGCCTCACCGCCGCGCCAGAGCAAGGATCAGGAACAGGAACAGCCGGGCACAAGCAGCGGCTGTGTCGCAGCACTCAGCGCCATGAGCAGCAGCGAGGACAACGAGATCAACGAGGACGAGAAACTGAGCAAGCTGCACGACTTGAGGTAAGTCCAAAAATAGAAAGAAATGAAATGATATATTTATAATTGAATCAAACCCAACAGAATCGCCGTGCTGGAGAGCATCATCGAGCATCTGGGCACATTTGATCTGTGCAATGGCCTGCAGGCTATTCCTCTGATTCAGGTGATCTTGATGCTGACCACGGATCTGAATGGCAACAATGAGCGGGATCAACAGGTGCTGCAGGAGCTGCTCGCCGCGCTGGTCGACTACGTGGAGATTGGCAAACGTGGCGCGGCCACCAAGGTGAGAGCAAATCCTTTTGATAATCGAGAGCAAATCTTATAATCTGTACAATACTTTCAGATGGAAACCAAGTGCCCCGGCAATGAAGTGCGTCTAGCGCTGCTCTCGCTTTTTGGCGTCATGATGGGTAAAACCAAATCCAAGCAGACGGGCACCACATCGCCGCCGCATCAGTTCAAAGACAACAGCTCGTTTGTGGCCAGCACCACGGCAAATGTGCTGAGCAAGAGCGGCGCCTTTGTCTATGCTCTTGAGGCGCTTAATACGCTGCTGGTGCACTGGAAGCAGGTGCTCGGTGATCCGTATGCTGCCGGCGGCACGGGAGTCGCGCAGCCAGCCAGTGGCAATGCATCCGGCACGGGCGCAGGCACAGCGGGACAGCTATTGAAGCCGATCAAGCATGGACCCAAGCCGGACATATCGATACTCATACCGCACAACTATTTGAAAAACTATCCGGATATATTTGAGTCGTATGATGCGCTGCTCACGGAGATCATTGTCCGTCTGCCGTATCAGATTCTGCGCCTGAGCAGCGCCCATCCGGACAACTATGACAGCGGCTTCTGCGAGGCGATGACCTTTACTCTCTGCGAGTACATGATGCTTAATCTGAATGCTCTGCTGCGTCGCCAGGTGCGCAAACTTCTGATGTACATCTGCGGCAGCAAGGAGAAGTTCCGCATGTATCGCGACGGCCATTCGCTGGATGCACACTTCCGTGTGGTCAAACGCGTCTGCAGCATTGTCAGTACCAAGGTAAGTCAGTTCCTTAAATTATTAGATACATTCTATAATTTATTATTGTTCCTGCAGAACGGCGCTCCATATAACGCCAATCCGCCGCTGCTCAGCTACGATGCGCTGGTGGAGCTGACGGAGCATTTGCGCACCTGCCAAGAGATTAGCCAAATGCGCACTGGCAATTGGCAAAAGTTTTGCGTGGTCCACGAGGATGCCCTGGCCATGCTAATGGAGATCGCCTGCTATCAGCTGGACGATGGTGTCTCGCCCATTATTATCCAGCTCCTGCAAGCAGCGGTCTGCAACATACCCCAGCCCATGGCTGGCATCAAGCAGCAGCAATCGCAGCAGGCCTCGACCAGCAGCAAGCTGCGCGGGGAGCGCGAGAAGAGCGAGGATACGGATACCGCGTACTATTCCAAATTCGATCCGGCCCAGTGCAGCACATTTGTCCACCAGATCTTTCGATATGCCAGCGATGCCCTCATCATACGCTTCGTGCGCATCTTTCTGCTGGAAAACAATGTGAGTCAGTTGCGCTGGCAGGCGCACTCCTTCATGACGGGTCTATTCGAGCACGCGAATGAGCGTCAGCGCGAAAAGCTGCTCAGCATCTTCTGGAATCTGTGGCCCCTGGTGCCCAGCTATGGTCGGCGCACGGCACAGTTTGTCGATTTGCTCGGCTATCTGACGCTCAGCACGCGCAGCATTACAGATCGTTTGCCGGAGTTTGTGTCGCGTGCGGTCGAGGTGCTGCGCCAGCAGAACGAGCTGCTCTGCAAGCATCCCAATGCGCCCATCTACACCACGCTGGAGTCCATACTGCAGGTGAGTGGATGCAGGAATAAATTTCTAAATAAATACTCATCAAATTTTATATCAATTCCCTTGCCAGGTGAACGGCTACTATCTGGAATCGGAGCCGTGCCTGGTATGCAACAATCCGGAGGTGCCAATGGCGAATATTAAGCTGCCCTCGGTCAAGTCGGACTCCAAATACACGACGACCACCATGATCTACAAGCTCGTGCAGTGCCACACCATCTCGAAGCTAATTGTGCGCATAGCCGATCTCAAGCGCTCCAAAATGGTCCGCACCATCAACGTGTACTACAACAATCGCAGTGTTCAGGCCGTGGTCGAGCTCAAGAATCGTCCGGCGCTCTGGCACAAGGCGCGTTCCGTCTCCCTACAGTCGGGCCAGACGGAACTGAAGATCGATTTTCCGCTCCCGATCACCGCATGCAATCTGATGATCGAGTTTGCCGACTTTTACGAGACGGTCAGCGGTTCCAGTGAGAATCTGCAGTGTCCGCGCTGCAGTGCAGCGGTGCCAGCGTATCCGGGCGTCTGCGGAAACTGCGGCGAGAATGTGTTCCAGTGCCACAAGTGCCGCGCCATCAACTACGACGAGAAGGATCCGTTCCTGTGTCATTCGTGCGGCTTCTGCAAGTATGCCAAATTTGATTTTAGCATGTATGCGCGCGTCTGTTGCGCCGTGGATCCCATCGAATCCGCCGAGGATCGCGCCAAGACTGTGCAATTGATCCACAGCTCGCTGGAGCGTGCCGATCGTATCTATCGTCAGTTGTTGACCAACAAGCAGATGCTCGAGCTGCTCATCCAAAAGGTCGCCGATCATCGTAGCAGCGATCGACTTGTCGAGGACAATATGGGCAGCGTGCACAGCACCTCGCAGGTGAACAAGATCATACAACTGCTCGCCCAGAAATACTGCGTGGAGTCGCGCACCAGCTTTGAGGAGCTAAGCAAGATTGTGCAAAAGGTCAAGGCCTGCCGCAGGTGAGCTGCCATTCTATCTACTCCCAAGGATTATCTGCATACTAATTCTTTGTTTCATTCAGCGAACTGGTTGCTTACGATCGCCAGCAGCAGGATCAGCCGGCAGCTAATTTGCCCTCGGGCGCCGAATCAAATCATACCACGAATCGCTGCTACGGCTGCGCCCTGGCCTCCACCGAGCAGTGTCTCACTCTGCTGCGCGCCATGGCCTATAACTATGACTGTCGCGTTGGACTCTACAGTCAGGGCCTGGTCAGCGAGCTGGCCGAACACAATTTGCGTCGCGGCACGCCACAAATCCAGGAGGAGGTGCGCAATCTGCTGGTCGTGCTGACCAAGGACAATGCCGAGGCCTGCATGCATTTGCTGCAGCTTGTCACAACGCGTGTCAAGAATGCCCTAATGGGCGCCATACCCCTGATCAGCCTAGAGGCGGCTGTGCATCAGGAGATGACGCTGCTGGAGGTGCTGCTTGGTCAGGATGACGTCTGCTGGGAGTACAAGCTGAAGGTGATCTTTGAGCTGTTCATCAGCAACTGTCGGTGAGTCGCTGGAAATTCTGTAGATGATTCTATATAGTTTCTATAACCTTTGTCTTATGAGTACCTCATCTTTTCCTTCAAATAGTTTGCCACGTGGTCCTGTTACTTCGGTGCTGCATCCATGCTTGCGCATCATGCAGAATCTGATTTGCCCGGCCTTGCCGAGCAACAAGAACAACAACAATCAACCGCAGCAGCAGCAGCAGCAACAACAACAACAGCAGCAACAACAGCAGCAGCAGCAGCAACCGCCACAGCAGCCTTTGGGTCCCACGGAGCTGTGCAGCATCAAGCTGCTGGAGGGCAACACTATCGATTATCGCGCCTGGCTCAGCTCCGATCGCAATCATGAGTACAGCGCCTGGAGCAGTCGCATGCCCACCAACAAATATCCGCGCCAGGAGGGCGGCAAGCAGCGTATCAGCAACAACAACAGCAACAACAAGCAACAGTCGCAGGTTGGCGATGCGCCGCTCAAGGGTGGGCGACGCGCTGAGGTGCGTGCCGCCTTTTTGTCCGAGAAGTATGGACATCGCTGGCGCCAGCAGGTGCTGGACAAGGAGAAGGTCATCAAACCGCTCGTGTTCAATGCCAAATGGATACAGCCGCTGCTCTTCAATGCGAACTCGCGCTTCGGCCGCCAGCTGGCCTGCTCGCTGCTCAGCGGCTTGTGCCGCACCAGCGAACGGAAACAGCAGGCGCTCAACATGCTCACCGGCTTCCTCAGGCATGTGGGCGAGGCGGGCGAGGCGAGCGCCGAGTACTTGACCCTGTATCGCAGTGTGGCCACCGAGACGCCCTGGTTGCAGTATCTGGTGTTGCGCGGCGTGCTCGGCGAGATCTCCCAGCTGCTGGCGGTAGAAATTGGCAAGATACATCGCATGGAGGAGCATTCGTTGTCCTCGGATCTTTCGCTGGGCTATGCGCTGCGGCAGTATGTGGAGCTGCTGTGGCTGTTCCTCGAGTGTCCTAACATCAGGCGCACCTACAAGACGCGTCTGTTGGGTCCCGTGCTGGAGAGCTACTTGGCATTGCGCAGTTTGGTCGTGCAGCGCACGCGTCTGATCGATGATGCCCAGGAGAAGCTGCTGGAAATGCTGGAGGAGATGACCAGCGGCACCGAAGAGGAGACGCGCGCCTTTATGGAGATACTCATCGATACGGTCGAGAAGACGCGCATGAATGACATCAAGACGCCGGTCTTTATATTCGAGCGTCTGTACTCGATAATACATCCCGAGGAGCACGATGAGAGCGAGTTCTATATGACGCTGGAGAAGGATCCGCAGCAGGAGGACTTCCTGCAGGGACGCATGCTCGGCAATCCATACCCCTCCAGCGAGGTGGGGTTGGGTCCGCTGATGCGCGATGTGAAAAACAAAATCTGCACCGACTGCGAACTGATCGCCCTGCTGGAGGATGACAATGGCATGGAGCTGCTGGTGAACAACAAAATCATTAGCTTGGATCTGCCCGTCAAGGATGTGTACAAGAAGGTGTGGCTAGCCGAGGGCGGCGATCGTGATGCCATGCGCATTGTCTATCGCATGCGCGGTCTGCTGGGCGATGCCACCGAGGAATTTGTGGAGACATTGAACAACAAGAGCCAGGAGCAGGTGGACACCGAGCAGCTGTATCGCATGGCCAATGTCCTGGCCGATTGCAATGGACTGCGCGTCATGCTGGAGCGCATTGGCAGCCTGCAGCGCATTTCGCGCCAGCGCGAACTCATTCAAGTGCTGCTCAAGCTGTTCCTCATCTGTGTGAAGGTGCGTCGCTGCCAGGAGGTGCTCTGCCAACCAGAGGTTGGCGCCATCAATACCCTCCTGAAGGTGCTGCAAATGTGTTTGCAATCGGAAAACGATTCAATACAATCGGCCGTCACCGAGCAGCTGCTCGAGATTATGGAGACCATATTGTCGAAGGCGGCCAGCGATACGCTCGACTCCTTCCTGCAATTCTCGCTGACCTTTGGCGGACCGGAATATGTGAGCGCATTGATATCCTGCACCGATTGCCCGAATGTCCGCAATAATCCTTCCGTGCTGCGTCATCTCATACGCGTCCTCGCGGCGCTCGTCTACGGCAACGAGGTCAAAATGGCGCTTCTCTGCGAACATTTCAAGGTGAGCCCCTTCATTTGGTTTTAACTGCTCCTCCCACTTATTAATCCTTTCCAATTAACAGCACACTTTGGACTTCAATCGCTTTGACAACGAACGCACCACCGAGGAGGAGTTTAAGCTGGAACTTTTCTGCGTGCTGACCAATCAGATCGAGCACAACTGCATTGGCGGCACTCTGAAGGATTATATCGTGGGCCTGGGCATTGTGGAGCGCGCCTTGGCCTATATAACGGAGCATGCGCCGTGCGTGAAGCCCACCCTCCTGCGCACGGACTCCGATGAGCTGAAGGAGTTCATTTCACGTCCGAGCTTGAAGTATATTCTGCGCTTCCTCACCGGCCTGGCCAATCACCATGAGGCCACACAGCTGGCCATTAGCAAGGACATAATACCGATTATACATCGGCTGGAACAGGTGTCCAGTGACGAGCATGTCGGCAGTCTGGCCGAGAATCTGCTCGAGGCGCTCAGCACAGATGCGGCGACGGCCTCGCGTGTCCAACAGGTGCGCGATTTTACGCGTGCCGAAAAGAAACGCCTGGCGATGGCCACGCGCGAGAAGCAACTGGATGCCCTGGGCATGCGCACCAACGAGAAAGGCCAGGTGACGGCCAAGGGATCCATCCTTCAGAAGATCGAGAAGCTGCGCGACGAGACGGGTCTCACCTGTTTCATTTGTCGCGAGGGCTACGCCTGCCAGCCGGAAAAGGTGCTGGGCATCTATACGTTCACCAAGCGCTGCAATGTCGAGGAGTTTGAGTTGAAATCCCGTAAGACCATCGGCTACACCACGGTTACCCACTTTAATGTGGTGCACGTGGATTGTCACACCTCGGCCATACGGTTGACCCGCGGTCGCGACGAATGGGAACGCGCCAGCCTGCAAAATGCGAACACACGCTGCAACGGACTGTTGCCCCTTTGGGGTCCGGCTGTGGGCGAGGCGGCCTTTTCCGGCTGCATGACCCGTCACAGCAGCTACATGCAGGAGAGCACGCAACGCTGCGACATCTCCTATGCCAGCAGCGTGCACGATCTGAAGCTGTTGCTGATGCGCTTCGCCTGGGAGCGTAGCTTCCATGATGATGCCGGCGGCGGTGGCCCTCAATCCAATATGCACTTTGTGCCCTACCTGCTCTTCTATGCGGTATATTTGCTGCTCTCCTCTCGATCTGCTGCAAGGGACAGCAAAACGCTGCTCAACTATTTAACGGCAGCGCCCTCGGAAAAGTGGCTGGAGTGCGGCTATGAGGTGGACGGACCACTGTACATGCTAACCATATCCCTCTCCCTGCACAGTCGCGAGTTGTGGAACAAGCACAAGCTGGCGCATTTGAAGCATTTGGTGGCCGTGGCTCAGGCACGCCATGTGTCGCCATCGGTGCTATGCAAGGCGCTGCTGTCGCCGGCAGATCGACAGGCCAAAGAGTATAGCGTATATAAGCCGTTCCTTATGATGTGGGCGTTGGTCGATTTGATGTACAACACACTCTTCCGGACGGTAAGCACCGTCAAGGAGGAGGACTGGCCCGCATCTCTATTCGAGTATATACGCAAAAATGATGAGGCCATGCTCGACTATACGGATCGCATACTGCAAACCTTCACCAAGGAGTTTTTGCCCTGCACCTCATTTGGCGAGTTCTGCGATGTGGCGGGTGAGTTGCGACCTTTACAAATGCATGTATTTCCATCATACTTATATATACCTCTTGTTTTTAGGTCTATTCGATCTGATCGAGCAGCCGGACAGCTTCATTGAGGAGGTGCTCAGCTCGCTGCCCACCACCTCCAGCACAACGAGCTCTAGTTAAATTCAAATGCAGTTCTGCTCATCATATTTAAAGAAATTGATAACCCCAATCTAAATACTAATCAGGATTAGCTGCCGCTAACCGTTTATAAGCGTATATCTATATATGCATATACTTATATATTTATCACCTAAAACTATTTAATCAATAAAATTATTCGTTTGCACAATGAAAGCACGTACGCTTTATACATGTATTATTCATATGAATTATCATAACTTTATTTGTTTGAAACACGAAAAACGAAAACTAATCGATATATATATATAAATACAAAATAATACACAATATTTATTTATATATATATATATAGATATTGCAAAAAGGGGGGGAGGAGGACGTACGTAATAACTACCAAATAATTCGTTTGTAAATATCATCCGTATACTTAATTACAATTTCAGTTCTAAAAATTTTTGCTAATTTTGTTAAACGCAAAAGTTCATAAAAAAAAAAACAAACAAAGCACAGTAGTCGAGAGAAGAATGAGAGGTTTCTTTAAAGAGTTCATATGAGAAAATTAGAAAATTAGAGAAAATTAATATAAGGAAAAAAGTTAAAAATTTAATTTGTGAAAATTTAACTTTTTTCTCTCGTCAAATAAGAATTCTAGAAAAAACAACATTGAATTTGGTCTAAAAAGAGTTGTAAAAATTGCATGAAAACTTAGTTTTTTGTTAAAATGAGATTGGAATATTTTTTAAATAACGCTCAACTCTGCGACTACTGTAAATATAAATAACAATATTTAAAAAATATATAAAAATAAGGAGAGCTAAAATTTAAAGCTGTGAGAAAAATTTGTTACAACCTTTTGGTCACTCGAGTTTTTTTGTTGATAAGAGTATCTAAGTGTGTTTTAGGAGTGAAAATATAGAATCACTGAGATAATGTTTTGTTCCTTAGTTGTTCGCTTTTGTTGTTTGTTTGTTGTTGTTGTGTTTAAACATAACGAGTGTTTAGTAGAGAGTTCATAGTTCGTAGCACATAAATACATAGTTTTGTTTTGTTTTATTGTATGCTTAAAAATAATATAGGTACAAAAGGTGCAAAAAGTGCGAGAGCTGTCGTTAAATTCAACTAAATTGAGCAAATGCCAACCATCAACCGAGAGAGAACAGTTCGAAAAAGATAATATACAAATATATAACATAATACTCGTTATACAAGAAATAATCGTAATACCTTAAGCCAATAGCATATAAAATATCATAGTTTAGAGATTCGTTTTCGTATTCGTTTCAATGTTTCGCCAAAAATTGGCAAATGGGCGGGTCGGGGTCGTGTTTGGGGTCGGGGTTTTTCAATGGACACATTTAGTAGTAAATACATTGATGCACACATATATAATACGTATCTGTTGTTATTCATTATAATCATATATCATATATCTTTTATCTATACTGTAGTTTGCTTGTTTTTCATGGCTGCTAAAAGTTGATGTGCGTTCGTTCGTTGAGAGTCAAAGAAATGCACGACAATAGTTGGTTTTTGTTTTTCCCTATCAAATTGACAATACACGAAATACTTAACTTAAGCTTAAGACATAGTTTAAATTCACGTTTGATCGTTTTATAGTTCAAAGAGCTTACAATGGTCGCATATGGATAAAGACTTTCATTAATTGGAATTTAGCTAGAAATTATAAACGTTTTTTTTGTTTTTTTTTTGTTTTGTTAAATGCATTTGAAACGCCTTCAATCGGAGCAAATGCATTTTGCTTGGATGAAAAAGTGGTTCTTTGTAGATATTTCAGGAATATTCAGGAACCTTTCCGGTTCTTAAGTTGGCAGAACTTATCTCTCTTCCGTCGCTTTAACTTGTTGAGAATTTTAAGCGTCAGGCAGCGAAAGCAACTCGAAACTTTTTCACTTTTGCGACCGACCATTGTAGTTTTTTTTTGTCTCTTTTAAAATCCTGTTTTGCCTTTCGATTTTTCACTTGGTTTTGTTTTTCCTTCTCCGATCTTCTAGTTTTTTTTTATTAGGTATTATTTCGCGTTAGCTAAACGTTATGTACAAAAAAATTGCCTAATCTATGCACAAGTACACACATATATTAAGTATGCATATATATTTTATCTGTATATATATATATGCTCGTGCATATATATAATTCACTAGTGCTGGGACGGGGGTACGGGGGCACGGGGGGGAGGATTTACGATAGATGTAACACTTACATTTTTTTGCAGGTGATTTACCTGGTTACCTGGGGCAGGTGTCTGCTGCTCTTTAGGCCTGATGATGACGCTGGGTGCGCATAAAGTGCCGGGCATTGATCGGATATTGGCGCGGATAGGATATCAGGGTGGAGCCAAGCGCAATGCTGAGCGGCGCCTTGGAGCGGCCGGGCAGGCTGACAAAAACGGTGCCCACCGCGGCGAGATTATCGTTCGTGGGCTCAATGGCCACCAGCATGATTTCCGTAGCCTGCACCGGACGCGAGCTGATGTGGCTGTGGCTGTGGCTCGAGTGGGTGTGGCTCGAATGGGTGTGGCTGGAGTGGCTGTGGCTGGAGTGGCTGTGGCTCGAGTGGCTGTGGATGTGGCTGGAGTGGGTTTGGGTGCTGCTCGTGATGTGTGTGGGCTGGTTGTGCAGCTGGGTTTCGGTCTGGAGATGCTGTTGCTGCTGCAGAAGCAGCGCCTGGCGTGCACGCTGACGCATGTGGCGCGTGGTGGTGGCAGACGTGGCCGGTGGACTGTTGTCCATGTCCAGGCTGGCGGAGGCCAGAAAGATCTGGGCAAACGGACGCTTGGCCAGGTGCAGCATCTCGACAACATGCTGGCGGCGAGCGCGACGCAAATCCGCCGCCTGTTTTACCTTCCACACGATGACGCACAGTGCCAGAAAGAGAAAGAAGCAGGAGAAGAATACGGAAAAGAACACAAAGAGATCGATGTGCAGCTGATCCTGGCGAAACACCACAGAGCCATAGCTCGGCTCCGGTCCGGAGCTGGCGCGCAGTGCAATAAAGAAACGCGTCGCACTCAAATTGTGGGCATGCTGCGGCAGCGTCAGCACCAGACGATTCCTTAGACCAAACAAACGCAACAGCGTATTGCACTGATTGAGGGTGACATGTGTGCTCAGATCCTTGGCGTATTGATCCTGCACCACGAAGCTGTGCCCGCCATGGCTCCGGCAATCGTGCAGCTGCGGCACATAGAAGCTATTGCTGCCACTGGAGCCGGAGCCGGAACCAAGGCCCATTCCAAGGCCAGCGCTGCTCGTGCCCGTGCGTCGCTCCGGCGCGAAGAGCTTCTGCAGCGTCACGTTGTCGTGGCGAGGCTGGGCCACATTGAGCGGATGTTCGCGCTTCTTTTTGGGCCCCCAATTGTAGCGATTGTCCAGGAAGATCTCGTGAAAGCCCGTCGTCTCGTTCGTTTCGACAATAAACGAATCATCCTGCGGCGACATGAACACATCCAGCTCGCCTTGCGTTACATCGATGATGATGCGTATGTCCACGTTCATAAACCGGGGCTGGATCACAAAGAAGACCGTTTGGCCGGGCTTTAGAGCCGCCGGCTTTGATTTGCACTCCTCTGTGGCAGGAAGCGGAAACAGATTGATAAAGAGATCCAAAGCTCCCAGCTCCCAGCTCGGAGAGAGAGGGAGAGAGCGGGTACTCACCTATTGGCTTGGCATCGAAGCACATGCGCGACTCGACCGTAATTTGTTTGTAGCACTGGTGTCCATCGGTGGGATTGCCGGCATACGAGTCGCGGCACTTGGAGCACTGAACGCTCCAGCAGAGCTGGGCTGAGTTCTTGCCGCCGCCGGCCGTGCAGGTGGCATCGCTTTCCGTGTTGTTGGCGCAATTGCACTTCTCGCCGGTGACGGCATCGCAGACATTGCCATGGCCATGGCACTGGCAGGGACGGCACTGCTTGTGCAGATCTTCGCTGCCACGGAAATAGCCCAAAAGGCAGCTGTCGCAGCGATCCCCGGCCGTGTTGTTGGCACAGCGCAGGCAGGTGGCATTGTGGGCGGGTCCCTCGGGCAGGATGCGCTCCAGCTCGGCGCGTGTCATATTGAAGACAGCCGGATCCGCATCGTAGGCGACACACACGTCCGAATGGCCGTGACAATACTCCAGGCAGGGCTGGCAGGCGTGACCCTCGCGCGGATTGCCCACAAACAGGGGTTGACACTTCTCGCACTGCTCGCCCATTGTGTTGTTGTGGCACTTCAAGCATATGTCCAGCCGGCTGCTCGACTCGCAGTTGGAATGCCCATTGCACAGGCACTGGATGCTGCAGTTCTCGCCCACATAGCCAAAGTCGCATTGGCATTCGTTCGGCCGGATGCAGTTGCCCCGTACGCAGCCCTGCGTGCACACCGGAAGGCAGGTGTTCTGCTCCTCGCGATAGCCGGCGGCACAGACGCACTTGTAGCCGAGCGTGGGCGTGTCCAGGTCAATGCACTGCTCGGAGACGGCATCGCAATTGTGGTGTCCATTCTCGCACTCATTCTCCGCCGGGCACTGTACATAATGCCAGCTGACAACATCCGCATGGGTTAGCTGGGAATCGTTGCGCCAGCTGCTGTAGATTAGGTCACACGTGGAGCCGGAGGGATGCTCCTGCCGATGCTCCAGTGCACCCTCCGTGCAGATGCCATCGCCATTGAATCCCTCGCGGGCACACCAGCCACAATGTGCGTGCTCCAGGCAGCTGGAGCACTGTGTATACACATGACACGGTTCGGGACAACGTTCCAGCTCGCTAGACTCCAACACTAGGCCACAAACGCCGCCGGCGCAGAGCAACGGCTGAGCACTGGGCGACAAGCAGGCGTTCAGCATGGTCGACCATTTGCAATCTGTCGAGGCAAGGGTATCCGAGGCCGGCTGCAGGCAGCTGCTGCAATTGGTGTGCGTATGGCAGGCTGGCGGACACTGCTCGACCAAGCGATACGCATTCTTCTCGACCAGTTCGCGGGCAATGCACTCCACGTGGCCCAGCTCGTTGCGCGCCCAATGGCACTGCTCGCTGTGCAGCATGCACGCCTCGCAGCCCAGCTGATGGCACTGGGGCAGCGGGCACAGGCCGAGCAAACCGACGCTCAGCTCCTTGGGACACCAGGCGCTGTTGCGGGCACAATCGACACCGGCGGGCACGCAACGTCCACGAATGCCGCACTCGTCGCACCATTGACAGACGGGGCTCAGCTCCTGGTGTATGGGCCAGGCGGCGAGGCAGGCGCTGCAGCTGCCAAAGCTGGAGCAATTGCGACTCGACAGCCACACGTCGTTGCAGGCGGGCCCGTTGTTGATGACCAGCGTCCCATTGTAGTTGGCGCACGGCGTCCGGCCCTGCGTGAAGCAGTGCGAGCTGTTGCTGTAGGTGCTCTGGACGGTGCAGTAGCTGCAGCCCATATAATGGCGGCACATGGACTTGCCTCTGCTCCACAGCTGGCAAATGTCCTCGGGCATATTGATCCGGGTCACATGGCTCTGTGTGGCGCTGCCATCCCAGCCGCCGATCACATAGATCGCGCCGCTGTCCGCATCGATGGTCATGTCCTCCGCATAGCTGGCCACCGGCAGGCGTCCAATCAGCTCAACATCATCCGTCAGGCGCACCCACTGATTGCACGCATACACATAGGCGATGAGCAGATCTGTGGCATTATAGGGATTCGTCCTGCCGCCATAGACGACCATGTAGTGCTCCGTGGTGACGGCCGAGTGGAAGTAGCGCGCACGCGGCAGCATCGAGGCGGGTGAATTCAGCTCCCTGAACGTGGGCAGCTCCGTCCAGCTAAGCTTGGTCAAATCCAGGGCGTACAGTCTGCTCTGCGCCTCGCCTGACGCATAGCCGCCGAAAACATAGACGCTGTGCGTCTCCACATGGTACACGGCGCTGTGGCCAAAGAGCACCGGGAGGCGTGCGCCCATTGCCGCCAGCTGCTGCCAGCGTCCGGTGTCCAGGTTGAACTCCCACAGTTCCAGGGGGCGGGACTTGTTCAAGCTCAGGCCGCCCACAAGCAGCAGGGATTCGCGCTCCTGATAACGTATGTGGGTTAAGGTGTGCCCGGCCAGCGCTGTGGGCGACTCCGTTTGAGCCGCTGGATCCATCTCGATTTGATGCCAGCGCTGGTTCTGTATGGAGAACTGCCAAAAGTCGGCGAGCAGCCGTGAATTTGCGCCGATGCCGCCATAAATATAAATGTTCTGCTTCTTCACATAGATCTCGGCTGCGTGGAAATAACGTCCGAGCGGCATACGATCCTCGGGCGTGGACGACTCCACGGTGACCTGCAGCCAGGTGCCGTTCTTCGTATCGAACTGACGGAAATCATTGAGCGGCCCATGGCTGGGCGAATAGCCGCCGAACATCCAGAGCGATCCGCGTCGATCCGCATTAACCGAGTGCCCAAAACGTGGTATCGTCTTTCGCAGATGCTCCAGCGCCTCGCTTAGCAGCTGTGTGTTGAACAGCTCCGTCAGCACCAGATGATTCCGCTGCACCAAAGTGCCGCAATCGGCGCCCGCATAGTTGTTGTTGTTGCAAATACATCGTCCGTATTCCGTGTCGCAATAGCCCTGCAGCCGCTTGGCATGGCAATTGCTGGGGCAGATCTCGATCTCACAGCGCGCGCCTACATAGCCGGCGGGGCAGACGCAGCGCTGCTGGGCATCGCAGATATGCGGATGCAGGCAGCTGCCCGCCACGCAATTCTTCACCGAGTACAGCGCATTGAACCCAAAGTGTCGCCGCTCACTGCCCTGTTTATAGTAGACCGTCACGTGGCTGGAGCGCGCCTCGATGATGCGTGCCGCGCTGTACGGCTCGCAGACGACAGCCAGCAGCTGGTTCTGCTGAGCGGCACCCGTCAGGTCCGGCAGGCTGTCGTAGATGTAGACGGCATTCTCGTCACAGTCCATGACGAGGCTGTTCCATTGGAATTCCAGCTGCAGCAGTGATTTCTCCGCCTGTAACGTCTTCGGCTGCAATATCCAGAGACATTCGCGCACCTCAAGGCTGGCGCCCCAGGGCGAACGATACGATTGATAGGAGCCGATGGCGCTGCGTCCAATGCTGGTCAGAATGCCGCGCGACTCGCACTGATAATAACACTGGCCACCGTCACGCGGATCGCCGTAGTAGCCCGGCGCACAGTTATCGCACTTGAGGCCCTGCGTGTTGTCCTTGCAGAAGCATTCGCCGTGGCTCACATTGCAAATCCCCTGTGAAGAAGGAATGAAGAAGAAGTGAGAATATATAGAATATGTAACTGGAGCTCCTGCTTACCAGATCCTGATTGCCGTGGCCGTTGCATTCGCATGGATGGCAGCCAACGTTGGCGGTGGCATTGCCGTAGCTGCCCTGGCGACAGCGTTCGCAGCGCTCGCCCTCGGTCCAGGCCTGGCACTGATCGCATTTGCCCACACGCTCCATGCAGGTGGAATGATTGTTGCAGCCGCAGCTGATGCCGCAGTCGCTGCCCGTCCAGCCCAGATCGCACTTGCAGCTGTAGTCCGGCGGGCCGGAGCAGTAGCCGTGTTGGCAAAACTCGTAGCAGGTGCGCACACAGCTGAAGCGTCCGTCGCCCACATAACCGCGCCGGCAATGGCAATTGTAGCTGCCCTGGGTATTAGTACACTTGGCCTCCTTGTGGCAGTCGTGCAGCCCGAGCCCGCACTCGTCCACGTCCGGACACTGCGCGTAAGCCCACTCGGCATCATGCTGCGAGCTGCTGTTAAGCGCCAGCGAACAGTTGCCCGCGCTGTAGCTAAAGTCGCCCTGCATGCAG
Organism: Drosophila kanekoi; assembly: GCA_037075305.1. Classification (NCBI taxonomy): domain Eukaryota; kingdom Metazoa; phylum Arthropoda; class Insecta; order Diptera; family Drosophilidae; genus Drosophila; species Drosophila kanekoi. Next base: position 3,961,822 of record JBAMCE010000678.1, read on the forward strand.
ATTCCCTCGATGGGATTGTCCCGATCAAAGCACCAGCCGCAGCTCAGCGTGCGTAGACAGGAGGTGCAATTGCGATGACGCTCGCAGGATTTGCACTGCTGCAGCGCACGCAGCGCTGGCGCCGGATGCATCAGCAATGTAGTTGTCGGTGTGGAAGAACCTGTTGCTCCTGCTCCCACTCCAGCTGGAGTTGGGGGCGTAGCGACCTTGTCGATCCATTCGCGGCACATTCCGAACTGATACTCACTGGTGTAGACAGCAAAGCTGAAGCACTGGGCGCTCGCCTCGCACCAAACACAACGCCCGCGCTCGCCCAGACACTGATCACAGCCCTGGCGCTCGCGACATGGTCGTGGACACTGGGCCACGGCGCGCACGCTGCTGTTGGATTTGCCAATGCGGCCGCAGCGCGCATCGTCCAGCCACCACTCGCACTCGCCGTTGCCCGGCGTGGAGACGCAGGCGCGACATGTCACATAGTTAGAACAGTTGGCGCACTGCGTTGGCTGGCTAATGAGATAGGCCCAGTGGCTGCCCTTCTCCGGATCGTGGGCCACACAAACGGCGCTTTCGTTGACGGACCTAAGGTGACATTTGCTGGTCAGTGGACACCACGAACAGGAGCCATCTGTCAGGCAATGCAGGCAATTGGTATACTGTGTACAATCGCCTGAATAATACGGCTCCAGATATTCGAACGTAAACGCATTCAGCTGTCCGTTGTACAGATGCTGCAGCTCCATTTTGGTCTTCTGATACGTGTTGTAGATGTTGTTCTGGCCAATGCGACGGCGGGCCTGAAATACGGTAGAAAATGTGCAGAGATTAGCTTGGGATTTGATACCAAAATACATCCCCAACTGGGCTTCACTTCTCACCTGGAAGTCGATGAGGAACGGCTGATCTGTGCTAGGCAGCTGGACATTGCTACAAAATGATTGATTTGAGCTCTGGCTGGAGACATCGTCCAGCATATCCAGATTCAAGCCGAGGCCGACGCGCAGCACAGCCGAGGAGTAGCTGCTGCACACCTGTATGGCCGAGTTGTTGTTGTTCCATTGTTGGAGCGGACGCACAAAGCCGAGGAGACGGGCGAGCATTTCGCCCTCCTGCCGCTGCTCAAAGTAGGCTGTGGGCGGCGGCGAGGCAAAGTCCACCATGGTGGCATTCACAATGCCCACATAATCGGGCATGGTAAAGTTAACAGGATAATTGTATTTAATGTAGGTCAAGCCGGGACGACGATCGTTGCGAGTGCACATATCTGGCTGTCGTATTTCGGTGCCCTGTTCGCCCCACCAGCCGGAACTGTCGCCGCAGATCCCGTAATTATCATCGCGATGATGACAGCGTGCATTCTGCACACACCACGTACACTCGTTGAGGCCCAGTTTGCTGGCCACCGAGAAGGCGGTGCCTTTGCCGCCGCCCCACTGGGTGCCATGCACCAGACAGGCATGGCAATCGCCCAGCGAGGGACATATGCCGGGGCAGCGGGTCGTCTGTAGATTGGTGGTGCAATTGGCGCCAATTGTGCGTCCATAGCAGCTGCTGTCCGCCGAGCACCAGCCGCACTCCGGATTCGAGAGACAAGCTGTGTGTGAGGGGTGCAAGCGACAGGCCATTTCCGGATTATGATTGTAGAGGGGATTCTCGACGCGCAGCACCTGCGGCAGCTCATAGGCAAACAGATCGGCGTTCACATTACCATGATAGCCGCCCACAATGAGCAGCGTATGATTGCGACGAAGTGCAGCCGCATGGGCGAATACGCCCTGATGCTTCGGATACAGGCTGTCGTCGGCGGAGACCACCTGGTTGATCCAAATGTGACAGCTCAGATGGTACCAATACATTTGATTATCATAGCAAATCTCGTCCTTGTTATGGCGATGCGTATATCCACCGAATACAATCATATAGTTGCCCGATATGGTCGCCGTGTGAAAGGCGCGCTCCCGCGGAATGTTCGTGTCGCGCAGCGCCGTGCGCGGATACAGTATTTCGGTCCAATGCTGCTGGTCCAGCTGAAAGGCGTAAATGCGATCCGATAGCTTCGAGAAGCGTGCCAAGCTGGTCATAATGCCGCCGAAGACAATCAGCGAATTGGTGGCACCATAGTAAACTGTGGAGTGTGCAGCGAGGCGCACATCCAAGGTCTTGCCGCCTCGCGGCCGCACCAGCTGCCACTGGGAGTCCTCGCTGAGCGGTAGTTGTATGCGATAAATGCTGGAGGAGAATTCGCCCGACTCCACGCTCCCGCCAAACAAGTACAGGTAATCGGCAGCCGTGGTTAGGGTGTGCCGTGCCAGAGCCGGCGGCTGCAATTCGGATTTGACTGCCATTTGCTTCCATTTGCCGCCGCTTTCTGTAGTATTATATTGCCAGAGATCGTTGTAGAAGCTGCCATTGGCATGTTTGCCGCCATAGATGACAAAGCCGCCAGGCACACGATCAGCCGCATGCCCGTAACGTCCGTGCGGCTTATGATCCGTCACCTCCTCGAGTATATCCTCCAGATACTCCGTAAGCTCCTCATCCGTCGAGTTGGCATTTACCGTGGTCAAAGGCAGCGAGGAGCGCGTCCGTCGCTGATGCAAATTCGACTCGGCCAACGTGTAGAGGATATTGCGAAAGAAACTCACATCGCTGGTCAGGCCCCACAGCTTGGCCTCATCCTCGTTCTTGTGCTGCAGCACCGCCTTCAGCAGCGTATGATCAATCTTGTGCGGATGATAAAAATGACGGCGACTCTGCAGGGCCAGGCCCCACTCATCCTCCCATTGACTGCTACTGAAGCGATATATCTGAAAGAAATAAATATAGTTCGATTAGATGATGCTATCTTCGTATATATCACATAATTATGGCTTACCTGCAACGTGCTAATGACATTGTTCAGATCGTAGCCACCGAAGACATAGAGCGCATCTTCGTCCTCTATGTAGACGGCCGTGTGTGCGGCACGTGGCGTCATGCCCTCGGCATCGGTGGCCAGCCAACGCCAGCTGCTGCCAGGTGGATTATCGCTGAGATCGCATAACCGTCCGCTGTAACCGTTGGAGCAATGACAGATGCTCTTCTGGCACTTGCCGCGACCCTGATGCTCGCCGCATTTCTGCGGGCACGCCTCATCCTCACAGTCGGGCCCCACCCATTCGCCATGACACACGCACTGGTGACCCACGCACTTGCCATGATTGTGGCAATTGTTCAGGCAGTTTGATATGTAGTAGGAAGCACGAAAACCGTCGAGCACATAGTTCGTATCACTGTACATTAGTATGAGCATCTGTTCAAGAAATAAACGAAAATTAATATTGAGCAACAAGAATGGAAATTCCATGCTACTTACACTACCGCTGCGAGCAACCAGTTTCTGCGGCTGGGTGCGTCCGCTGAAGCTACCCAAAAGGGTCGAGTTAAAGGAATCGCCATCGTATACATAGATATAGTCATAGGAGCACTCGGTGCCCATGCTATGGAATGTTAGTGTTATAAATTGACTGTCATTTTTCGCTTTTATCAGCCATTCACAGTGCGAATCCTGGGTGTAATTGTAGCCAGAGGGGCCGTCGCTTATTTCACCGAAGGGCTCGGTGAACACCTTGCGACTGCGATCGCATGGTGCTGTTATGTGTAGCTGTTCCGATTGTAATGGCAATTGAAAGCAGATTAACCAGAATGTCAAGGTTGGCAGCAGTGCGTACATTCTTTGCATTTTAATTACACTTTCGCATTCGCAGCCCAATCTCATTTTTATGCTAATTGTGTTAACACAATGTCGGGCACATCCGTTTGTATTGTGTTTATCCAATTGCAATTGTGGTGCTGCATGTTTTCCACTCTTCTTGCATTGCACACAACTCTGGCACAAGGCCGTTGTCCACCAGGAAACTCGTCTACCGCTGAAAAAGTTATTATTTTCTCAGCTAGTTTTTTGATGTGCAGAACTGCTTCTTTTTTTTTTTGTTTAATTTTACCAATTAGTGATGGGCAAAATTTATCACCACTTTTTCACACACAGTGACTGTCAAAAATCGTGGTGAGTGTCAAAGTGTGGCAACACTGATTTTTGCCATCTACAGCGACACATAACTATTGCACATCTCTAATTCCGTCTTTTTGGGTTTTCTTTCCTATTCAAGATGGTAGGTGTTCTGAGTGGCTTTAACGAAAATCAACAAGCATCCGCGTTTACAGCATTCAAAATGTAAAACAAATAATTAAATATTGCACAACACAATGTTTTCTGTGATTTGGTGGCAATATTAACTGAATGTGCGTACTTTAAATGCGTTCTGCTTGCATTTCAAACTTATGTGTTTGCGTCCCCAGTCTGAGATGACGGCAAATTGTGCTAAAAGTTATAATGACCAAATAATAATCAATACGTTTCTTGTGATTTGATAGGTGAATGTACCGAAACAACGTCGCACTTTCTGCAAAAAGTGCAAGGTGCACAAGCTGCACAAGGTAACGCAATACAAGAAGTCCAAGGAGCGCAAGGGTGCTCAGGGCAGAAGACGTTACGACAGAAAACAGCAGGGTTTCGGTGGTCAAACCAAGCCCATCTTCAGGAAGAAGGTAAGTTCACAAAGAAGATCTAAAACATTATCTTTTTTGGCACTTCCAGTAGAACTGAATCGCTGCGCTCACAAAGCATACAGCTTTTCGTTGGGATAAAAGTGCAAAATTAATTTGTTGCTGCTGCATGGATTGGCGGCTATGTAGCCTCTCTCTGGGCGCATAAGGCTTATCCGGCACCAACAGACAATATTTAAGATAAACATTAATGCACTTCCAGTAGAACTGAATCGCTGCGCTCACAAAGCATAAAGCTTTTCGTTGGGATAAAAGTGCAAAAGTAAAGTTTTGATGCTGCTAGTCCGTAGCTTAGTGGCAACTATGCCTCCCCTGTCTTCTGGGCGCATAAAAAGCCCGACACCATCAGACAAATGCCCAACACGTTTCGTAGACACATTTAAAATAATAATTTAACTTGTACTAATATGTGGCCCGTTTTATTTTCTTTACCAGGCCAAGACTACCAAGAAAATTGTGCTGCGCATGGAGTGCACTGAATGCAAATACCGCAAGCAGACGCCCCTGAAGCGTTGCAAGCACTTCGAGCTGGGCGGTGACAAGAAGCGCAAGGGGCAGATGATTCAGTTCTAGGCGTCCAGCTTCGTTTTGGATTAACCAATCTAATCGCCCGCTACCCTTTTGATAATGAAGTGTTTTTAAGTTGTTTGATCTACTGCTTTTGCTTTGCAACAAGTGGGAAAATAAAACAAAGTGTAGAAGTAAATTTAAGCAAATATTTTCATTTAAAATTGTAGCATTCCCTCCGTGTATGCTATATCACAATATGTGCTGCCTGTCTAAAGGGGGGTGCACAGGCTATTCCAGCACGCCATCCTCCAGCATAAAGTCGGGTTTGCTGCAAATTGATTGTTATTGTTATTTTGGAGTCGTGCGTCATATTATGCTACTTACTCCAGCATTTGTGGGTCCAGTCCCTCGGTTTGCATTTTTATTTTAACAGCAGGCGCTGGCACGCCCACGTGCAGCATTTTAAAGAACTTCCTATAATGGATGTCTTCGCAGACCTTCACACCTTTTACTTCAGCTTCAGTGGGCTCCACTTCCACGGCTGGCTTATCGATTTCGTCAGAGATTGTCGGCTCAATGTTTACTTGAGGCGTGCTGGAATTATCTGCTTCGTTATCTACCGGTATTGAAGCTAATTTAGCCTCTAGAATTATCAAAGCTGCTTCAGTTCGTTGCAGCTGTCGTTCCATGCGCACAAATTTAGTTTCGCAATTCAAGGCGAATTCATTGAGAAAGGTGCAGGTGCTAATTAAAAAGTGATTAACAAAGGCAAGTATACGCTTTTGGTTCAATGGCGGTATCTGGCTCTTATCCACATCGCCCGTAAACGTTGCGCTTGCTTCCATTATTATTATTATTAATAGTATTTATGTCTATAGCTAACTTACTAATATGAGCTTTCGATAACGATGACTATCGAAAGGCCACCAGATTATTTGCAGTGTTGTAAGTGTAGAAACAGTGTTGTAAAAAGCTACTTAATTGTAACGTATTTTGTATATTGTTTTTAAATATTTTATTTATTCGTTTTTATTATATCTTAACATGAATTGTGTGGATTTCATTATGTTCTGTTGTTTAAATATTATGTATGATTTTTTCTTCGATTTATTATAAAAGTATTTATATATAGTTTGTTATTGTTTTTTTTCTTGTGTTTATTTTCGTTAATATGCATGAATTTTGTTTTCAATTTCTATACGTATAAACTTATGTGCAGGGAATTGGATTGATTCCTCTATATGCTCAAATCTACAATGAACGTTGTACGACTTAATGTATAATTTGCTTTTTAATATTTGCACGAGCATTCAGCTGTCATTTATCGAATAACACTTTGAATTGTTATGCGCTTCAATGTATATTATATTTCGTGGCATTCCATTGCGTAAAAATAATAAGAATATACGTGTTTACAATCGGTTTCTTTTTTTTGTTGTTGTTTTCTTATCTTTTTGTAAGATGTTTCCTTTTTAGAACGTAACGCATGCGTGTTGCTGTTGTTGAAAAATATGGCAGTGGATTCGTAAACGGTACAAAAATAAAAACCATTTTGTGCGAGTTTTCCCGTTTGACCCTTCATCACAAAAAAATAAATTAAAATGCTGCCAGCAGCGAAATTTTTCTTCAAATGAAAAGGCAACAAAGGTTTCATATTGTTTAAATTGGATTGCTTTTTATGTTTTTGTTTTTTGGTTCTGATTCCATATGGATGAACTGCATCGTTGTAAACGAGAACCCGCTGGTCCACAACGTTTTAGAAAATTGCTTTTTGTTTTTGTTTTTTTTTTTCGTATTTTTTTATATATATTGTGTTGAGAAGTGAATTGGAGTCTCTTGGTGTTAAAAATCTCAAGGCCAAATGTGACGATACGGCTTCATTTTGTAAACTTTATTTAAAATAAAAATACATGGTAATAAAAAAATCAAAAATGTACAGTTAAAATTAAAAATCAATTGATTTAATGTATTAATGTTCTGCGCATCACACTGCTAACTGTGTGTGTGTGTGTATGTGTGATTACCATCATATTTGTATTAGTATATCATAATCGCCATTTTCTTTTAGATCTACTTGTGTGTATGTGTGTGTGTGTGTGGGGGTGTATATTTATATATGATATCGCATTTTTCATTTGTAACAACTAAAGTACAAATTAAAATACACATAATTTATGTATACATACATATATAGTAGAGGATTTTCTTTATATATATATATATGAATCATCGCATGATGTTTGTTTTGTTTTGTTTTTTAGATTTTTATCGAATATCAACTTGGGTTTATTTTTGTTTGTTATTTTAGCCACGTTTCGTTACGTTTTGTTTGTTTTGTGTGTTTGACGAAACGTTTTTATAATAATTGTTAATACTAGCACTAATATTGAGTTGCTCGGCATTCATGTCCACATTTTAACGTTTATTTGATTACAATTTACGAATCGTTAGGCGATTCTAAACATATATATATATATATATACGATTATATATATATATATTCAACTACAAGTGTACGAAATCCATTGGATCAGCGATTGGCGCCGTTTTCTCTTGTTTTTCTTTTAATTTTTAATACTAGGCATAAATTAAATAAATAGCTTAGCATACAGTTATAGCTCAACGGCATTTATTATTTATATAATCTGGATCTCTGTATATATATATATATGTGGATCTCTGGCCCAAGCATTGCGTACTCTTTGCATTTTTTGTTGTTGTTGTATGACAAAATTATAGAAATAGAAGCATTTACTTTTCACTTAGTGTTTAATAAAGTTATCTGGCGATTGTTGTGTTTACTTTTCAACTTTTTTCAACTACTTTCATGCGCATGCGCCACACACTCGCCTTCTACTCTCAATAAATAAACATCATCATCAATCATCATCATCAATCGGCATTATCGTCGTCGTCGTTTACTAATCTTAATTTACAACTTGCACGCTCTTCGTGTTATCGGGGTAAGGGGGGATACGAGTTTTGCATACATATATATATATATACATCAATATCTATATATATATATATATATATATATGCGGCTTATGGACTACAAATTTGATCGTCTATATATCATTGCGTAAACGTTTTGTTAGTTGAGTAAATTTTGAAATGACAAAACTTGCACAGCGAGTGGCCAATAAGAAAAAGGTACGTACATCATGCATCAATCATGAAACATCATCGATTACATCATTCAAGTTTCTCTATATAAAATGTACAGTAAAAACATCCACTGGAGCAACTATTGACACAATCGCTGCGCAGTTTTGGCAAAAGAACTAAAAACTAAATTGTCATCGATATTGGCAATTGTCTACAATCAAAAACTGATAAAGAATCTATATAAAATTGTTGAGCTTGCGGCTATAAAAAAAACATGCTACAAAATCAAGAACTTTGCATTTGTTGTTGTTAACAAATAGATACAATTGTGTGTGTGATTATGATTAATATGCGGCATGGTTTTGTATTCATATTCGTTTGATCTTTTAGATTACAAATGTGCTCGCTCTTACGCTCGGAAATGCCATAATAATAATGTAAATTTTATTATATATATATATATTGTTTAGGTTGATTTTGCCCATTTTTTTTTTGCTTTGTTTTGTTTTATGTATGTATATAGCAATGCGTGTGTTGCTTAATTTGCGGTTGTTGTTCATCTCTTGTATATAATTGTATAATTAGATTTAAATGTATAGTATAATGTATATATATAAGTGTATTTATATGTATAATTATTTAACTCGAACTCGTAATCGCTTAGCTGAGAGCTGCTGCAGCATTGGCTGTTTCTGTGTGTGTGTGTGTGTGGGTGTGTGGGTGTGTGTGTGTTTGTGTGTGAGTGTGTGGAGAATGGGATGGGGGAGGGGGATTGGGTTAGTCCTAATCTTAAACAAAGACCTTGGCCAATCCATCGGCACCGGCACTGGCTATATAGGGCTTGGTTGCATGGAACGCCACATCGAATATGCTTTCGTCGAACTTCTTGCGGTGCGCTGTGATCTCCTGCACGCACGTCTTATTGTCCAGATTCCATAGGCGTATGGAGCAGTCGTGCGAGCCGGACAGTAAATACAGTCCATGCGCATCGACCGCTAACGATGTGACTGGCTCCAAATGCGCGACCATCGAATGCACCAGAGTTCCGGATGTGTTGTCCCAGAAGCGTATATGGCGATCCTCGTGCGCCGTTATGGTGATGGGCAGTGTCGGATGTGAGACGACCTTATTGATGAACTTCCCCGTATTGCCGGACATCTCTTGCGATGCCTCCAGTTTGATCACCTGCTTGCCCGTCTCCGTATCATAGATGATGCAGTGTGCACTATTATAGGCCACCACAATATGATCCACCTCGTTGCGCACAAAGTCCACGGACGAGGGCCCGCCCTCGGCCTCCGCGGCCGTATAGGTGCGCAGCAGCGGCTCCTTTGTGTACGGTGACCACAGCTTGACGGTGCCATCCGCCGAGCATGACACAATATTGTTCTGCATGGTGGTCAGACCCCAGACGGCGTCCGTGTGCCCCTCCAGTGTGCCGGAATGCACATTCGGATCGTAACAATCATATGGATCAATATTGGGTGATGGCAGCTGCCAGCATTCGATGTTGCCATCGAGGCCACCGGAATAGCATGTCTCGCCGCTGGAGGACATGCCCAGGCACAGCACGGGTCCGGTATGGGCGCGGAACGTGTACAGCGGTTCCACATCAAGACTAGCCGACTTTTTGGCTTGCACCGTTTTCTGTAGATTCCACAGCTTGAGCGTATTATCCTCGGAGGCAGTGATTAACACCGGCTCCTCCGGATGGAAAATCAGCGAGCGCACACCATCGAAATGGGAGCGCAGCGTGTACTTGGCATTCCAGGTCTTCCGATAGCCAGCTCCGCCAGCGCTGCCGCCGGTGCCGTCCTTGGCATTCGCATCGTATGCCCCGTCCGACTCATTGTTGACCGTCAGCTGCGCCAGCTCACCCAGTCCCAGGGAACCGTCCACCTCTGCGAAACGAGAATGATGAAGGAAAATGTTACTGGCGAGGCAAACAAAACGGTCTACGATAAAAGCAGGCAAAGCCATCAACGGAAACAGCGACAGTATCGATTGATTTTTTTTCAAATAACTATCGATAGGCCCTTTTATCGCAACAATCGCTTTCCATCGATAGCTTTGAAGTTCTATAATTTGTTAAGTTTAATGTTAAGCTGATGAGTAAAAAGCACCTTCGGTCATGAGATTCATATCGTTCAAGAGCTGCTCTCCCACCTCGGCCTCAAGATCTATGCAAAGATGATCGCATCAACAAGTCGAGAGAGAAGCGAAAGAAACAGAAAGCGGAAAGCATAAGACAAATACAGCGTTTGTTCTTGGTTTGAGGAAGGTTCTAATTAATTTTGGTGGGTTTTGGTTGTTTTTAATGGAAGCTCGTGCAAACGGGACTTTGCAAAGTAAAAGATTTAAATGCACACTACGTAAGGTGAGGCGACGGGCGGTGGGAGGGCCGGGAGTGGATGCAGCATGGATGAGCTACGTAGAGAGGAGCAGAATCTTGAACATACCTTCGGTAAGCATATCCTTGCCAGATTTGGGCCGTTTGGCCATTTTGACATCGGTATCTTCATTGTCGGTAGCGACCATTTCCAGATCATCTGATATCTCATCATCGTCGGACATCTCTGTCGGTCCCAGGAACTCAAAGTTGGCCATGACCGCCGCCTCCGTGTCCAATATGATGGCATCGTTCGATTGTTGCACTTTTTTAGCGGGAGTATGACGGCCTAATGTGAGCAAATTATTCAAATCTTCAACAGGGGGGGAGAGGGTGTACAATGACCTACCTTCCGATTCTGAGGCACGTTTATTGCTCTCGTTTCCATTGATATTAGGACTGAGATTCTCGCCGCCGCTGCCCATTCCGCCGCTGCCAACGCCACCGATGCCGCCGCCGCCATCATGATCCGCATTATTGTTGAGGCCAAGTATGGAGCGCACACGATTCGAGCGCACGTCGATTATGTTGTCTGTGTAGCCAATTTCGGCCAGATATTGGCGCAGCATTTGCCTGCCCTGCCGCCACGTGGTGTTCGAGACGGAGCTGTAGGGCACTTCCGAATCGGTTGCCACATCGCCACCGAGGCCACCATCATCATTTGACGAAGGCTTGAACTCGTTAAGTTGCGGCGGATCGGTTCCGTATTTTAATCGATAAAATTTCGCTCGCTCCTGACGCAGCGCATATTCCAGCATCTTGATGCGTCGCGTCAGATCAGATTTGAGGCTCTCCAAGCATTTGCGTTCGCCCAGCAGCATCGCGATACGCGCCTAAAAAATATTTATTTAAAAATAGATTAGTTCAGAATATAAATTTAAAAAAATGGTTAACTATCGGAAACATGTCGAATCATTTAATAACTATTAAAAGCCCGCCTTTAGAACGTTAGCCAAAGCGTTGAATCATATTGCTTTTTTAAATGTACTATCGATAGCTATCGATCACGACTATGATTATGATAACTATTGCTAACTTGCTCCTTTGTCAGAGCTAAAAGCGAAATCCATGTTTTTGGTGTATTTGCAACGGGACATTATCATAATAAAGTACTCGATAGTTTAAGATTTGAGCCTAAATATTGAGAGCATATCGATATCGATAGATTATCATATGTAGTAAAGAACAATGGCTTTCAGCTCATCGGTATATATAGATACATAGATATTGATCGTATATGTATGTATATCCATATGTTGCATTGGCTACAGGGTATAATTAATTTGCATTAATGTAACACTTAAAAGCTTTCATTGTACTCTCTGCGTATATACGCATATATGTTCATATGTGTGTGTGAATGATAAATGTGTGCGTCTCGTTGCATTCCAATTGCGTTTGGCGCGACGCTGCGGCGGCCTCATAATTGACGGTCCGCTGCGCCACAGCAAACGAAACAAAAAAAAACAATTAAATTCAATTAATTGTAATATAAAATTACAGACTTGCTCCACTAATTGTTGCCCAAGAGTGAAAAGGATAGAAAATGAGAGCCAGGGCGAAATCAGTAGTAACATTTACCGCTATCCGGCGTAGCAAGTGCAACATACCATAGTAAAAGTACATATCCTCCCATCCTACTTTCCGACATTGTAAGGTTATGTAGCTTATTTCTGCGCAATACATTGCGCTGTGACAGGGGAGAAAGGAAAATATTGTTGCAAAAACGCCCCGCACTAAGCAATAGTAACAGGAACGGGATAAAAAAAGGAAAAGAGGACAGGTGCGTAACTATACTGCACACAAAAACTTTTGCTTGTTTCCTCTTCGGAAAACTCATTCAATGTTCTATCACAGAACTGGATAGGGTATACACATAAACACACACACACGTACGCACAATTGGCCTGCGCGCCCCAAAGCAACAACAATAACAACTTCCACATTTTAATAACAGAAACAGCAGCGCTTGAGAGAGGCAAAGAGAGCAGCCGACTGGGAGTAATCATCAGAGCGGGAGAGAGAGAGATAGAGAGAGCGAGCACAGCGCGTAACTGTGCCGCTATTTGATTTTATACACAATTTGTTTCATTATTCTTCAGTTGCTGTTGCGGCTGCGGCTGTTGGTGCTATGGTTATTGTTCTTGCTGTTAATGGAAACATGTTCTGCATTTGAATTAAAATTCAATGGCTTCTTATTTGGCACAGTTGCTAATTAAAGCACGCATTTACCAGTAATATGTTAGAATGCTGTTCGCGTGCCAGTACTGAAATGGCTGCTGAATGAAAAAGGTGGCAACTGCAAAAAGCGACAAAGGGCACACTTCCACAGTATGGCCACGATAGTCAGGCAACTGCAACAAGAGCAGGGAATCGTAATGAGTTTGTGTGTTTATGCCAAGCACATTTTAAACTACCCAGTGACATGCAACGGCGGCGATGACGTCTACTAAGCAGAATATGTGGGCGGCAGGTGGCGCATATTTATTTATTTTCTTTGCTTTCTTTATAAAAATATACAAAAGGCAGAACAACAGTCATTTGTTGGTACAAAATATATATGAATAATGAATTTCTTTTTGGCATTGAAAACTAACGCGGAAGAGTAGAGTTACGTTTGCTTTCGTGACATGAAAACGTACGATGATTAAACATCGAACAAGATTTTTCCGTAGTTCTAGACAAAGCATGTAATAGCTACTGTATGCATATACATTGTATATATTAACATAAGTCGTGATGACCATAATTTTCGTGCTTGTCAACTACGACTCTCACCCATCTCTAAGAAATGAGAAAAGAAATTAAAACGTAAATTAAAATAGATAGGAAATGACAAATGCAAACTGAGCAGACATTTTTATTTTCTTCTCACATCGAAGCGATCAATCGTCAAATGCAAAACAAATAAGACTAATTAACAGCTGGCCTGACGGCTTTTGCCATCGATTCAAAAAGCTGCGACAGAGGCAGCGGGGAGTTAACAGTTTGTACAATGAACCGGGCCCGGCACAAACACAAGGACGTTGCATGTGCAGCACTGACACTGACACACAAACAGCCGCAAGTCAGAAATAGACGCTCGCAGCGTGTGGAGCCCGGCGCACGACATATAACACACACACATGCGTGCAAAGGCATGGCATGTCCATATACTGAGTTTTTGTGTGAGTGTATGCAAAAGCGCTAAAATGGCTTCCAATATAGTGGCTGCTGCTGCTGTTGGGTATGGGGGCCGTCGTCTAGTCGCTGCCCACTCTCTGCTCAATTTTCATATTCCTTTTCCCATTTTTTTTGTTTTTGGCAAAACACAAACAAGGCGAACAGGTTCATAAATGTTTGCGACAAATGTGTACGGTGTGTAGGTAAAGTGCAGCGTCACCGTCCCCAACTTGTTTCGAGTGCAGTGACGTTTTGAATGTCACTTGTTTATCAGAGCGTAACGGAATGTACACTGAGTGCATCGATGCTGCGTAGTATCGATAACGATAGCCCGTTTACAGCTGCGATTGCATTTTTTTCTTTTTGGTGAAAGCGTTGCATAGGGGAATGGGGAGGGAGGAATTAGGCAACAGCTTGTTCCGTGCTGATCACACCGATAAGGTGATCAGCACGCACATATAGAATTGACGAATGTAAACAACAACAGAAATGCCCAGAAAATTTCCCTACACATAGAATTGAGGAATGTAAACAACAGAAATGCCCAGAAAATTTCCCTTTTAAGTCGGTAAGGTTCTTGCTAAAGGGACAGATGGATTGATTTTAGAAATTATGAAACTTGGTACTTTTATGCTTGGTTAAATTAATATTTCGATAGTCGTTGCAGCTAAAGCAAACAGACCATAAAGTTACAAAACAAATTAGTTACAAGAAATTGTTATGCGCTGCCAGCTAAACTCATTTCCGTGGCACAAATGCAGAAAAGAAACTCATTGAAATGGAAAGTGAGCTTAAAGGAGGACTCACCTGCAGCTCGGCCCTGTCGACATCCCATTGTGAGCGCTCCAGTTCGAAGCGCGACCATTCGTGCTGTATGAAATGCAATATGCCCGGAATTGTGTATTGGGGCGTGGTGGCCTGCTGATTATTGGGTCCACCGCCGGGTCCACCCATGCCATCATCGCTGCCATTATTGCCACCGCCACCAGCACCGCCCATTCCGGTGACTATGCCACCCACATTGGCATTCTGTCCGCCCAGGCCGCTGATACTGAGGCCACCGCCGCCGCTGCCCAAGCTGTTGGATAGCACACCGCCGCCGATAGCCGAATTTGCAACACCAACGCCCAGAACTGCTGCACCACCGACCGGCTTGTTATTGATGCCAGCGGTGGCTCCCGAATTGGTTCCCATTTGTGTTTGTTGTTGTGGTTTGACGCTGGCTTTTCTGCTTGCTGTTTGTGTCGCTTGGCGTTGTCAGATGCTGTCGTCGCCGTTGTAACTGTTGTTTTTGTAGCTCTGCCTCTGCCTCTGGTTCCGTTGTTGCCTGCAGTCGCTGCAGTTTGTAGTTTGTTGTCGTTATTTTTTTTATTTATATTTATTTTTTGATCCTCTTTTTATTGCTTTTGGGTTAACAAAAATCTCACTCGATGGCGTAGGACACGTTAATTGGTCTGGTTCTTAAAGCTTGCCCTCGAGTGTTATTTTCTAGCTGGTTGCTTCTATTGGTCCTGTTTGGAAAAGACAGAACAGAATTGGCCAGACGTAAGACAAATGAGGTCATTGAATTTTCGCCGAGCAGCAAACAAGGAAAAGGATACGGGCTTAAATAACTGCCCGCCTGTCTCCCGGTTCGCTTTGGCTCTTTCTCTCTCTCTTGTTCGCACTTCACCGGAACCGTATACGCCCCCGCTCCGCGCGCGCGTTCTCTCACTTTTTTTACGATACAACAACGTCACAAACACACACAACACAACACACGCACACACATACAGGCGCACTCACCCAATCGCACTGATTTGAATGACAACGACAACGACGTTTACTACTATTTAGGCACACATACTGAAGCTACGTTTTCAGCACATACGACTTTTCACAAATCTATTAATTTTACTCACATTTACTTGAAAATTTTGTTGACTATTTACAAATTTTTCCAAGGAAACGTTGTTGCTACCGTTTTTCGACTACGATTTTGGTTAGAGACGTTTACGCAAAAAAACACACACACACACGCAATTTTTCTGCGACGCGAAGAAGCATCAAAGTGTAAATGCAGACAAACGACGTTTTTGTTTGATTACGCGGCATAGGATCACATTAAATACTTTTCTCTGTTAGTAATTGCGCTATTTACGATTTGTTACTAATATAATTAATGCAAACGTCGTGCATTGCACACAAAAAGTCGATTCAGCCGTTTGTCGCACAGAATGTTTGGCCTGGAACTCTGAAACAACAGAGTTGCTGCTGCACGCATATGCTTTACTCGCTCATACACATTTTGTTAGTCGCACGACTGTATGGCTATCCCAGTCTACGTATCTATATACAAAGAAAAACACACTAACACAAGCGCACCCCAAAGCCGTACTATTTTCACTTTGTTTAATTCAAGGAATTGTGATATTAATTTGTGTTTTACCAATAAAGCTAGCGCCAGTTACGCTTGGCTTATTTAGCACTTAAAATCACCGTTTCCTTATGTTTAATAAATGTTTATTCAATTTTCACGCAGCTGCTTTCAATCCATTCACCTTTTTTTTTTCCAAAGTCCGGCAACTACCAAAACTTATCGGACACAAAGTGTTATCGGTTGATAGTTTTTTTTTATGCCAAACGACTTAACTTATCGAATATTTTATTTTTGAGATTTAAATAAAAATGTTTCTAAATTACATGATTAATCAATGCTTACGTTGCATTTAACGTTAAATACCCGAAGAATTCTAATATTTAAAGTGCCCTTGACGTATGTGGGTGCTGTATTACCATAAAGTAGCCCAATGATGGCGAAGGGCATTCAATTCCAATTAACATTAATTTACATTTTAATGATAGCTTACATTACAGTTGACAAAACATATATCAATGTGTGGAGATTATTATTGTATGAATAAAGAGAATTGCTTGTCCGAAGATTTCCACTAGTTTCACTTCCTTTACAAAAATTCCTCGCACCAGTCGTTTAGACAATTGTAGCAGTCGGAGGCCTGCTTTGAGCTAGCATGGCAAACATCCTTCATCCAATCCTTGAAAAGCTCTTCATCCTTTTTCAGGACTAAATACTGGCCGAGTACAGTGTACGCCTAAAACATAGTTAAAAGCAAACACAATTCAGTTTTTACGAACGTAAACAATTGCGTTGTTTATTCGAGCACATGGCGTCATCATATTTACCTTATCGAAACCTGCCTCCGTCAAGCGTCCTCCTAGCGTTTCGCCAATGCCAGCCAGCTCTGTTACAGACTTTTCGCCCATTGGCTCCGCCACAAAGTTTTTGTATTTTTGAGTTGTGCCCGACATTTTGTACTCGTTATACTTAATTCGATGCGAGTAATCTTAAACAATAACACGAAATTGGTAATTTAGCAAGTTTCGCGGCGTTTCTAAAAAATGACGCACAAAAAGAATGCGACAGTATCCGGAAAGTACCAAAATACCACAACGGCAAATATCGATATGTGTCAAATGCAACACTGCGATCAGCAGTTATCGTTCGCTAAAATTTGAATATTGAGAGGGAATATTTGTAAACAGTTACATCTTTATATTTCATTAGTGACATTCAATTTATAATTGTTAATTGCAATTGTTAAGTAATCAAAGAGGGTTTACATTTAAAGAATTTAATTATATTTTTCATAGGAAAGAGCAAGCAAATGCTTAGCTGTTGTGAGCATCGATTTGATCTCGATAAAATTGTGGAACTTGTTTTTTTATTAAAAATCATAGCATACTTTTGCTAAAATAAGCTAATTAGTGCATAAATTAATGGGCTTCGAAAGCCTGACAAATGGAAAGAATTAAAATGAATGAATTTAATTTATATAAAAATAGTTTGTAATACGAAAAGAAGCTTTATTTTGGCCAACTGTACCTGAAATGAAATGCAACCGTTGCATGCACTCATGAATTTAAATTGAAGTCCGACCCAATTAACCCCCGTGGCGCCCGATAAGCCACCATTCGAAGGCAATTCGTCGGCTTTGGTTGGCCATAGCCAGTCTTGATTGACAACTGGCCCCGTCGCAGTTTAACTGGGCTATAAAATCCCGCCACTTAACGCCAAAAGGTTTTAGTCGAAGTTTAACGGAAATTATACGACAGCAAAAGAAAGGCTGGAGAAAATGTTAAAGCTGGCGCTGAGTTGGCTCTGTTTAACAGTTGCTTGGCCAGGTGAGTGTGTGTACCTGACCGACTTTCCAGAGCCTGATTAATTGGACTGCTCGAGAGGCTGATGACATCTGAGGAATTAATTAATGCGTCCGGCCCAGGCCCTGCTCCGCCCCGACCCAGCCCAGTCCTGACCCTGCCCAGCCCTGCAGTCAAACTGGTTTACAGGGAGGGGGCAAAGGATTACAGATGCTTCAGACTGAGATCTGTTGAGCTCAGAATCCATAAAGATGATTCGTTTAGTCGCCGCGCAGCCAGCAACTGATCAAGATGCGCTCCACGAATGCTCTGGCCTGCGTTTGCAATGTGATCAATCCGTGTCGCAATGAGGTGTCGACCACATTTGTGGTCATCCAATGGCTGGTCACAGGATTCGCTGCACTGGCTCAGGTCGTGCGGCCTGTGCTCCTCCTTTGTAATTTGCGTTCCCATTAATTGGGTAAATTTCAATATTATTAATCACGTTTTCTGCTTGATAATCCCGCGCAGTTGGCATACGTGGCGAGGTGGCGCTCACACAGGAGGACTACAACAGAACCTGGATCTATATGCCCAACGGCGAGGGCAACCCCGAGGTGGCGTATCTCGTGGAGCCGCCGCCAGAGGATCGCATCAGCCTGCCCCAATCGATACAGTTTGAGTTTTCCGGCAGGTGAGATTCGTGCAGGTTAAGGCATTAGCAGGATTTGGAGCAACTCTTTTCCAATCCTAGCGACTCTCCCGAGGATGTGCGCAGCTCCGAATTCTGGATAGATGAGAACGATTTCCAGCGTGTGCGTCGCAAGCGCGACACGTGGCAGGAAATGGCCGAGAAGTTTGATCCAAGCCTGGACACCAAAATCCTAGTGCACGGATGGAAATCAAGCACCATGTCCAACTCCATCCAGTCTATCCGTGGCGCGTATATCGAGCGTGGTCAAGTGAATGTGTTTGCCATCAATTGGCGGGATCAGGCCGATAATATCTATTATCTGACCCCAGCGCGGTATACCGTGCAGGTGGGTCGTGCCGTGGCCAAGCTGATCGATCTGCTGGTGGAGGAGAAGAACGCGGATCCGCAGCGCATTCATCTGATCGGGCACAGTCTGGGCGCGCACATTATGGGCTATGCTGGCTCCTATACCAAGTATCGGGTGAGCCGCATAACGGGCCTGGATCCGGCGCGACCCGCCTTTGAGGATTGCATTGGGCCGGAGAATCATTTGGACGAGACGGATGCCAATTTCGTGGATGTCATCCACAGCTGTGCGGGCTATCTGGGCTTCCGTAAGCCCATCGGCATGGTGGACTTCTACCCGAATGGCGGCGGACCGCCGCAGCCCGGCTGCAAGGAGCTCTCACAGATTTTCAGTAAGCACGGCGGAGAAGCCTTTTGTATTCTATCTAATCTCTTGTTCCCACAGCCGGTTGCAGTCATGGCCGCTCGTACGAGTACTATGCGGAGTCCATAAACAGCAAGAAGGGCTTCTACGGCATGCCCTGCGGCTCGTTGGACGAGGTGCGGGGCAGGAACTGCAGCGGCGGTAAGATTCTGATGGGCGATCCGGTGCCACGCGAGGCACGTGGCATCTACCTGGTCAGAACGGCCAGGAAGCCCAGCTACGCGCTCGGCATGGATGATATGTTGCCCAAGGACTACGACGAGGACATCAATTAAAATGCTTTTCAACTTATTTAATTAATAATTATCATTAACTTTAAACCTAAATGCAGTGCCTAACCTAAAAATACAAAAAAGAAGGGCTTCACTTTGTTCAGGGAATGACATCCGTGCGCCTGCGTATTATATTGCTGCTCCTATGACTCCCATTGGGCTGCAGCACGTCGCCAGGTCGCGGCTCAATCTCGTAGTGCTTGTAGCCATCCACATCGTCCAGCTCCTTGGCGGAGAACTTGGCAAGCATTGTACCACGTCCGGCATAAGGTGGCACATATTTAAAGGTCGCTGCGGCCGTGCCGCCAACGGGTATTTCGGCAATCTGTAAATAAATTGAAAGTTTTTCAATTATATTAGGCAATCAATTTTTCTCTTTGCTCAAATTTAAGCTATAGTATAGAAATGCTTCGATTTAAAAGGATTTAAATAGCCGTTAAACAATTTCGGTATATATTTAAAAATTGCCAAACGAAAAATCCCAGCTTACGGAAAGTCCCAAAATTCCTAAGGCCGCTAAACAATTTAGGTTTAAAATTGCCTTACGAAAAATCCCATCTAACAAAAAGTACCAAAATGTGTAAGAGGCTTTTTTTAGCTGGTTCACTTCACTTTGCAAATGCCATAAAAGTAATTAATCAACACAATAAATAAAGATTCATGATTCATTCATACTCAATAATTAACTAGACATATTTATGGCTGCAAAATCGAATAGGCTTCAATGGTGCCCCAAATTGAAATCAAAGCGTGCATAGCTCATTTGTGACGTCACACGCTTGAGCTCAGCAGCGCGTAACGGAGCTGCAGTGTGTGCAACCTGTGTATCTGTCAATCAGAAAAATACCAAAGCCGTTAAGTAATTTCGGTATATATTTAGAATTTCCTTTCAAAATATACCACAATTCCTAAAACTGTTAAGCAACTTCGGTATGTATTTTAAATTTCCCTTCGAAAAGTACCATAATTCCTAGGGCTGTTAAGCAATTTCGGTATATATTTAAAAATTGTCTTACGAAAAATCCCAGCTTACGAAGAGTAGGGTATGAATACGTACCTTAAACTTGAGCGGCTGCTCTATGCCAGGTCCTTCCACGGTGAACAGTCCCTTGTGCAGTGGTATGGGCAATGGATTTGCCAGACGGACAATCACATCCGTTTCCTGCTGTGCCACGATGCTGCCGCCGGCGCCACCTTCGCCCATCTGGAACTTGATGTCCGGCTTGCGCACACGGAAATCGTCCTGGGCATAGTAATCGTAGTCGGTATCCTTGACATGGCAGGCGGCGGATATCTGGAAAGCAGCCTGCGACGAGAGCTTTTCAAAGTACTCCAAAAAGGTGACCTCCATGCGCACATATTCACTGCTCTCCGGCTTCAGGTCCAGTTCGAAGCCCATGATCTTGACCTCCTGGGCGCCAACGCCCGTATATAGCACGGCATCGCAATTGAGCTGCCCGGCAGCCTGATGTGTGCGCTCCTTACTCTTGTTAGTCACCTTGAGCACCACGGTGAAATTCTCGCCCACCTTGATGTCATCCTTCAGCTCCATGCTGAACTCCACCTCGTTGAAGTTGTCGTTCAGGTAGTATCTACTGAAGGCGTGGCGGGATTGCTTCAGCGCCCGGAGCATATAGTTGCGCTCCTCCTCGCTGCGTTCCGCGTACTTGTAGCTGTCGGTAATGTCCTCGCGCTCCCACTTCAGCACGGCCTTGGTGCTGATCAGATGGCCAATCGCCAGGGTGTCCTTGCGCAGCAGCTTCAGCGGCTGGGCGGGTCCGTTGTAGCGCCAGTAGAGCTTGTCCGCATTCACCTCGGAGTAGACGAAGCCGCAGTCGAAGGGACGCAGGATCTCGCCGTGCTTGACGGCCAGCACGGAGGCGGGACCCACCCGGTACATATTGTCCGAGGCCTCCTGGGGCGTGGCATCCACCGCCTGCCAGCCATCGTAGGCACCGAACTGGCCAATACCCAGATCCGGGCGCTGCATCCACAGCTCGTTCCACACGTGATAGTTCCAAATGGAGTCCGTTGTCTCGGCCTCCAGTTTCTTGTTGTTGGCGTCAATGAATACGTCGACCGTGAGCGAGGCCTGCGTATCGTGGGCGGAGGAATAGCAAGTGATGACGCGGGCCGGAATGCCCAGAGCACGCGCAATGGTCGCCAGGACGCCGCTAAAATTCCAGCACTGAGCAAACTTGACGGACTTCTGTGTCTTGTGGAACTGCTGCAATATCTCCGCGGAGCCCGTCCACTTGGTGGGCGCTGTGCCGCCCGAGAAATCCTCCGTCCAGTTGCCCAGCAGCACGCCGTCATCATCCACAGAGTTGACCAGAGCGGAGAGAGCACGAGCCACGCGCACCGGATCGCCACGATAGGCGGGTGGAATGCGTCCCACGGTGCCGAGGACACGTAGACTGCACTCCAGAACATGTCGTTCGAACTGGCCGATCTTCCAGACGGACGGACGCAAGCGATTGTAGGAGCCGCGCCAAATCAGGGTCGTGTCGTGCATCACATACTCCTTGCGCTGCTCCCGATCCGCCAGGTAGACCTGATCGTCGGGACACCAGGGATTGAACAGCACGTAGACGGGCAGGGGCAGCTGGTAGGTGCGAGAGCCGTCGCCCAACAGCTTGGTATCGATATCCAGGCGCCATTCGGTTACGGAGCACGTGGCCGGCGGCTTCACTAGCACCGTGAGCACCTGACCCTCGTGCGACTCAATGCCGGCGCCCCATTCCAGAGGATCACCCAGATAGTCGATGCCGTCGTGCGGCACCAGAGCTGTGAGGGTGCCATGTCCCGGACTCGGTTTGCTGTCGTCGGCCACGCTGAAAATGAAGCTAATCGCATCCTTGCTGGGACTGTAATCCCGGTTAAAGAAGATGCGCAGCCGAAACGGTTCGCCGCGTCGCACTATCAGCGCCTCCTTCGCGGCCGACGCATAGAAGTAGCTCGTGTGGTGCTCGACATGATTGTCCGCCAGGCAGGGATCCACACGCTGCACGCCCAGCACAGCCGAGCTACCTTCATCTGGAAGATCACACAGAAATGGGCATTCGTCAAGGTCGATTTGGAAAAGCCTTGCTTGAAACTAATCCTTAAATGGAACCAGTTACCCAACTAACTTGTTCACTTCTTAACAGGGAATAATTTTATGAGCCAAGATGCGAAGACAATATTGGAACTAGTTCACGAAAGAACTGGCGGGAGCCCTGAACTGAACCATCGACATTTCGTTATGCAATGAACCATCCGTCCGATCGCAAGGATCTCAGAACATATAAGAGCTAGAGACTTGAAATTTCAGACATATGTCCTTCTGTTTCCCCCGCAGTATGAGTATGTTTCCGGCTGATCGATAACTAGCCCCGTTTCCAAGCTATCGTTAATCGATAAACGATATAGAAATCGCGTATTTTGAGCAAATCTCTTAGGTTTTGAAGAGCTAAGTCATCAAAATGTATTTTATACAGCTCAAGTAGTTTTCATTTTATGATTATAATTTGTATTTCAATTAAAGACGGTTCAGGGTATTCCCTAGTCGGGAACTGCGGATCGGCATGTAACATTCCGATGATGATCTCATAAGGCAGAGCCCGAGACAAGCGATTTCTTGTCATGTTGCAGCCGAAACGAATTTGTTAAATAATCGCCTTTGGCCATAAACACACAAAGTTTGCGGCGCGCTGGCCAAAAAGTTCAATGCCAGGGCAATTAATTCCCATAGAGTGGACAATCGGGCGTATGCGCGATTTGCTGTCAACGCCCACAAGAAACCATCAAAAGCATGGGCCAAAACTTAAGAAAGTGTCCAAAAGTCAGCATCTGTGGGAATTAGCTGCAGAAACATAAACACCTGCGGATGGACACATTTGAATTGCCAGATATCAACTTTTTTGATCAAGTTCTTGACATAAAAAACGAATAAGAGTATATTTATAAATAGTACATATTATGCTAACTAGGAATAGATATATATGTATATATGTATATACGTGTACAGTGATTACTCAGTAAAAACTATTTGAATATATCTTTATTGCATTAGGAAATATTATTATGCATGTAACAGGCAGAAGGAAGCATCTCCGATCCCCATAAAGTATATATATCAATAGCCGAGTCGATCTAGCCATGTCCGTCTGTCTGTCCGTCCGTCCGTCCGTTTGTATGTATGAACGCAAGGATCTCAGTACCTATACGAGCTAGAGTAGTAGGTCCTCCTACAGACTACGCAGATCGAGTTTGTTTCCGATATTTGATAACTTGCCTGTTGCCAAGTAATCGATAAAAATCGATATCGAAAGAGAAGAGGGTTCAGGGTATCCCCTTGCTAACTCGGAATGTATCTAGCTATTAATTTGTCAGAGATGAGAATATAGATTTGTTAGTTTTTTTACATATTAAGAAAGCCTTCCCATTAAATAGATAATTAATTATTATGATAAATTAGTTTTGTTAGCAAAATGAGAGAATGTTCTTATTAGCGAGCGACCACTGTACTTGGCATATATTGGCTTCTGTTCAGCTGTTGTCCTATGACTAGCATAAGATCTAATTTTAATAGATTTTCTAATAGATACGCATGGATTTTCAAAAGTTTTTGGCATTGAAAATATTCTTTAAAGTTGATTTGGCATCAAATAAATAATGAATATTGCAAACGAATCTCAAAATTATTAGCCATAAAATGAAGAGCACTTTTTGTCTCGCATTGGAACGTTTTTTGTTATATGCCTGCCATTAGATATTATTTATATTTACAATTCCATTTGCACATGGCTGCACTTTGGGACCTCGAATTTAAGAATTTCAGATTCAATTGATGCTAACCTTTCAAAGTGTTTCGGGTCTCGACGTAGGATGCCAAATTGAAGACAGCGATAAGATAAGAAGCTTTAGAACAATGAATGAATGAATAATGCATCATTTAGGCAGGAAATAAATGCTAACGAAAATAAAAGTGTGTAAATACAGATATATATGCATACATATTTAATTTAAGCCAAAAGCTGAACAATCACAAAACGTGTCAAACAACTAAAAGATACAAAAACGAAACAAAACAAGTGAAATAACAAAACGCGTGAAGTCATAGTCGAAAAAATAAAATAAATCGCATGCCCGAAGACTTATACAGAATGCTGTGTACACTGAGAAAAACAAAACAAAACCTTTTTAGGTTTTTATAAGAGAAAACAATAAAATGTACTTTAATCTACATACATATGTAAAGTACATATTGATCAATTGATCATAGAAAACTATTCCAGGTTTTAGTATACATAATTTTCATATGATCCATAGAAATTTTTAATCTTAACAAAAAACTAAGAAAAAAAGTCTTCTACAATCTACATGAGTTGATAGTTGTCTATCAATAATATAATCATTTTAATAATCAGCAGAAAACGAAAGATTTTTGTTTTGATTGAACAAAACTATTCCAGCATTTAGTATAATTTTCATATGATCCATAGACATTTATATATTTTCGACAATCGAGAAGGGTTTTCAATATTTCCAAAATTAAGCTTGACCGAATTTTGTTTGCAAACGAAATTTTAAAACGTAAATGAACTCTTTTTTTTTTGAGTGCAGCTAATTACTTGCAATATCGGGACCGGGTCGTGTGCTGCGAAAGGGATTCACAGGCCTGGCTGGCGGCGATGGATGCCACCAGCGCTGCATCCAACTGGGCGCATAATTGCGGTACCAATGGCTCATTGTGTCGGTAAGACCACGCACACACGCGCACACACACGCACACAAAACGTAACGGAAACTGCGCTTTAAAAGCGTTCTCTTTTGTTCTATTATTTGCTTCGAAACTAGCGCTACTTTTCGAAATCAAAACCGAACGCCGCGACGCCTCAAACCGCACTGATCAATATCGGGATTTGAGATAGTTTCGCTTTGCTCGCTGAAGAGCGAACGCTCTCTCATATTGTTCCGCTCTTCCTCTCTCAGTGATCTAAGGCTAGCTGTTAAGTGATTACAGTGTTGGATAGGCCAAAAGTAGCTAAAAACAGAGCTGTGCTCTAAAGTGATGACGTCATGTTGTCTATTTGTAATGTTGCCAATCTACATACATATTTACATACCTTAATTATAATGCATTAAGTTCTTAAATAATGATGTAAATATTACATTTAATAATTTATAAACTTTTGACATATGCGTCGTGCTCAAGGCTAGTTGCGATAACTTTCGTTTAGTCAGCAGCAGCTCAAGTAAAAATAGCGAGAATTAAAAAAAGCTGAAGCTAGCTTGAATAAGGCTAAAATAACAGCACCAAGCCGTTAGCCGTGACTCGTGCGCTCTCTGTTATTATTAATTATGAACGGAAAGCGATTTCTGGCCGTTTGTTGGCTTTGCTTTGGTAATAGAAGCTACCACCATCTGTTGATGCTGTGGCTACGTCATCCATCGGGCGCAGTCAGAGTCTGAAGATCTTGATTCATGGGCACCAATTTAATTGATTCATGTGCGAGCTGCAGCTAGGCCTAGATCTGGACGCCATGGCATCATCAGCTAATTTGCATGTGCCTCAAATCAAATGTGCACAAATTTTAGCTGTTTTTAATAGAGTGTTTGGAAGAACATAAAATGCCTTAAGCAAAGAGCAGACACATTGACTTAAGCGAGAGCCAAGCCCCATTTTTTTGGGTTCGAGAATTTACCTGGTAATTAAATCACTTAGCTATAAACTTGTTTTCAACGGATTATATCTTTATTACCATATGTACCACATATATAAAGTAAATATCCGAAGATTGAATACCCTAGAATACATTTATATATACCCCAGAACCTGGAATGCTAATATTTTGCTGAGAATTCAGGATATATATAGAGATATATACAGAAATAAATATACTTTTTGGAATTATATTAACTTAAATAATCCGCGAAAGGTTATAAATTTGACCTAACTATGCCTGAAATCTGCACTCTCAGGTACGAAAAGAAATTGTTTATAATAATGAAATGAATAATATCCAATAAGGTTTCGCGCATCGGCAATTTGAACAATTTGATGCTAATTATAGGTCAATAAATAGGATGCCAAATTTTTGGGCATGTTGTTTGGGCTAACAGCTTCCAGGTGCTTGATATTTGTTTAATTTTCAATTGCCAGCTATTTGAGTAAACCTGATTAATCATACTGTGAAGCATGCTGAATTTATGGCCAAGCTTAACTAGATATATATACACAAAGGTAAAGTCTGTGGGCAGCTAGTTTCTGAAATTTACACGTACGCCCACAGCGCACGGCAAATTGTCATGCTAAAAAGGTAATATCGGCATTAGGTAATTATTGTCGCTCACTCGCACACGTAAATGCCAAACAAAACAAATAATAATTGCAAATATTTATAAGCAAATACTCACCCGGGGCTGCCAAGAGATTTGCATTGATATTGCGCATACGCAACGTTGCGTCCGATTCGCATTTGGATGATTCGTTGGAATTTCTACGTTTTTTTAGGCAAGAGCACTTCTGACCCATTGTCAGGTATTTGTTGCCTTCTCAGTTGGTTAAACAGGTTTTCAGGCAATGACAAGTTACCCCCTTGAAGTTATGTCGACACGCGCGTTGTCTACAATCAACTGACAATATTTTCGAATTTAAATAATAATTGTAACAGAATCGCTTTTAAATTACATCATCAACACGTACAAATAACGACTGTCGCAGTGCATTTACATTTTGCGACTAGAATGGGAATCTTGAAAAAATTAGTTTATTTTCCATGCGTACGGGCTTGACCCCAGCGAGCCAGTGGCTGACCTTGTGTGTCCAAAAAGAAAAACCAGACCAGGCGTGCGTAAATTGATCGGCTTTAATGGAGAGAACACATGAGCACAGATCACATTTGACTTTTTGATTGAATTCGTTAGAGTGTCAAGCTTTTGATATTTTAATTAGCTAACTAGTTGATTTGGCAGGCGTTGTAGCTAAGTGTTTAGTGGATGCAGCACCGGGTTGGCGGCTGCTGCTGCCGCTGCGCTTTCCATGGCCGCTGCAGCGTCCTCCTTGCTGCCCGTTTGCGATAAATGCTTGACAATGTCCACCCAATCCCAGCCACGTGCACGCTCGCCCTTGTGATCGGTGCGCTCCCATTGACGTCGCTTTTGAGACTTTGTCAGCTGCTCCTTCTTCGGCTCCTTTAGCTTAGCATCCGCTGGGTTATCTGATATCTTAATTGCACCAACACCCTCGTCCACAGCTGCCACAGCGGGCGCACATTCCGGCTGTGCGGCAGTCAGTTGCTCAATGTTGTCTTTAATGCATTCGAAGAGTGTGTACGTCATGCCGCAACCCAACCATTGTGAAGCCTCCGTACTGAGCGCCGCTTGTATTTCCTCCTTGACTGCAGGTAAGCTGCAATAAAAAGGTTTCCATAAGAAGATGGCCAGCATAATCCAGTCGTGCTCACAGATTGCGATTGTAGAAAGTGTTCATATTAATCGTGGGCGCCTCGTCGGGATAGTTTTCGCCCCATTTGAGCTCCACCAGAAATGATTTATAGTTATCCTCTTCGCCATACTAAAGTCGTTAAACAATTTAATTAAATTTTAACTGTGATATTTGTATCCGACTCTTACTTTATATTGAAATGTGGTCAGGTCAATTTCCTTGAAATTTTCATCGCCCTCGTAAATGGACTGCAGGGCTTCGCGCTCATCTGTCTGTTGTTCCAGCGGTGTCGACATTCTGTTCAAATTACAGCTAATTTATTTAAACAACGCACATTTCACAAGAAGCAATGCAAAATTGAAAAATAAAATTTTTATGTCGCTACAAAACAAAGCAACAGCTGAGTGCTGCCGGCAGCGAAAGAAGAAGAAGCACTGCCATTCACAACTGACGAAAGTATATTACACAAAAGTATCGATACTACAAAACGTTTTTGGCGCGTTTCGTGTGACTTTCGTGACACGACGGCCACAGTTCAAAACGACGTTTTCGTCTTAAAAGTGGCGCAAATATTAATGATTATAAAGTGTCACATGCTAGTACTAACAATATTTTTTTAATGTTAAAAAGTGCTGCAATAAGAAAGGTTAAATATTTATCAATTCTTAAGTGAATGTCAAACAAAAACACAAGTGATTGGCATATACTCTTTTTGCCATTAAAAGGAAATATGTATATTTACTAAAAAGTCGTGTGCGTATCGTGTTGGTGATATTTAGAGTGTGTTCTTTGCGTGATGTTGACTATAAACAACACTGGCATCACACTGCTTTAGGGAGCAACGCGGTATATTCATGTTTCCCAGATGCGGCCACACTGGATAGAATATATAAACAAATAGAACCATTGCGTAAAAAAAAATGCAAGTGCGCGGGTGAATCATCGTTATTACCAATATTAACACATGTGTCAGGCGCGCCAACAATAACGTCAACAGCAACAGCTGAGTACAGGAAACTATGTCGACAGACGTAGACGCGGATACACTGAAATGTGCAGCGGAATGCGCCCAACTGCAGGAATTCAAGGAGTTTCTGGCCTCAGCAGCCGCCAGCAGCGAACTGACCTCTGGCAATGAACTCACGCGCAATGGAAATTGTGTAACGCGCAGCAGCAATGACACCTACAAAGTGAGCGCCGACGAAAAGCGCGCCGAAATCATATCAGCCATTTGGAAGCAGCTCACAGCAAGAGAATGCCCGCGCGCATTTCAGCTGAAGCTGCTGCACGCGGCCACGGCGCAACTGGAACAGGATATCAGCCATGCCAAGGAGCTCGAGCTGACGGAAGTGGATGCCAGTGAGCCGCCACAATATGATCTATTGAAATTGCAAAAGTTTGTCAGCCATCAGCTGGATAAGTTGCTGCTCAAGTTGACCGACAATGCGGCCATGGAAAAGCTACAGCTTTATGCCGACGACGAGGCTCTGTGCGAGCAGCCCTTGTGCTGTCCCTGCGCCATTCAGCCTGTTGCGCCGGCGCACAGTGCGGCGGCTGTTAAGAATAAGCCGCGCAAAATGGAGGATCGTCATGTGTGCCTGGAACGTTATGGCGCTATGTATCAGCTGAGCGAGCACAGCGACAGCCGTTTCTTTGGCGTCTTTGATGGCCATTCCGGCGCACTGTCCGCCTGCTATGCAACCAGCCAATTGCCACAGCTGTTGGCGGCGCAGCTGCAGCGCACCCGATTGCCCGACGAGAGCGACGTGGACTTCTATCGAAATGCTTTCGAGACGGCCTTCCTGCAGGCCGACGAACGTTTCGCCCGCAAACGCATCACCAGCGGCACCACCGCCGTCTGTGCCCTGATCAACAGCGAGCAGCAGCAGCTGTATGTCGCCTGGGTGGGTGACTCCAAGGCCTTGCTGGTGGGCAAGCGCACCCAACTACAGCTGGTAAAGCCGCACAAGCCGGAGGCGGTCGACGAAAGGCGGCGCATAGAACTGAGCGGCGGCAGCGTCATCCATGCTCAGGGTCAGTGGCGTGTCAATGGCATACTGAATGTGGGTCGTTCCATTGGCGACTACAGCCTCGAGGCGGTCATTGCGGAGCCCGATTTCGTCGACGTGCAGCTGACTGAAGCTCATGACTTCCTGGTGCTCGGCAGCGACGGGCTGTGGGATCATGTGCCTGAATCGTTCGTTGTGGACACCGTCTACGAGTGCCTGGCGGAGTTGACAACCAAACTAGAAGACATTCCCAAACTGCTTGTGGAGGCTGCCAAGGAGCGCGACTCGCAGGATAACATAACCGTTGTCCTCGTGCTGCTCAAGACGCGCGAACAAATCAATCAACGTTAATCGATTGAGTTATTCTTCTTCTTTTATCTTTTTTTTAATTGTTATTCTGCATTTGTTGTCTGTTTTTCCATACTATATATTTTATTCGTATTTGTATTGTCGTCGTGTAAATAGCTTTAAGCCCGCCCATTTTGCGATTCGATGCATGTGCCTCCGGCAACCACGCCCACTTGGTTGCCTCTCGAATAAGCTCAGCACGCCCCGATTATATAGTATATATATACATGCATTTTACAAGCGTATGTACACATACATACATATATTTACACAAAATAGTTAACATTGTTTTGGCCGCTTTAATAGCTCGCAGTGCTTCCAGCCGCGTTCTTCATGCTGTACATAAGGCATATATATAAAAGAATATCCATAATATATATATATATATATATGTATATCTTTTTAACCTGCCCAGTTGACAAACTAACCAACGAACCGCTCGATTTTACGAGTCAATTTTGAATTAAACACATAACTAGTGCAAATATTATCAGAAACTTGTGAAAACTAAAGTTGACAATTTTTTAAATAATTGAATTTGAAAATCATTAAATTCGAACCCTTGCCAAAACTTGTTTAGATATAAGTCCAAGAAAACTATAAAAATAATGCACAGTTGTCGCTCGCTTAGAAGACTTCGATTCAAAAAACAAATTGCATAATTTTTAATTTTATGAAGTTTTCTAAATCCGAAACAATCAAAACAAACAAAAAACTTATTAATTTCTTTAACTATATTTATGTTCATGTGAAAAGTTCTATTTGGTAAAAATTTCTTTAGTCCAATTTCAAGGAACTTTTCAAAATTCTATATACAAAAATGTTAAAAAAAATATAAAAAAGAAAATGTAAAAAAAAAATGTTTTGCTTTAGGCCAATTTTAGAGGATTTTCGAAAAATATTGTTTCAAATTTCCTGTTCTATGTTGGCCATCATTTTAATGGCTTAGCTTACGAAAATGTTATATGAAAATATTGAAGAGAATTTTTATATATTAGTTTTTAAGTTACAAAGTATTTAAAACCGAACACAATTGAAGGAAAATAATGCATTAAGCATTCAATTATAAAATTTTGTGTTGGAAATATATTTTAAATTCAATTATTTCGGCTTCTATATTCAAGTTTTTAATTTTTTATGATTTTTTCTATGCAAAAAGTTCTATTTAACGAGCGTTTACTGTACAAATGGATCTATAACATTAGCTAAAAACAAATCTACTTTATAAGATTTATAAAAATTTGTTCTATTGCGTTTTACATGTATAAAATGTTTGTCAATTGGGCATAGACACCCATAGATATATACCCAGACATATTTACAAGGCGCATAAGCACACAAAACATATTGTTGAGATCCCACACAGATTAAGTACCTTTTTATACAAATCTTCAAGCATTTTAACGAGAACCTTTTTAAATACAAAAGAGATAACGAAAAACTACAAATTGTTTACATTGTTTTTTGTTTATTATAAAGGAATAAAGTAAATAAAAGCGGCGCTTAAAGTTCTAATTGGGGGGCTGTGGGGGCTGGCCGTAGCCCGGGTACATGTGCGGGGGCATGGCCATGGGCATGGGCGGCGGCATGGCATAGGGATGCGGCGGTGGAGGCGGCGCCTGCATGTAGCCATAGCCATGCGTGGGCATGGGAAACGCCATGCCTGGCATCATATTGAAATTGGCCGCCGGCGGATGGTAATTGTGATAATAATTGGAGTGCCAGCTGCCCGGATTGTAGCTGGGATGATAGTTGTACTCCGTCGTCTCACGCGATTGCGAACGGGCCTGACTGTGCTGCTGCATTGGCTGATTGCCATTTGAATAGTTCTGCGATTGGCGCTGGGCGCGTCGACCACGTTGTCGAGGAGCCGCGGACGGCAGCTCACTTGCTTCGGTGTTTGTTGTGGTCACCGTTTCCACGGAGTCCGTGGAATTGGCGCGCTCACGTTGTCGCTTCTTACGCTGCTCCCAGCGCGCCTCCCGCTCCGCCTCGTCGTCAGAGTAATCAATGAAACGCGCCGGCGGCTCCACATCATGCTCCCACGAGGCATCCGAGCCGCGCACCTGCATCAGCTTGGAGAGTATAACGAATTGTGTGTGCTCCGTCTGCGGCGCACAGTAGACAATATCGCCAATGTTAATGTTGTGCTCCTTGATCTGCTGATTGGTATTGAAGCGCACGCAATAGAGTGGATCGGCCACCTGGCCGAGCACATCGAACACCTGACCGAGCACTTTGCGTCCTTTCTCCAGAAACAGCACAGTGTCCAAGTCGAAGAGCATGGAATTGGGCAGCACACTAACCAGCACCAGTTGGTCCACTATCGAATGCACCTTGCCCAGCTCAATGCACTCGTCCTCCGGCACGGTTATCTCCAGCTGATGTATGGGCGGCAGCTCATCCAGAAGCATCTCGCCGCGCACTTTTGGCGGCTGACGACGTCGTGGTCGTGCATCATCCCCCACATCCTCATCGTCCTCATCATCATCACAATCCTCGGTATTGATGCGCTTCTCTATTTTCTTGCGCAGCACAGTGAGATATTCGGCCTCAGAGTTTGAGTCCGAGTCGCTGCTGCTGCTGCTACTGTCGCTAGCCGAGCTCACGGGAACAGCTGGATGACGTATGCTGGAACTGTTGACGGGCACCTCAACTATATCATCGTTATCGCTATCTTCTATTTGGGTTACATCCTCCACATCTGAATCCACATCAGAGCCGTAGCCAGCCAGTAAGCTGAGTCCGTTTAAGGGTTTCGCTGCTGCCGCGATTGCTGGTGTCTCAGACAACGTTTCGCATTCCATTGCACTTACAGCGGTTGTGTGCTGCACTTGAGGATTAGCAACTACTGTGAGATGCTCTTGAGGATTACCAGCCTCAATGCTCATCATTGTGTCAACAGCTTCCACGACTGTCTTTGCCAATTGGGGATCAGGAATTGCAGTCGAGGCGGTTGTGAGTTCCTCTTTAGTATTAGCAACTACTGGTTCATTGATCATCTCTGCATCAATCACTGCAGTCGCAGCCGTTGTGAGCTCCTTTTGAGGATTAGCCACTATTCCTTCATTGCCCAGCTCTGACGCTGGCATTGCTGTTCCGGCTGTTGAGAGTTTCTCTAAAGGATTAGCAACTACTGGCTCAGTGCTCATCTCTGTATCAACCACTGCAGTCGCAGACGTTGTGGGTTCCACTTGAGCACCAACTGGCTTTGTGATGTTTATGGGCACTTTCGGTTCTGTTGACTCATCAGGCGCAGCACCTAGGCTTTCTACTGGACAAAATACATTAAAGCTATTTAGGTAATATCAAAGTTTTTAACAACTAAGCCTACCTGTTTGGGTCCCAGCATGTGCTTCCACCTGGCTGATTGTCAACGTATCGGCTGGTTTTTCTTTGTGTGCATCTATTTGAGATGTGGGCTTCGTACTTGTGGTTAATTCATCAACAACAGTTGTTGAATCACTTTCATTTGTTTCTGCCTGAACAGCTGCTGCTTCAGGCACGACGATCTTTTCAATAGTGGCCTCCTTTGCCGTAGTTAGGTGCGCTGCTTCCTCCACATTTGTGACCAGCCTGTTGGCTGGCGCAGCCTCTGGGTGGGCATCTTCCATACCTTATAAATCGCTTTTAAATTGTTTTCCAAACAAAAACACGTTTATGAGACGCACGTGCTTGGTTTCAAATAATAAATTATCGCTCGTGTTATCGATAGACAGCATCGATACTTATTAGCTTGCATATGGAACGTTCACACTACATTTGAACTACTTTGAGCCACGGCAACAGTAATTATTCGTGTTTTCTATAGTGACAAACTTTTATAGCATTCAAAAGTTTTAGACAATTCAAAACTCACGCGTGTTCTCATAAGGCACAGAAATTTCAATCGAAGGTACAAATTAGGAAATATATTTGATAGTTCAAATGTTATCGATAGACAGCATCGATACTTATTACCATGCATGTGCTACGTTCACACTACATTTGAATTACTTTGAGTCAATTAAGCAGGGCAACTCTAGTTATGCGTTTAACGTGTTTTCTGTACTGACAATTAAACAATTATATTACTAAAAATTTGTAAACAATTCAAAATTGGTGCGTGTTCCTATAAGAAATTTCAAAATAGGTAGGTTGCAAATTCAAATATAAATGTGTTATTTCGAATGATCAAATGATCTATGAAAGTAATGTTTTATAATTTTGTTAAAATTGTTATTGAACAAAAGTAGCATAAAAACTTATATAAACAATAGATACCCATACCATAGATGCCTATAAATAAAAATATATATATATATTTGCATACTAATGGACAGCTCTCCATTTCTGCTACCAATTAATTAACAATTAACATTAACATTTTCCACAGAACAAAGTTTATAAACAAATTTTGCATAAAATGTCGAAGAATTTTATTTATTCTCCTATTAAAATCAATTGCGTTTTTACTACTATTTCGCATAATATAAAAAGCATTTCTCAAGCTAGTTTAAGTGCTAAGCTAATGGACTTGCTATTTGCAAAAATAATTATTATTAAAATAATATTCGAAGCTTATAAATAATATTACACGTTTTATATAAAATGGCACTCGACAGTGCATTCGAATTAAATTAAGATTAAAAACTTTGTACAATTTGTATGGGTTACAATTGAAGCGGCTCGTTCGTTGCGCAGTTTTTCATTTGGTAAAAAGTACCTCCTCGAAATATACAAGTGGTAAGTTATTACAAAATAGATTTGTTTTTTGTTTATAAATTTTTGAGTCCTAAATAAGCACATCCTTTGAATTGAAAATGCTTTAAAGATAGTCCAGGTTGGGCTTCTTGAATATCTTATTAAATATCGGTTCAAACGTTACTTTGTGCTAAGGCAGAGTTACATAGTTGGAAGATGTTACGTTATTATATTCGAATGTTTTTCAAATTATTTTAAGATAGTTGCGAATGAGTGTCATGTGACTAAATCTATATAATGTGTAAATATGTATTATCGCAATAATTTGCTAATATCAACGTTTGCCTTATGTTTATATGTGAGATATGTGAGAATGTGTGTATGTTGTTAAAACGTACTAGGCTAAATAAAACTCAAATAATATCGTTCATAGCAAGCATCTGAGCGCTGTATCATCTTTGGTCCAGTTGGTGGGCATTAGACGGTCCTCTAAGCCTTCCAGTCCAAACGATACTCATCAACCAGCAGCAAGTGTTGATTGATTAGCCATCCTGTGTGGATAAGTTTGCAATATATACTTATCCAATATACAATTATGAATTGACTATGTTTTACCCTCTTTTTGCGCTAAATTTAGAAACTCCTGCCATTTGCCTTGTATGTCCCAATACTGTTCCTTAATTTGATTTCTATCCTGCAGATAGGAGACAGCGAAAAAATATGCCTTCAGCACATCCTGCGGACGTGTATCAAAATGCAAATAGACACCGAGATATTTCTTGCTCTCCGCTATAATGAAGCGTTCATGCGGATCGAACGAGGAGACAATGTTCTCAATGACATTGCTGCTTTTATACTCATCAATGAGATGCTTTACGCTCAAGCCGAGCCGTATGTTCAGCGATACTGATACCATCTGACCGACAGTGACGCGCTCCAATTTGTTCACCTGAAAGATGGACAGGCATTAGCTCTATGCTTAAACTGATTATAGATAAGCTGAAGCTCACCTGCTGCGGAGTCAGCATGTGCGATGACCTAAAGAACTCCTCCAGGGCGATTAAATATCGCGACTCGTTGAAGGTGCGCAGGCAAACAGCACGCACGGCCTTTAGATTCGCATAGAGATGCAGCGTTACGACAATGTAAAACACAGTATATAGCATAGCCTGGCTCTTGATCATGGTGAGAAGATAGAGGCCCACAAAGGAAGCGATCAAATTGACGCACGTCTCCTGTGAGCTATCCTTGGAAGCGACATCCGCCAAATTGCCGCGCACAGCATGATGTTGGGTTAACGCCGCGCGTGTTGCGCCGCCAGCCACGCCCACAATTGCCTTCAGCATGGTGGAGCCGCATAGAATTTGCGTGCTAAGATGTGGATACTTGGGAAGCACATAGATTTCAATGCCCATCGCCAGATCGTTGAGAAAATCGGCGCGTAGTCGCCACTTCTTTGAATCAACGTCCAGCTGACTGCCTTGCCACCAGGCGAATACGATGCGTCCCAAATGCCCGCTACCCTCCTTCAATATCCACGTAACTGTCGCTGAATAGGCATTCACATTCTCGCTGCCCACTCCAATTCCCTTGAGTATGGCATGTGTGCAGAGTGTGCCGCAAATGGTACTGCAGAATGCCTGCACCGTGTCCCATATTTGGTACGCCGCATAATCATCGGATACCGAGTCCGGATAGCCTTTGGGCAGAAAGATATTCTGCAGCACACGGAATAGCAGAAACTTCTCCTGTATGACCAGCCTGTCGCCACGTAGAGGCACACGCACAATATTGCTTTGATCTACAAATTGGATGCTTGCATAATTTGTATGTTTGTTTGTGTGGTCTTAATACTCACCTGCCGGCGTCACATAAAGTATTTCCTCGCCTTTGGTGCCATATTGTTCACGAAAATGTATTTTCATTATAGACCATTAATTTAATACAATTCCTGGTTACACAAATCGCCAGACCAGTGCATGCACACTCGCAGCGCACAAGCCATATACTAAATGATAACAGCAGCATAGCCGTGAGAGTGCAAATCACCTTTGCCGCAATGTTATTAACAGTGAGCGGGGTTTTAAACCATTTATTTTATAATATATAATAATATAACATTGTTGTTGGTTAGGAGAATAAGAATCAAGATATAAGAATCAATAAGAATCTTTTTATTATTTACGTTATACAATTAAACATTTTAAATTTTTGATTTAACATAATCGCAGCAAATGATGTGGCAACACTTTCGTTTCTGAAAGACAATGTGGCAACCCAGTCGACTACGAAAAAGAGATAAAAGAGACGAAACAAAACAAATCAGCCATTCAACAACTTGAATCACAGCACAAGAGATCGAAAAAACAAACTTTAAGACCCCAAAGGGGTCGGTCGTTCATTAATTATTGAAAACTTTACAAGCCTTTTTAATAATACAAGCTATACAAATAGAATTAAATTCTGGATAGTTAAAAGCCAAGTGACACAGTGATAAGTTCGACACCCGAGAAAAGTCTAAATTTAAAGAGTGATTGTGTAAAAACCAAAAAAACAAAGTAAACTTTTGGCAACTACTTGACAAATTTTACTAGTGAGTTTGCCAGGCCACACAACACACACGAAAATACAGCAGGCAATGTCATTTGAGGATATTAAAGCAACAATACGCCGTTTTCCAAAGCTGCTTGGAGGTTTTGGCATTTTGACCACGTAAGTGAAATCAGTTTAGTAGCAGCAACAGCTGCTCTTTCTCGCGACAGCAATTACAGTTAATATATGTACATACAACCAAGCCATTTAAAGGGGGCTTGTCACTTAAATTCTTAGAATATACGATGTGGCGCCACTTGGCCCTGAACAGTTAGTTGCCTGACATTATAGCAAAAATATCTTGATTGCGTTTTCCGCATTCTAGCCAGATATCGGGCGATTGCACCTGTGACGTCATTTGTTTACAGAATTTGTAAAAAACAAATAAAAGAAATTATTCATTCTTCAGTCGCTGAACAACTGCCAAGTGTTGTTGTTGATATTAACACAATACGATCAAAACAAACGTACGATTTTGTCAAAATGAGATAGCAAGATAGAGTTAGTTGTTGCTGCTTGTTTGCTTTTCGCTTACCCTACTGCTTCTTGTGCGTAACAGCTGTTCAAGGCCCTCCCCTGATCACCAACACATATGCACAGACGCAAGCGCACACAAAAACAAAACAAACTGGCCATCAAAATAGTGCGCAGTAGTTTTCGCAAAATAACGGACCCCCCGCGACACTTGTAGTTACTGGGCAGTGCTGCCACTTCCGATTATTTCCAGTCAAATGTTGACCTTTTTTAAAAACGGGAATATGGGTTGGCCGAATTTTGAATCTATAATTTTGTCGGCTCTATTAACCAAAAATTTCATGGAAAATTTAAAATTAAATACTTTACCATGCTCCTAATGACAATGACCATTAAAACTCAAAATATGCTGGCAAACAGCAAATGTTAATTTAGCTTTAGATTTATACAAAAATGCTTGTAAGTAATTAACAATGACTATAGTTGGGTAAGCTTATTCTACTTATTTTAAAGTAAAAAATATCCAAACAACAAATTTGGATAAACCTTTTTTGAACTACATATAAAATCTAGCTATTTAGATATTTTTCCCATAAAACTAGCTTTCAGCTAAAAACTTGGCAACACTATTATCTTTGTTATTGTTGTTGGTTCTGGGAATTTTCGTTGGCGCGTGTGGCGCTGCTTGAGTATTTGTGTATGGTATTTGTGACACGCCCACTTTTATAAAAATAATAAAAGTTGTTGTTGTTTATCGCAAGTTTATGGCAACAACAAATTGTTGGCAGCAGTTCCTGGCTTGTTGATATTTGGGTCAATTAAAAACATCAACAACAACAAATTGTAAAGAGAACAACAGCACGTGTGTATTAATTTACAATTTCTGTCCTATTTACAGCGCCGGCATCATACTCTACGAGACACCTCAGATCCGTAAATACTTTTCGCAATATGTGGACAAAAAATCACAGGAGCCGGACAAACGTCGCACGGAATACATATACATTAAATATCACATTTATCGGGAATCCATGCGCAAGCTGCAACGGAAGCAGGAGGACGAGAAAAAGTGGATAAGTGTCATCATTAATCCCATTGGCAAATGGTGGAAGGCAGCGAAGCATTCGGTTGCCTGGCGACTGCTGAATATTGCCCAAAACGGCAGCCAGGCCGAGCGTCTAAAGGCAGTGCAGCAGCTGATATGCATGGATCATTTAAAGGACTGGGACTTTCGGCATCTGGCTCAGATCTGTGATGCACGCACCTCCGTCTCGTTGGCCCGCTGCGGCGCCGACATGCGTTGGTTTATGCCTCTGCCACGCCGTGGGTGCATTCGGAATCCCAAAATGCTGCTCAGCGAGCTGCACGAAATGCTTGCCCGGCTGCGCCCCTTGTCCTGTGTGGATCACTTTTTCAGCAAATATTTTCCAGATCAGCATAATATCGTAAGTCCGAAAGTTAACAGTGAAACAGAACCCAGGCTAGTAAGTTTGATCCCCCTTTTAGGAGGACCATAACGAATTCTTCACGCAGGAGCAAAACGTATCACTAGCTGTACAGGACACTGACTTACTCAAGGAAGTCATTTCGTTTATGCATCACATCACCAAGGATCCGAAGATTGCGGCCCAAATCGTACACGATGGCGGACTGATGCATTTAATGGAGCTGCGCAAGATTTTCGCCGACGACAACGAGACGCTATCAACGCTATGCAAAGTGCTGGCTAACCTATCGTTGGTGCCGGATGCAGTGGAGCATTTCTTCGTCTCTGGCTGGGTTGGTGCGCTGGCCGAATGGCAGCAGTGCCCCGACTTGCGTCTCCAGGTCATCTCAGCTAAGACAATGGCCAATCTGGATCATGA
Organism: Drosophila kanekoi; assembly: GCA_037075305.1. Classification (NCBI taxonomy): domain Eukaryota; kingdom Metazoa; phylum Arthropoda; class Insecta; order Diptera; family Drosophilidae; genus Drosophila; species Drosophila kanekoi. Next base: position 4,001,831 of record JBAMCE010000678.1, read on the forward strand.
TGATCCCAATCAGTTCACCTATCCGCCTAATGTATATCCCCTGCATCCGCGTATACGCACTCGCCGCAAGCCCAAGGCAGACATTGTTTTTATACATGGACTGTTGGGTGGCGTCTTTATTACCTGGCGGCAGCGGGATCGTAAGCCCACCGAACTGGGTCTGTATGGCAAGAACGCATTCTATACGAGCGAAACGGATGATGTCTTTCTCGTGGGCGAACCCAAGCGCAATGGCAGTAGACAACAGCACAACAGGCAGCAAGGCAGACCGTTCATTCCCGCCCAGGTGCCAGCCGCCAATGACGCAGCCAAGCTAAACGCCAAGAAACCCAATGCCATGAAAGATTCGCTGCTGAAGACCAGCAAGAGGGTGGAGGAGAAACGTCTGAACATAAGCGATGCGGCCACCAAAGAGTTTGTGGAAACTCTATACAGCGAGGCTGAGCTCGATTCGGATTGGGAGGTAGTGCATCCAGATATCCCTATCGGGGGCAGTGCGAATTGTCAAGGCAATTTCAGTGTCTCGGGCAATGAGTGGAACAATCAGGATGCAAGCGAAGAGTACACAAACTGCTGGCCCATGGAGTGGCTGCCCGATGACTATCCCGATTCTCGGTAAGCACATTAATCAATGCAGCTGGCCAATTGACTAATTTTATATTTTTATTGCAGCATCATTGGCATTGACTATACGTCCGCGGTGACCGAATGGTCGGCCAATTTCACCAAGTATTGCCCATGCGAGAAGGGCCAGGGTCATATAGAGGTGCGCGCCAGCTCACTTTTGGAACGCATTGCCACCGCCGACGTTGGCAATTGCCGGCCTGTGGTATGGATTGGGCATTCCATGGGTGGTCTGCTCACCAAGCTTATACTGCTTAAATGTGTGGATTCTGTGGAGCAGCGTATGCAACAGATTGCCAAGAATACGCAGGGTATTGTGTTTCTGGGCACACCGCATCGCGGCTCGCCGATAGCCAAATGGAAACAGCATATGCAAATGATACTCTCGCCATCGATTGAGGTAAAGGAAATGGAAGAGAACTCACCGAAATTGCTGGAGATGCATCGCCGTTTCATGGGCTGCCTTCGCACCTGCCTGCGTAACGTGAATGTACTCAGTTTGGCCGAAGGCTCACCCACCATGCTGACCACATTCAAGTTTCCGTTGCGCATCGTTACCGAGGAGTCGTCCCGCATCGATTTCGGTGATTTCTTTTTGCTCAAAGATGATCATCTCAGTCTCTCCAAGCCCATTTACCGCCAATCCTTCCTCTATCAACGCCTTTTGCATGTGATAAGCGAGGCAATTGATCAGAGCAGCGAACCAAGAGACCTGGATGAGCAAGCCCTGCCAAATACAGATTTAGTAGCAATGAACATTGTCGCTGTACTACTTAAGGGCGCCAAGGGGCTGCTCGAGATGCTGCCTCGCGTAGCCCTGCGCTTTACCACATAAATGCTGAACAACTTACACAAACACGCTTGTACCTAAAGCTATGCATCCAGCAGGCAATTTTAGTTCGTAGTTTATGGAATGTATAGTATTTCTCTTAAGCCCGACTTGCACTGATCGTGTTCACAATATGTATACATATATGTATGTATATGTAGACAACGACTGTAACATCCTTCTATATGAATCTTAATTTATTTCTTAATCTACAATAAATAACAGTTTCTTTTTGAAGCTTATCCTTGTTTCACTATGTAACTTCTGCAGCTGCACTGGCCTCCATTTGCTTAGCCCGAAGTCGCTCCTGTGCCAGGCGGCGATTCTCTGCAATGCGCGCCATTTGTTCGGCGGATAATTGTCCACTTTTTGCCGCCGGAGTTGCTGGCTGCGATGGCGGCAAGGGTTGTCCATAATCGCTGATGCTGTCGTCGTCACCTATCGCGGGCACCGTCATGGAATATGGTGTGGACACAATGGCATTGCGTGAAAATGAAGGCGTCACTAGCGTACTGTTTGTCGTGGACAAGTTGCGACGATTGATTGCCGGTGTTCGCGGCGCCAGTTTTGACATGGCAATTTGTTCGCCCAAGAGGGCATCAAATTCATCAAAAGGCTCGGCGACGCCGTCATTGTCCTCATCATCGGCATTGTCCTGCAGCTCGCCGTCATGCTCCAATAGCTTCTCCAGCTGATTCAGGCGATAGCGTGTCATGTGAACCTGCAGGGGTTTCTTTTTTCCCAATCGTTCGATGTTGTTGAGGACATCGTCAAACGTGTAGTTTGGATACATACGATGGCCCCAGTGCTGCAAGCGGCGCAAGATCTCGTCCAAGTCGGCCTTTTCATGCCCCTTGCCCTTGTATTTAATGTCCTTGAAATAGTGTTCGATCGTGTGCAAACCACGTGGTCCGCGCAGTGTGTCTACAGTGAGCCGTGGCCGTGGATTTCGCACCGCACGCTTTTTAGGCTCTGCCTTGACAGCCTCCTGTTCCCCTTCGCCAGCCGCATCTACACCGTCCTCATCGTCACCAAACAGTTTTTCGCCTGCATCCACCTCGCCATCGCTCGGTAACGGATCGTTCTCGATGCCAATGTTATCATTGAACAGGTCATCAACCCCATCCTCACCAAATATGGATGTCATCGCGGAATATTGAAGTCCACAAAGCCACCACTGTAGAGTCAAAAAATTACAAGCTGTATTGCCGCCATTTTTCTGCTTCTTTGTGCTGCCATTCACAGCGCATGAGCACACGTGATGCCAACTCGCGTCGTGGATTACGCCTCTTTGTTACATAATTTAAGTGCTTGGCTGCTGTCAAGTTACAATTATTTGTTGTTAAAAATTATAAATGGAAATATTTGTACAACGTTTTGAGCAGTAGACCAAAATTGGCAAACAAAAGCAAGTGGTGAAAATGAGCAGTTGGCAGCGTGGCGATATTTAGCAACCCTGCCATTGTGTAGCCTGGCAACACCAACAACGCCATACTTCTAAAATGCTTTTTTCGGGCGAGTTTACATTATCCGCATAAAACTTAAAAACATTAAAAGCAAGTAAAAGAAGTATTTATAAAGTTTTAACATAGCAAGTACACTAAATGTTACTGCCACATGTCATAACGTCAATGCAACTAATACGCTAAATTGTTGCGAAACCGCATTTTTCTGGGAAAAAGCGATAGCAGAAAAATTAAGAGTGTGGTGAATAAAGCCGTTTTACGCATTTTACTGTGTTGGTCCATCAGCTGCGGCTGTCAAAATTTGGCGTGCCGTGGTGAATAGCCGCAAGCCGAAAACAAAACACGACCAAACACTATGCACAACTTTCTGTAAACAATAATAATAATAGAGCGTGCGTGTCGTGTGTGACTGTGAAATGGATAAGCGTTTCAAACGGCCATTAAACCAACAGAGAGGTGGTTATGTGGATCAACAAAACTATGGCCAACATGCACCAAGATCCGCCTATCAGCAGCCCTACAATAACTACACACACCCCAATCATGGCTACAACAGCTACAACAATAATGGCAATAACTATTACAAGCCCCCGCCACCGCCGCAGCAGCCCACAAACCTCAGAGGCGGTGGCGGGTGCAATGGCGGTTGGTTGGACCCAGCACCGTTGCCGCCAGATTGTGGAAACCCCAATAACGGTTCGGATGTGGTCACATTGATAGTGGAGAACAACAATTTGAAGCGGATGATTGTGCTCCATCTGAATGTTATGCAGGATCAGACGGAAAGCATATTGGACAAAGAGAAAGAGTTAGAGGATAAAAATGGACGCATCAAAACGTTGCTAGCCCAAAACCAGGAGCAGATGCAGCAGATAGCCAAACTTACCCTAACCATTGAGGATCTGCGCAAGGAATTCCGTAGACACATGAAGCGCACGGCCAACGATACTGACGGACAGCCCAAGCTGAAATCTCAATGTTGTGCGGACAAACAAACCCAGACACCGGACTTCGTCCCAAAGGAGACGGTGCTGCATGGCTATAAACATGGGACACATTTGAAGCAAACACAAAACGTGTTGGTTACGTCTGTAACGGATTTGCCGCCTACGACACCTGCTTTTGAGAATAGTAAGGTGCGCGGAGAGTTTAATGGCGGCAAAAAGGTGAGAACCTTTTTCTTGCACCGTGTGCATCAGGAGGAGGAGCTGGAGCAACAGCAGGAGGAGGAACAGGAGCAGGAGCAACAGCAGGAGGAGGAGGAAAGAGAGAAACAGCAGCAGGAGCAATTGGAAGAACAATTGCAGCTAGACGATGATGAGTTGCACACACACATGGACATTGGAGAGGAGGAAGAGCTGGAGGTGGAAGTGGAAGACGGGGAGGCGGAGCATATCTATCACGATGCGCTCGACACGCATGAAATGGAAATAGTGACTGAAACAATTATTGGCGCCGAGGAGGAGCTGGGCGCCGAGGAGACTGCCGAAGATAATGATAACATTAACAATGGACACATCTACGAAGAGGAAGTCGAGATGGAGCACGAAATTGTTAACAACTGCGGACCATTCTGGCATCCCGAAGCGGATCCACGACCGGTAAGCATTTGCTATAGCCACAAAAGAATTTCCATTCCTAAAACCCAATTCTCTCTTCTTTTTCAGTGGCACGTCGAGTTGGACAGCCAGATGGAGCTGGAAGCGGAGCAGCGAATTCTCATGGCAACGCTTTCCCCTCAACATGCATCACAATTCACAGATGACGATATTGATAATTCGTTATTCCAAGTGCAAAAATGTAATGAACCGACGCACATAAGGCTGCTAAATGCACGAAGGGCACCCAACACAAAACAGGCGTCAATCAAGTCAAATGTGGACGAATTGGCAAGAAAGCCACGAAAATTAAGATTGCCAGCGACGCCGATCGAAACTGTAGCCAATCATCTGGCAGCCAAGTTGCAAATGGCAGCCACAAAGAGGGAGCGAATTCCAGCTAAATCAGCAAAGCAGTCGCCAACGGGGACACAGAATGCAGCAACAGCAACTGATAAAGCGATATTGGCCAAGCCAGCGCTGCAGCAACTGGAGCAGGAAAGGCAACAAGAGAAGGAGCAGGAACTGCAGAAGGAGCGGGAGCGGGAGCGTGAACAGGAAGAGCAAAGGGAGCGTGAGCGGGAGCAGAAACAGCAAAGAGAGCGTGAGCTGGAAGAGCAGAGGGAACGTGAGCTAAAAGAGCAGCGGGAACGTGAGCTGGAAGAGCAGCGGGAACGTGAGCTGGAAGAGCAGCGGGAACGTGAGCTGGAAGAGCAGCGGGAACGTGAGCTGGAAGAGCAGCGGGAACGTGAGCTGGAAGAGCACCGGGAACGTGAGCTGGAAGAGCAGCGGGAACGAGAGCTGGAAGAGCAGAAAGAGCGTGAGATAGAAGAGCAGCAAGAGCGTGAGCTGGAAGAGCAGCAAGAGCGTGAGCAGGAAGAGCAGCAAGAGCGTGAGCAGGAAGAACAGCGGGAGCGGGATCGTGAACAGCAGCTGGAACGGGAGCAGCAAAAGGAGCGAGAAGAGCTGACCAAATGCGAGCAACAGTTGGAGCAGGAGCAGCTAAACAAGCGCGAGGAGCAGCTGGAGCGGGATCAGCAGCTAGAGAGCAAGGAACAGCTGGAAAGCGAACAGCAGCAAGTGGAAGGGGAACAGCAGCTGAACCGCAAGAAACAGAAGGAGCGAAAGCTGCTAAAGAAGCGCAAAAAGCAGCTAAAGCAGAATCAGAAGCTGGAGCGTGATCAGCAGCAGGGGGAGAAGCAACGAACGAAGAAGCGTGAACCGAAAAAGGATCAGCTGAAAAAGCGGGCACATCAAAAGGAGCGTAAAAAACACGGCGAGCGTAAACAAAAGGTGGAGCGTGCACGCCATAAGGCGTCACATAAACAGACGGAACAGCTGACGGAACGGGAACAGAAAAAGAAAAAGAAAGCGGAACGGGAACAGAAAAAGCAAGTGGAACGGGAGCGTAAACAACGCGAAAAGCTGGAGAAAAAACAAACAGCAGTGCAAACAGAGGAGGAGCCCAACATTGAAGAGGAAACGATGCGCAAACTGCATGAACATTTGCAAAAGCAGCAACAGCGGCTGCAAAACCAACAGCAACAAATGCCGCTGGTGCGGCTCAAAAAGTCGCCCATGCAGACGACGGGCGGCAACTCCAGCCTCATATATCCACCCATCGCGCAGACGAGCGCGACAATAACACCCGCGCCCTCGCCAACGAATGCGGCATCGCCCAAGTTAAAGTTGGTGAACAACAACAACAACAACAATAATAACAACAGCAACAACAACAATAGTACAACATTAACAAAAGTAACATCGGTAACATCCGTAACAATAATCCAAACGCCGCTGACACCGCAGTCCATCAGCAGCGTTGGCAGCAGCAGCAATAGCAGCAGCAGCAACAACAACAGCAACAGCAACAACACCAACGACAACAACACTAGCGAGAAGCGTCCGAGTAGCACGAGAAATAACTCGAAATTCCGCACATCGCTGCAGCCATATACGACACGCTCCTGGGAGGATCAAGAGTTTCATTGCGACAACGAATTCTTTCTGGAGGAGGCCGATGAGCTGCTCGCCGACAATCCCAGTCTGGAGATACCCAAATGGAAGGTGATCCATATAACACGCTCGGCGGATCCCAAGAACACGGAGCCGCTCAGCGATGCGGACTTTGTGCGACGCCACGAGAAGTATGTCCGGGATGAGATTGAGCGCAAGAAGCGCGATGCACGCTACTTACGGGAACAGATGCGCAGCGAGGCGTTGCGTTTGCGTCACAATCAGGATGAGGTTCTGATACCGCTCGATCCACTGCCAACGTCCACCTTCTATCCGCTGCCCGAGGATATTGAGGGCATACAGTTCGTTACCGAAGTGCCTGTCCAGGCGTTTGGTGAGAACATGGTTAACCTGAAGCCGGATAGCGAACACTTCTCCCTGCCCTGGCTGGATGCGGTACATGCGGCGACAGCGGATGCCCGGGCCAAGGCGCAGGCTGCGCCCGTCGCAACGTTGGCCAGCAAAAAGCTGCCCACAACCGCCACCGAGGCGCGGCACCAGGAGATGAATTCATCGTATGTGTTCCTCAAGCGACGCAAACGTCAGCGGCGACGTTAGGTTCGCAGCAGATGCCGCATGCCGCATGCCACATGCCACATGTCTGCTAAAGCCCACACATTGACGTTGCATGATGCTGATATATATTTATATATACATATATATATATCTATATCTAATTTTTTTTTTTTTTTAAACCCCTTTTTTTTATTAAACTTAATTTGTAACAATAAATAATAACAGTCGTTAGTTTCTAGAGACTTTAAAGTGTGGAACAAGCTCGTTTGAGCTTGCTTCAAAGGACGTAAACAAAACTTATGTTAAATATTTATATATACAGTCAAAAACAAAAAACAAAACAAAACATCTCAGCTTTATTCTGAATTGATAAGAGCAAAAAAAAAACAAAAAACAAAAACAGAAACCGCAGAAAAGTTTGGTTTGGCTTTAAGAAAATGAAAATTGTAGACTTCAAAAGCTTTTCTTTTGCTGCAAATCCTATGTATATGATTTATTTAAGAAAACCAATTTTTCTTCTTCTATTACTATTATTATTATTACTGTGCAAAACCGAGTGTATTTATAATTTGTTATAAGGATCCGTGGCCTCTTCAACGAATGCAGCCTGTTTAGTGTGTGCGTGTGTAGTTTTGAGAAATTCGTTACTCAGGTATATATAATTGTGTGTGTGCTAGAAGCTTGTTGTGTGTACTAATAAATTTCGTAGATTTTATTACGTGTGTGTATGTGTGTGTGTGTTGTTTAAACATAAATCGAAGTCTGATCGTCGTTTGATTAAACAGTTCGTCTGCATTCTGCGAAAGCCTTGGATCTACGTATGCAAACAAATACATATTATACATATTTTTTGTTTAATTATAATTTGGAAAAAACAATAACGAATTTTTGTTTCATTTTGAGCACAGAGAACCCACAAAAAATAAATCAATTTGACCTAACAAAGAAATAAAAAAGCGAAAAAAACCTCGAGTTAAAATGTCTCAATATATTTGATTTGTGGCCCGTTAAAAGCAGATATATGTATATATATATATATATCCATGTATGAATATGTATATATATATCTCCATATCTCGCCGTGAGCAACGTTCGCAGTGCAAGCAGATTTTGCGGCTTTGGCATGCCGGCACATACCCTGTAAAGTTTACCTCTTAAGAACCTAAATTAAAACTTAGGCTAAGTAGACGCCTGACTATATAGCATATATATATATATATGTATATATATATAAAGCCTAGCAATATATATTTTTGATTCTATGAATTTGTACACAGCAATCCGCATGTATATTGCAAATAACATTTGCCTTGCAATTTTACTTTGTATAAGATAACAATTCCAATAGATTGTAATTAACTTAGCTGTTAATTAGTTGAATTTGCGGCAGCTCCAGTAAATAAGTTACAATGAAGCAATAAACACAAACACGTTAACAAAAGCAAATCTTCCCAGAAACTATAAACACCACATAAAATGTATTTGTACATTTAACTGTTTAACAAGTTTTAATGTAAATTATGAATAATAATAATAATACATATACAAATAAAGTAAAATGCGAAATTTTCAATACATCAACTTGGACAAATTGTTTTTTTTTTTGTTTTCGCGCATAATTGAAAATACTAATTGACCAAGGTTTAGTTGCGGACGGAAGGATTAGCTCGGGGCCTATTTGGTGCTCTGTGTGAGATACTGGTGTGCCGTAGTCGCCCATAGTTCATCAATGGAGTCCATGCTCTCGCGCCAGAGCTGCTCGAGGAGCAGCCAGCCCTGTGCCTGGGTGACTAGTACATAGTCATTGCTCGGATGCAGCGTGTGTGTGTAGGCGCCCATGATGAGACTCTGGGCGAGCCTTGCGGCCACACAATATTTTAGATGGGCACGATCCGCTGCGCTAATTGACTGGATGCTGGTGTAGCCGGCTAGAAAGATGCCGCCACTGGCCAAGTCCTTAGCTTGCAACATCATATAGCTCATGGCAATACCCAGCTCGAAGATTAGCGGCGAGCGGCTGGTGTCGCCAAAATCAATGACTCCCGAGACCCGATACGAATCTGGACGCTCGGTGTCCGCCGTCGGCGCATTGACTACGATATTCTGTTCATTGTAATCGCCGTGTATGATCTGCAGCTCCATCGTGGACAGCGCGCTCAGCACCTTCGACTCGAATGCATCGATGATTTCCTCACACAGCGCCTTGCGCTGGTGATCCTCGAGAGCGTAGAGAAAATCGCGCAACTGTGGCACCGACTGCAGCATCCAGAGCGTCTTGTGCGTGTCGTAGGCTTTGTGCGTAAAGTTCTTCAGCGCGCGATCCAACTTGGCCAAATATTCGCCGCTCTGATAGAGCAAATTTTTGGTCACCGGCACCTCATGGAACATTTTTCCGGGAATAAACTCCAAAAGGCGAACAACATGTGCATTGCCACCGATCTGTTCCACGGAATAATATTTGCCACGTGCATTGGCAATGGGTCGGGGACAATGCACGTGCTGTTTGGCTGTAGTGTAAATAAAACAAATATATGGTTAATAATATTAACAGTTGTGTCAATATATGTACTTCTTTTTTTTTTAGTTTGATATTAACCCAAGTAGAGCAGCAGTTGATTTTGAGCGTCCACGAATTCCTCCTTTTTTGAATCCAAGGCGTTGAGAATTTTCAGCACATAACCATGAACGCTGTGCGATACAATCAGCGGATTCTTAACATTGCTGAAAAACATATAAAATTAAAGAAAAACAAAAATCGTTTTAAACTTTTTAAAATAATACAATTTGCAGTGTTGGTAAACATGGTAAAGATGGCGCCAATTGAGCTGAGTTCGTGGTGAATGGCAGCCGACATGAAGAAGCGTAATTTGTTTCTTATTTTTTTTGGCGCGAATCAGTGAAGCCGTTTTTTTTTTTGGTTCCAGAGCTGTGATTTGTTTACATTCAATATTAATAATTAGTAATTAAGCGTTTGTGATGGGCATAACCGGGCTGATACCTTTTCTGGAGAAGGCGTCGGCCAAGGTGCACTTGAAGGACTTGAGCGGCAGCACCGTTGCCGTGGACACCTACTGCTGGCTGCACAAAGGTGTCTTCAGTTGCGCCGAGAAACTTGCCCGCGGCGAGGATACGGATCTTTATGTGCAGTTTTGCCTGAAATATGTGCGCATGCTGGTCTCCTACAATATAAAGCCCATTTTGGTGTTCGATGGCCAACATTTGCCGGCCAAGGCGCTCACCGAACAGCGGCGCCGCGAATCGCGCCAGCAAAGCAAAAAACGCGCCATGGAACTGTTGCGACTGGGTCGCATCGCTGAAGCTCACTCCCAAATGCGACGCTGTGTGGATGTTACGCACGAGATGGCGCTGCGTCTCATCCAGGAGTGCCGCGTGCAACACATTGACTGCATTGTGGCGCCCTACGAAGCGGACGCGCAAATGGCCTGGCTTAACAAGGCGGGCATTGCACAGTATATTATTACGGAGGACTCGGATCTGACGCTGTTCGGTGCACAGAAAATAATCTTTAAGTTGGATCTGAATGGTGCCGGCCTGCTGGTCGAGGCAGAGAAGTTCCACCTGGCAATGGGCTGCACCAAGGAGCGCTATCAGTTCGATAAATTTCGGCGCATGTGCATATTGTCCGGCTGTGACTATCTGGACTCGTTGCCGGGCATTGGCCTGGCCAAGGCATGTAAGTTTATGCTCAAAACAGAGCAGGACGATATGCGCATAGCATTGAAGAAAATCCCACAATATCTCAACATGCGTAATCTGGAGGTGAGTGCGGTGCATCAAACGAGAATTCTTTCAGATTGTAGTTCTTAAATATTCGACAGGTGGATGATGCTTACATAGAGAATTTCATGAAGGCGGAGGCCACCTTCAAGCACATGTACATCTACAATCCGCTGGAGCGACGCATGGAAAGACTGAGCGCTCTTGAGGATCATGAAACCGATGAATCCCATTGCAGCAATGCGGGCTCATTGCTGGCGGATAGCGAAAAGGCACTCCATCTGGCCTTGGGTAATCTAAATCCCTTTACGCTCAAGAGCTTGGACACTTGGCATCCGGACAAAGCGATTGCGTCGAAGACAGCAACAGCGAAGCAAATTAAACGCACCAAGCACAAAAGTATTTGGCAAGCGCATTCCAACAATCCTCAAGAAGAGGAGCTAGCGACACAGCCGAAACCCACAACTTGCGCGCTCTTCTTCAAGAAAGTGGATTTCGTTGGCCAGACGATACAGTCCGAGATTGAGGCCAATCAGCGCCAGGAGCAGGCGAAGCAAACAGAGGCCGAGCTGTTCAGCATGTACAGCTTCAAGGGTAAACGCAAACGCAGTCCGAGCCGAAGCAGCAGCAACTCCACCCCGCCGCCATCACCTGCGCAGAGTAAAAGTCGCCACAATCCGTTTGCCAGGGAGACAACACAACATCCTCCGGCTGTGTGTGAAAATGGATCACTGCTGCGTCTGGTGAGTCCAGCGAAAGAGCCGGCCAGGCCTGAGACGAGGCATGTTAATAAGCTGAAGCGCAGCATTTTTGCCGAGGAGCATCCGCAGGTGGAGGTGCGCAGTCGCTTCTTCAGCGCGCAAACCCCAGACCCAGAAACAAAGGAACAGCCAAAGGCAGCTGTCGAAAAAGAGGAACAACAGGAACTGGAACTGGTGTCCACAGCAATAGCAGCAGCTGCAAACGATGCTAACAACAACAATCCAAACGACGACGACGACATCGTTTTGCTAGCCTCCTCCGGCTCGGATGAGGACATCAGCTTGCAAAGCGCATCGCTGCCGAGCAGTCAGGAGGCTGCGCTGCCCGCAAAGCCCCCACTAAAGCTGGCGACAAGTGCCCGCCGCGTGGGCCTGTCCAAGCCGAGAACGAAGAAGAAGACGAAGTCCGCCTCAGTCGGCGACAATCAAACCAAGCTCAGCGCGTTTGGATTTCAAAAACGAAGTGTTCTCAAATAAGCTGCCATAGACTTAAGTTTTCTCCTTTTTTTTTTTAAGTTATTTGTTGGCAATATGTTTAAAATATTTATTATTTAACTTATTAACGACTAAGGCTGTGCATGCATAATACTGCCTAATTATAAATATCAACTAAAAGAAAATACAATTATTATTGACTGAATCAATAGGTTTACCCCAAGCTAAATTTGATGTAGCCAAGCAAGTTCCCTTCATAAAAGCCGAACCGGATAACTGGAAGGGCTTTAAATCTTTCACTTTCTGAGAATTGTCTAGTTTACCCAAGGTTAGGATCTGCCGTCGGAAACGGGCTGTTATAAAATAAAGCGCGCTGTCATATGATCTGGAAGAGATGCGCCCTAGCCCGTCTCCAGATAACAAAAGAGGCTGCTGTCAAGGTGACCGGCAACAACAACAACAACAACAGAGGCCGCAACTGCGTCAAGCTCAATTGGCCCCCGCACGACTGACTAACTTTAATTAATATAGCTATAAATAAACTAAAATGTGTGTGTGTGTGTGTGTTTAGAGACCCCCTCCTCAGCTCTGAGAGCAAACATTTATCTTTTGTGTTTTCATACTTTAACAGAGTATATTATAGTTTTGTGACCATGTATTTTGTACGAGGAGGTAGCTCCGTCCCGAAAGAGCTTTTATATTTAAGTCGAACCCATTGAAAGTTGGTGGAATGTGTATAAGATTTTGTGGAAATGTATGTAACAGGCACAAGGAAGCGTTTCGGATTACATAAAGTTAATCTATATCGGACTCGATCTAGCCAAATCCGTTGCCCGTTGTACAAAGATATGGGGATTATATAAACCGATCTGATTGACTTATTGGATGAGACCTCAGAAATCTCCTCCGTATTCGGCCTCCTCATCTTTAGAAGGTGCCTAGCCAGATATGAGAACTAGAGAGCTATATATATATATATACTATAGATCTTTCGAGAGTATATCTAAGGTTTTAAGAATATTGAAGTTATTTTTTGGTTATCTTTTCAAAACAGGTTTGGTTAAAAACTGAAAAACTTATAATTTAGGCCCAATTACGCATTTATCTAACCATCTTTGGTAAATGCCATTTTTGGGCGGGGATAAAATATAGCGCGCAAATTTGATATGAAAATATTTACAAGCTGCAATATTTTCAGTACAGCGGGCAGTTAGAAAAATTGAAAATTGAATGGAAATTAAAATTTTAATTATATATGAACCAAAACCTGGTCTGAACCGTGAACTAGGTTCAAGAAACGAATAGAAAGACAGGCAATTGGCTCGAAGCGTAAGCCGAACCAGCGTCATCTTTTCGGCTGGTTCGCAGCTCAGCTTAGCTCCTCTAGCAACAATCGATTGGAATCGGGGTTTTTGCATGGGTATTTTATATTCGGCTTGCCGAATATAGATTCTTTTTTTATTGCCACTCACCAATCTTCCTGTATCAGGTAGTTGCGATCATCGTAGGCGTTCAGCTCCTTCAGCTCGCTGATGGTGATCCCATAAAGGCGTCGCACCAGCGGCTCCACATGCTCCGGCTGCATGTTGGGCTTGATATCCGAGCCCGGCTGCAGCACAACATTGCTCTCCGGCGGATTGCTGACGCTGCCGTTGCCGTTGCCATTCCCATTTCCATTTGTAGCCGTTGCCGTGGCCTCCGTGCCCGCCTTGCTCGCCGTCTCGTTGGCCTTGCTAAGCCTTTCGGCGCCATCGTAGTCGTGATTCAGTGTGTACGACTTTTTGGTAATGCTCGTCAGCTCCACATTGTTCCATTGCTCCATTTTGGGTTCCAATTGTTGTTCTTGTTGTTGTTGTTGTTGACTTTATCGGAATGCAACGAAAAATAAAAGGCATTTCAGAACGTGGCAAACGGCTGCCTTTGACTGCAGAATACTCTGTTCACAGTGTGAAAGCAGGTCGAAATGTCTTTACTTCACATAAAAAGAAAGGCTCTAAAACTGTAAGGAAGTAACTTTCAAAATGTTCTTTAAGATTATGCTGATTTTTCTGCTGTCTGCAGCGGAAGACTTCGGAATACGCTGTTTACAGTTTTAGCCTGGGCAAAGCAGAGCTAGCTTGTCTTAAGGAGCAGTTGCTCCACAACTGTAAGTGCTTTCAAACTGTGACTATAGCAAATTTTGATTTATGAGAGGGCTGAAGACGACTGCAAAATATGAGATTCCATCTTTGGAGCAGCTCATCAGAAGCTATTTAGTTTGATCGAAAGGTGAATTCATCTGATATCTTTTGAACATTTCGTTTGTTTGTTGATTCCATTAAAACGAATAATTATGTTAATTAAAGGCTCCAAGTCTCACAACTAATATACCTTTTAACACTTTGTGAACAGAGTATAAGAAAAGAAGTCGTATATAGCAACAGATCAGAATACACGCGATGATGTTGGCACGATCGAAATGTGCTTGGTTTTGCGCTCAGAAGCGAAATGAATTGAATTTCAGATTGAGGGACGACGCGGGGACGCAGCGCTTCAATTGAAACGAGTTCGTCGTCGGCGTCGGCGTCGACGTCGACGTAAACATCTTCTTCATATCTTACTGTACTGTACGTGCATGTGTGTGTGCCTGCGTGCATGTGCGTGCGTGTGTGTGTATGTGTCGCGCCTGTTTCATTTACCCAGCTAATTTTTGTTATTTATTTAATTTTTTATAACCTTTTAATGTTTACAATTTGATTGCGACGCGGCTACATCGTTACCCGGCTACCCACTCCCCTCTCCATAGCCCTGCGACTCCAATTTATAATACCCTCTCTTTTTTTGCTACTTTCTTGTTTTGTTTATCAACATTGCCCAACCGGGTCGCAAAATAAACAAACTTTAAGTCGTGATCGCACCCAATTAAATGAACTCAACGTTAATCAATGTACTCTACATATTAATACCCTACATTTATAAATGCATGTATAAATCGTTTAGATTGGTTGGCAAGCGATTAGGACGCCCTAGTTGCCATTCAGATAGTATTAATCAGCAACTATCATGTGCTGGCAATTGCCAGACAAAACAAACTCAATTGAGCTGTAAAATAAACTAGCCTACAAGTTGCGTAGAACAAACAATTGTGCAATATGTTTATTTAATTGCTTTTTATACCCTGTGTACCTATTGAAATGAAGCGGAAAGTGCCAGAAGATACTTCTACACAAAAGATACTTCTAGCTAGAAGCGGCTATCTTTGATCCTATAATGTGTATATCTCTGTATTATTGATCAAAAATATATTCACATATTTGAATTTCAGCTTTATTGCGAATAAATTTTCTGGAAACAATTCAAAAATGCAGCTGCCTTGAACAGTTAAGCAGCTGCATACAGGGTATCTTCTAATCGGACACTCTCAATTAGAACACTTTCCTTTTTTTCAATTATTTATATTTTTTTCTCTAGTGTAGAGGGAGTAATGCGCATTTTAAGCGCTGCTTGAATGAATGGGAAAGACAAAGAGAGAGTGAGATAGAGAGTGAGAGCTCATTATATATGCGTTAATATGTGTGAACAATTATATAATAATTGTTGAAGTTTTTCCGTTCCCGCTTTAAAAATTGAATGAATGAGCGAGCCAGCCGCTGACCTTGACTCTAATGCAGTTTTGTTGCTCATACGCCACATTGCATACCACTTGCAGTGCGCTGCATTTGCTACTGGGCAGGCGCACATACACATGCATATACGCACGCACATACATACATACGTACAACAAATACAACATACGCACGCACGCACATGTCAATAAGCACAGCTGATTCTTAATTATGGAAATTAGTTAGCAACAATAGAGAAGTTTCAAGTATTTACTTATAACTCACGTTTCGGTAAGCAAAACACGCACCTGTTTCGTACAACTGGTCAAATTAAACTAACGTTTACTTTTTGGCTCGATACAACGGTGAGCGCAGCCCAAGCGCTGGCTTTGAATAAATAGAAACGCGTGAGGTGCTTGCATTCAGTTGTTGCACAATTCATAATTTGTGTATTTAGCAGCGCAATAAAAATAAATCGTATTTAAGTGTGCGAACAACAAAAACAAAATAAAAAGCTAATTAACAAAGCAATAGCGAAATCAATTCAAAAAATTCCAAAACGCGAGGACAGGTGAATGGCAGCTAGCTGCTTCTTGTGCCGTTGCGATCAGCTGTTTTTATTTATTTTGCACATAACCTCAAACGCACTTTGATTTAATTTTATTTTTTGGTTTTGTGTTTGAATTGATTTTGTGTTTTAATTTAATTCTCCTTAGTTAAATGCTTAGTCAAATCAATTAAACTATGGACCAACTGTATGTGGAGATCGAGCTAAGCACTCAAAATGCCGAAACAACCATATACACCAGCGTGCCTTCGTTCCTAGCGCTCTACACATATCGCTACCTTAAGGAGCCCCAAAACATTAAGGTCAACTTTGTGGCCAGTAAAATAAGTACTGGAAAAATAGCTTTACGTAGCTCTCAGCTGCGACGCGAACTGACCGATCAGCATATCACATGCCGGGAGGCCGCCACCCTACCCGCCCTGAGGGATCTGCGTCTGCCCATCTTCGAGCGTGATGGAAACATCTTCATTGCGGGTACCTGTGCCGTTTGCCGGGAGCTCATTGCACGTCAGCCCAGTGCGCATTTACGCCAACTGTTGGGCTTCAAGGGCAGCTGCCTGTTGGCGCCAGCTGAGGCCTCTATATGGACACGCTTCTGTGAAGTGGACATGGTTAATCTGGTGAGCCAGCTGCAAGGTGAGGAGCTGCAGCTGCGCGAGGTGCCAGTCGAGGTGGTGCGCTTTGAGCAGCACATGAACCAGCCGGTGCGCATGCACAACATCTACAAGTTGGCCAGAGAGCAGGCAAATCAAACAGAATACGGTGTCCCAGTGAAGCGCAAGGAGCGTGTGCTCATCGAATGCAGCATACCCAAGGAGCAGCTGTTGATCGAACATCGTTTCGCCGAGGGCATTAGCTTTACGATAGCCGATCTTATACTCTATCCGCTGATGCGTCTAGTCTTTCAGCATTGCGCCCAGATGCTGCCGCATTTTCCACTCACCAGCACCTGGTTCAGTGAGGTGCGTGGTATAACATTTATTTGCAACTATTTGAAGATAATTCGATTTTCTTGTAGATCGACAGCTTCGACACAAATTGTGCGCGCATCCTGCACGAGTTGTATGTGCCCATGCTGGTGGCTCCGGCGGAGAACACACAATTGCTGAGCATACCCGACTGCGAGGAGGCCAGCCTGTACAAAGCCGATCCGAAGCGTTATCGGCCACGAAATCGCATATACACCAGCCAGGCAGAAGTGGAGTCAGCGCTGGCCAAGCTCAGACCACTGCAGCTGCACTTTAGCGCCGAATCGGAGCATTCTTATGGCGAGCAGTCAATCGATTGGCAGCTCATTGAGCCCACTCATGCCAAGAGCTCAGCGCTCCCGGCAGAGCGTCTGGAGCGCAAGCGTCAGCAGCTGGAGAATATGGCCAATGCAGTCGTCTCACTGGCACAGCCCGGGGATCGCATTGTTGACTTCTGCAGCGGCACCGGTCATCTGGCCATACTCCTGGCCCTCAAGCTGCCCCAGTGCACGGTGATTGTGTTGGAAAACAAGGCCTTTTCGCTGGCGCACGCTCAAAAGCGTGCGGCCGAGCTTAAGCTGAACAACTGCGTCTTCTACCAGTGCAATATTGATTATTTTATGGGCCGTTTCGATATAGGCGCCTCACTGCACGCTTGCGGCACAGCCACCGACATTGTGCTGCAACAGTGCCAGCGGGTAAATGCGCGTTTCGCGTGCTGCCCCTGCTGCTATGGATCGCTGCAGCCCATGCCACACATTGCCTATCCGCTGAGTGCACGCTTTCGCGAGGTGCTCGATACGAGAGATTATTTGTACATAGCCCACACGGCGGATCAGGCTCACGAATTGGGCACCAGCAATTGCAAGCCGGAGACAACGCTGCAGGGACTGCACTGCATGTGTATTGTGGACACAGATCGTAAACTCCAGGCGGAGGAGGCCGGCTACCAGGTGATACTCACACGCCTCAAGCCGGAACAGTGCACGCCAAAGAATCATTTGCTAGTCGGACGTTATGTGCGCCGCAGTTGAGTTATGCATTTCAAGGGAAAACTATAATAAATATATGTATTTTCGTATATATGTAAATGCCGTTGACGGCTTTTATTTGAGTAACATGAAAGTGCTTTGTAGAAAATGACTTAATGGGTTACCAATTTACTAAGACGAGTTCAACACGCCGGCGCCAGTCTATTTTTTATTCAGTTGATTTTCGCCACCACGCAATGCCAGCACCAAATGTAACACTGAGCCGCCCTGCACTTTATAATCCGCTGCCGTTTTGTCATCGTTCCTATTCCGCAAAAAATAAAAGAATTAATTATGAAATTGTTATTTTAGTTTGTCTTCAGCTGTGTGACGCACATTTGTTTGCCGGAGAATATGAGACGTTGTTGTTGCGGTGGTATGCCTTCTTTTTCCTCGACACGCTCCTTGATGCGATCAACCTTATCTGTGGGTTCAATGTCAATTTCTATTTCCTTGCCCGTCAGTGTCTGTTATAACAAAAATATAATTATTGGCAAATTTCGATTGCATGCATTTTTTGTTGTTATGCGCCAAAGCTGACGCATGGCTGGCGGGGCCTTGTCCTAGCCGCTTCAGCATGTTAATATATATTCCAAATTTAGCCTTACCTTCACTTTAATCAACATTGTTTTAGTGTGTGTGTGTTCGGCTTTCCTGAATACCAATTAATTTAATAATTTAATTTTATTATAACTTTTCGCAAGCTTGTTCCTGGTCGCGGCGTTTTTGCGAATGTCATTCGAGCGATGCTGCCAACTTGATGAAATCGACACTTGACTTCACTGTGAATGGCGATTACACGCGTTTTCGATTAATCTCGATATTTCTTGCACCGTTACACTGATCTGGTCATGGTCGAAAATCTTAAACTTAAATTTCTTAGAGTAAAAGTTAAGTTTATTTATTATGTGACATTTTGTACAAAAGTTTTGATACACTTTTTCTTACATTCTAAATACCTAAATTCATGAATACCTAAATCAAATGCATTTTGTTCTAAACAGAGAGATCCACCGATCCGTTTTCCGCGACCTCAGGCAACTTTCTTGAGCTTGTTTATGGCGTGCACAGCCTCGCTAATGCGTCGAATGTCACGTGCGTAGGTTCTGCAACAGCCGCCAATGATTTTGGCACCCAGCTGTGTCCACTCCGGCACATAGTTCTCGAGCGGCACACAATGCTCCCGTCCCTGCCAGCCGGTTGCCACATCGTAGACCTCACCGCTATTCGGATAGACCACCAAGGGTATCTGCTCGTCGGCACTGCGCTCGCCATTTAAGCTCTTGAACAGCGGCGTCACAAACTTGGGATGCACACAATTCACGCCCAATGCCAAGCACTTGTCCAGGGCCTTGCGCTCGCGCAGTATGTCCCAAATGGCGTTGGCTGCCTCAGCGAATTCTTCGCCATGCGCCAGCGTGTTCTCATCCTTACACTGGAAGGCAACCCAGAATTTAACCTCGGGATAATCGTCGCAGAGCATTTCAACCAGCGCCTCGGCCTCCATTTGACAGGGTATTGTTTCTATGGCCAGCGCATCGACGCCCGCCTCCAGGCATGCCTCGATGCGAACGCGATGCCAATCCGTTATGGTCTTCGCCTCAACATAGTCCGCATAGCTGCCGGTGTACTCGGAGCCATCGTGCAGATGTGCGCCAAACGGTCCGATCGAGGCAATAATCAGTGGGAAACCTGCAAAAGCCGAGTCCAAGGTTTAGCGATTAGGCAAGTACATTAATATAAACAAGTACACAGAGAGAAAAGCTTGATTCCCAATACAAATAGGATTGGCTAAGGTTTCTCTGATCTAAACATTCACTATTAAAGGATCTAAAGGATTTCTAAAGGAATTACGAACATTTTTAGGCATGGGATGAAAGAAACGAACTAACCTTCGGGCACCGCCAGCTGTGCTTCATAGCATTCCGTCAGGTACTTCTCTTTGGCAATGTGCGCCAGTCGCACCGTATTCTTGATCAGCTCAATGCTCTCCTGCTCGTCCAGCTCCAGGTACTCCATGTAGCCCTCGACGCTCGTCTGATATGTGTTGGTCAATATCATATCAGCGCCATCTAGCGGTGAGTGGCGTTCAATTAGTTTGTTGCCAAGTGAGATATATTTTTTGCATGCACTTACTCTGCAAAAAGTCCAAGTGTGTATTTATGACAGCTGTCGGATTTGTGGCATTGAACCGAGCACTCCATAGCGGATCCCCGTCCACCGAGTTGCCCACATGCACGGTCATCTGCGTGCCAAAGCCGCCATCTTTCACTAGCAAACGCGTCGAGCCCATGATTAAATTTATATTCTGTGGGATGAGGGGAGGAAGGGCCAGTTTTGATGGCGGGTTATTCCATATATACATATATTAATAGCCGACCCACTGCAGATAGGAGACGCGCACAGCTTTACATCGCTGTAATTGCGCTTATCAGCAGGGCACGGCACGGAACATCTGGGCCGGAGCGCTCTTTGTGCCGAGTGCGAGCCTGGACACCTGCCTAAACGCACGACTTGTTTGTGCTTCGCACTGATTATTAAAACAATTATAAGCAAAACATTGTAGTTCAAACTATTTACCCGATAACCTTGTTTTTTAAACACCATTGCGGGCAGAGTTCAATGAACCTAAGTGCTTAACACCTAAATCTCTGTTGTGGAAGATTTTTTTTGTGCACTCACGACTAGAGTTAGGCGCGTGTCACGTTCGCTCAACACGAGCACGAAATAAACACGACTTTTCAATACTTTAAGTACTCTATTTGTAGATCATAAAGCCTTAAGATCCGTTAAAACACATTTTACATGAGGATTGGATTTGGAGTCACGATCCTCACATTCGGAAAACCAGGTTTTGACCAGCTTTCGGCTCTTATTAACTTGTTAGCAGGGTATTAACAAGTCGGCTACATTCTCAATGTTCCTCCTTTTTTTCTACATTTTTTTAATAGTTTTCCCCTTTTAAAAAACTTATATTAAAACTTTTTAATTTCAATATTTTAAAATACTGTTTATTAAGCTCGACTTTTAATCTATATCCCTCAAATATTTTATTATTTATCTTTTAAGCACGTCGGTTACTCTCTACACGATGGCAGACACGAGCACGCGCTCCTCTCTAGACACGACTTGGCGAAGACTCACCTTGAAAGCTTATAAATAGATGTTGTAATTGATTAAATTGTTTTTATTTGTGCGAGACGGGGCGAACAACAACGTGTTGTGTGTGCTTGGAAAACAAATATTATTAAATTCCGTTCAGTCTGGAGCTGATACTATGTGCCGTGGACGTTCTATGCGCGTTTAAGTGGTTTACAATGCCGTCTGGTTGCTTTTATAGCGATGAGCTTATCACGAACATACGAAAATGCAAAACTTTCAACAAAACAAAACCAAAAGCAAAACCAAACAAAACAAACCAACGCGCCGCGCGTCTGGCCTAGTGATAAGATTCTGATTCGACGTCCAGCTGCCAGGCAGACAGATTGTACCGAAAGTATCTGATGCAATTGCCATCCAGGCCAATTGGAGGGCATTCACCAGCCGGCCTCAATTGCAGCTTGTGCCTTACTTTCCGCTTAAATATGGGTATCCGTGGAAAACTATCCAATTTGGTGCTAACCGGGTCCAGATTCCGTCTGAGTCGGCGTTGTCTGCCTTGATAACCCTTGGCCTGATCGTGTGAACCGACAGCCGGACATATGGCTTAAGCCATTCCCAAGTGTACTCGAACGGAACAAAAACTGCGAAGATTGGTGTTAACTGCGACATGCCGAAGTTTAAATACCCTATTTCTATGCACAAGTTTGTTGGGCTAAGAAAATTGTTGACTGAACGTTTCTATCAGATATTCTTGACCTGAAGCTTTATGATATAGTGTATGTGAAGGGACTAAGAACTGACAAATAAGTTTTTCCTATGGGTATATACGCATATATATATAACAGAGCGAACCCATGATAAGATTCTGATCATGTGCAGCATAATGAGGCTTGTAAAAGATAAGATATTCTGAAGTGAATTCTTAATCGATAGTTGCTACGACAGCTAAATAATATAGCTATATAATACAGTTATACGATAATATTCTGATCTGATTCGGACCTGGAATCTAGGTCAAGTTTATACGAGCTAGCTTTAAAGCTGAGCAACTTTTTTTGTGCTTAAAAAGCGACATATGGTCAATGCTAAACAATATATATGTATATAAATATGTAGCTCATGGAATCTTTATATGATAATGATACCCTTTGCAACCGAATTATTCAAATATAACATCTATATATATATATAAAATCGTGCGCTTGGTGACATTAATCTGCTGAATCTGGCGAATTTTGAGCTGAACTCTCGTACAGTTAGGAACACTTATATTTAAACATAATATATATATGTATATATATATTATATATATATATAGGTCTAGGCCGAGATGAATGAATATAATATAAAGACGCACGCCACACACTATAATTAACAAGACACTAAAGACGTTTGTATTGGCGAATCGGGCTCCTGTGCGATCTTATCGATCGTGTTGCGTATTTCGAGTATGTCGTCCGGATAGACGCGACAGCAGCCGCCAATGATGCGTGCGCCCAGCTGTAGCCATTCGGGCACAAATGACGTGACATTCAGCCCGTTGCCCGTCCACTCGCCGCGCTCGCTGTCGTAGATCTCGCCACGATTGCTGTAGACGACCAGAGGTATTTTCTCGTCCGGCGGCGTAATGGCCAGCAGGGATTTTAGGAGCGGCGTTACATAGCTGGGATTAACGCAGTTCACACCAATGCCCAGCAGGCGGGACTGCGCCTTGAACTCTTGCACCAGACGCCAAACGGCCAGGGCGGCCTGGGCAAAAGATTCGCCATGTGCCAGGCTGCTCGCATCCTGCAAAGAAAATGGACAGATTGAATGGTGGTCATGTGAGAACAGTGAGATACTCACCTTGCACTGAAAGGACACCCAGAAGCGTGCCGTGGCATATCGGCTGAGTATCAGCTCCGTGACAGCAATCGCCTCCAGCTGGCAGGGCAGCGTCTCCACGGCCAGGCCGTCGACGCCCGCATTCAGGCACGTATCAATGCGCACCATGTGCCATTTCTGCAGCTGGCTAAAGTTGACCAGGTTCGCATAGCTGCCCGCGTACTCGGAGCCGTCGTGCAGATGGGCCCCGTACGGTCCAATTGAGGCCATGATCCATGGCATGTCGGGCGCAATGTTGCCATTGCTGGTGGCCAGTTCGCCTAGGTGCTGCGACTTGGCCTGGCGCGCCAAATTCACGCTCTTGGCAATCAGCTCGATGCTCTCCTCGCGCGACTTGCCCAGATGCTTCATGAAGCCCTCCACGCTGGACTGGTAAGTGTTGGTCAGTATAATGTCGGCGCCGTTGCGCAGAAAGTCCAAATGGGTTTTGACCACGGCGGCCGGCTGGGTGGCATCGAAGCGCGAGCCCCACAGCGGGTCGCCGTCAACCTTTTCCTCAACATTGCGCGCCAATTGGCTCGAGAAGCCGCCGCACTTCACCAAAATGCGCGGCTTCTCCTTCACCTGGTTCCAGTTGCCGGTAAAGGCGGGCAGCATCTTGTAATGTGGACTACGTGAGAGCTGCGACTGCATATAAATAATATATGTATGTATATTATTTATAAACGCGATTTGCGTGATTTCGCCACGGTTTTACCTACTTTTGAGCGTACGTGATATTGTGAATTTTGCTGATATCTTGATTTATGTTTTGTTGTTTCGCTCGACGCTCGCTTGTTTTTTTTTCTCGAAGTTTTTTTTTAACGTTGTTGGCAACTTTTCTACTTATACGCAAGAGTTGTACGGTATTTTTCTTATATTTTCTCGCATTCCCATTCATACTTACACGCATACACACGCACACATGCTTGCCGCCGCACAGCTGATTACTGTTTACACTTGTTTTTGTTGTTGTTGTTGTGTTGTTTTGAAGGTACAAATAGGAACAGAGGCGTTCAACAAAACGTTACGGCTAACATTTACAGTGGCTGCCCAAATAAGATGCACAGCTTTACTCTTTTATTTGTTGTGAAACAAGTTTATTCGCCGAGTATAATATATATATATATATATATAAATAGATATAGATAATTTATATAGTCGATAATAATACATATTCATAAACAAAGTGAGTACGAATTTCCATTGAAATATTTCCGGCCATATTCAAATGGCTTTGTTAGTAAATATTTTCTTGTTTAATTGATCATTGCTATTTTTTTGGGTGTTAGGGTATTATAATCACATTTATGTTTTGTATATATATATAAATGAATGCATATATGTATGCATATAAGTATAAATAAATAATAGTGTGCATTTGATAAAGCAAATCAATTGGAAAATGCGATAAACAAATAAATGTAACTTTGGTAAACTTACGCAATCGTATAAATTCTATATAATTCATTTGCAACATCTGATCAAATGTGCTACAACTAATTTACAGTTTATTTTTGCACTAAATAACAGCTATAATATTAGTTATATATCTTCTGCAATTTTTAGGTTAGCTGCATTATTCTTATTGGTTTTTCGGAGTTTTGAGCTCTGGTTTTAAAATTGGCCAGAGAAATACTTTGCTCAAAAAATACATGATCTGCGCTTGGAACGGTGTATATATATATATATATATGTTCTATATATATGTATATGTCTACGTGCATGGAAGTTCATTGCGTGTGTAAGTGTGTGTGTGTGAGTGTCTGTGTTTGTAACTATCGTGGCTGCTGATAAAAGTATACAAAAGAACGCATAAATATAACAAAATCAAAAAACAAAATAGAGTAAATACGCACACTGAGAGAAAAGTAGAAGCCAATGCCAATTTTTAAAACATTATCTCAGTCTACACTCTGTTATATTTTTTATATTCTTTTTTATAGGAATTTTCCACTCGCACTGATAACAGCGTGCCGATAAGCACAGCCACGACTGTAACCGGGTGGACCCGGTCTCTCCCTCTCTCTCGCTCTTGCTCGCGCTCTCACTTAGGAGAAGAGATTGTTGCGTCGCTTCAGCGAGCCAAATTTCTTTTCCGCCTCGAGCAGCATTTTCTCCTTGCGCACGACCTCGAATGGAATCGTTTTGGACATGCGATCGATTTCCTGATCCGATGGGAAATCCTCAAAGCTCATGTTGCTGAAGCCCGTCTTGGCCGAGTTCTGTATGGTATTGGACTGAAAATTGCGAGTGTTGGAACGATTCTCATCCTGGGCGACCTTGACATCGTCGTCGTCATCATCGTCGTGGGATTGATATTGGAGGCGCTGATGCTTCTGCTTGCTGCCGGAGCTCAGGGAGGATGTGGAGCCCAGTGCGGCGGCACTGACCTTTTTATAGGCATGACCCTTGACCTTTTGGGTTAGCTTGGCCGGCAATGCCCTCACAACCAAATGGGACTTCTCCTTCTTCGGCTTAATGCCGGACGCCGCCTCGCCGTCTGCCACCAGGTCGGCAGCGCGCAACACCACGGGCTCCTCCTCGTCGTCGGGCGTGAAGTCCGAGCAGCGTTCTTGAGAGATTTGGACAAAACCATTATCGGCGATAGGCAGCAGTGGCTGCAAGTGTGCTGCTGGCGGTGGAGTCGGTGCCGGCGGGATTTGTGTGCTGATTGCGGGCAAGGAAATGTTGCAGGAGGAACTGCTCGTAGCGGGCACATTCACATAGACGCTGCTGCTGTTGGCGGCGGCGGCGGTGGTGGAGGAGGTCGTGGTCGTGGTTGTGGTGGTGCAGGAGCTGCTGCTCGTGCTGCTGCTGGTGGAGAAGTTGGGTTTGTGATTGGTCAGCGGTTCGGGCGTTTTATTGATTATAATCGAATGATTGATGGTCACAACAGAAGCAGGAGCAGGAGCATTCACCTTGATCACATTGTTGTTGTTGTTGTTGTGGTTGTGGCTGGGATAGTCGGGCGTGACAACAACACATTTGCGTATTACCTGCGGAAATGGCTCCGAGCCAAAGAGATCGCGCTGCTCCTCCAAATGCTGCTGCTGCTGCTGCTCCTTCGCTGGCATCTCGATAAACGGATTGAAGATGGGCTCATTGAATTCATCCAGCTGCTGCGCCGGCTGCAGCTGCTCCTGCTGCGCTGGAAAGTTGGCAAAATTGGCCGCCTGGCTGGCGGGCGTCTCACCCTGCGCACCCTTCACCGGCGTCGAGGTCCACATTTCCGGCTCGCTGGGCCTGGGCCGCGCCAGCTTTGGCTTGGCCACACGCTTGGGCGGTTTGCCCACGGGCAGCTTGAACGGCGCCATGGCAAAGACATCCAGCTCATCCTCGGCTGGCTCAACAACGGGCGCCGCAGCTGGCGCGGATTCCGTGCTGCTCTTGCTCTCCGCGGAGCCATAGTCCAGCTCATCGTCCAGCAGCAGCGGCCGATCGCCGAACTTGTGCAGCAGATCGCTGGACGTGGGACTCAGCTCCTCGTTGACGGGCGCACAGCCGGCGCTGGCATCTGTCGCCGCCGCCACCGCTGCAAAGCGATCCTTTTTGCGCAGGCGCACCTTGACCACGACCCGGCTGCGCACATCGTCCTCGTGCGTGGTGACACTCTCGCACTCGGCATGGTAGGCCGAGCTGCTGCACGTCTTCACGCTCTCGCTGATGCCGTCCATGTCCAGGGGCAGAGCCCGACGCGGCTTGGCTTGTGCCGCATGGCGGGGATTCTCATCAAAAAGATCATCATCCTCGGCACGCAAATCGCTGGCCGAGCCAATGGAATCGGCATCATCATCGTCCGATTCCACACTGGCCGCCGCCTGGGCCGCTGCCGCCTCCGCCTGTGCAGCCTGGGCAGCCACCGCGGCGGCCATCAGATTTAGCTGCTGCGCCGCCTGCTGTGCCGACGATGAGGGTCGCTTTGTGGTCGCCGTTTGACGCAGTTTCTTCACAATTGGCAAGTGCGTCGTCTTGTCCACCTTCTGGTAGGCCACCTGCTGGATCTTGTGTATGGTCTCCGGTATGTTGCTTGTTACGATCTGCTTGAAGATGGCCGCCTTCTTGGCGCTGCCTCCAACTCCACCAGCACCACCGCCGCCGCCGCCGCCGTCGTCGCTGTCCTGCTGAAAGAACTCCGAGTCGGAGTCATCGGACGTGGGCTGATCGTTGCTGCGCAGCTTCTCGTACTTGTTGCGATCCTCCAGCGGCAGCTTGACAAAGCCCGACGTGGAGACAGAACCGCCACCGACGCCGCCGCAGGCCTCGCTCTCGCGCAGGCCGAGGCCATCGGAATCGGTTTTCAGGCGGCTCAACAGCGAGGTTTTGTCCTCCTCCAGCGTGGGCGACAGCAGCCACTTGGACGAGCTGGATGAGATCATCGCGCTGCCGGCGCTCGCCGTGATGCTGGGCGTGCCACCGCCCGAGGAGCAGCTCACAATGAATTTGGCTGTGAACGAGATCAAGTACTTTTATGCAGTAAGGTAATGAGTTTACGGTCTAGTTCGAGTCTAAGGTGCGTTGCCTGGATGAATTGTAGGGACACTTGTCCCGGGATTAGTTTACACAATAGAATATGTATATATATAGATGTGTATATGTGTGTATCTATGAGCTGTGTGTGAATGTGTGTGTGAGTGTGAGTGTGTGTGAGTGAGTGAGTGTGTGTATGCGTGTTATATCTAGGATTAGTCAAATGTGGCGAAGAAACTCCTCGTTGTCATCCTTGGAGCTGTGAGTTAACGATGATATCTATGGACACATTGATTACGGGGGGCTATGCACAGGGCGACAAGATTAGAGCTCTATAAGTT
This sequence comes from Drosophila kanekoi, assembly GCA_037075305.1. Lineage (NCBI taxonomy): Eukaryota > Metazoa > Arthropoda > Insecta > Diptera > Drosophilidae > Drosophila > Drosophila kanekoi. The sequence goes on from JBAMCE010000678.1 coordinate 4,029,741, forward strand.
ACATTTTTACGAAAAAGACTTTTCTTTTTCAATGGGAGCTAACTCTAAGATAATTAACCGACTTCCCGCATGCTCTACATAGTTACAGATCTATAGAATAGAATTTTTGAACAAGATAAGGTTATCTGTCGTAAAACGTGTCTTTGGGAAGGTTTAGTATAATACAATATATATTTTTGCAAAATTTGGTTATTATAGCCCAAAGAATAAACAAGTTTTTGTTAATTAGAGAGATTCTATTAAAGTTATGTAATCTAGATAATTGATATTGGGTTAGGAAATCTTTTCAAAAACAAAAGTAACTCATAGGAAAACTCAATTATCTATGATTATTTTCAATTTGTTGTTTCTTAAACTAGATTAAAAACTTGTAATTTGTGTAGATTTTAGATACTTTCGCCCTGTGCATAGCCTTTGGTGTTAGTAAATAGTTATTCTCAATCAATTCCCATTTAATTTTAGGTACAGTGATCGCTCGCAGACAAGAACGAGTTGACTTTTAACTCAAAAAGACATCTTTTCACATACTAAAAACAAAGGAGGAAAATAAATATGCATGAATCTGAAATTTCTTACTTTCATTTTAAGTATGCCGTATGCCAATTTTGCGATAGATTTTCTTTAAATTTGATTTTAACTCGTTTGACTTTAGGCTAGAAGCTTTTAAGTTTAAGTTTAACTAAGTGTAACAATTAGATTAATGTCCGAACGAACGATCACTGAAGCTCTTAAGTTAGCTAATTAAATTTGTTTTTGTTGAATTTTCTTTTGTTTATTGCATTTGAAATCGGGCTTAAAAGGCTGCTTAACGTTCATACAATTTTATCTTGACTTAACTTAACGCTCCGCGTTTCTGGCTCTTCCAACTTTTTATATATATATATAAATATATAGTGCTTTCATATATGTGTGTGTGTTTATATATAGATATATATCTGTCTGATAGCTTGATTTGCTTCGGCTAAATACGTGTTTGTGTCTAACGTAACCTGACTTTTGTTGCTTTCATTGCGCTTCATTTTTGTTTTCCTCTAAATATACATAAATTTATATATATTTTTGTTTGATTTTAAAACTAGAATTTTGCTCTTTGGAATAATACTTCAAATTGTTTTTGTTTTGTTTTGTTTTTTAAGTATATGTACAAGTATTAACAGGTTTTTCTTTAAATTGCTAATTGAACATTTGTTATAATTGTTGCTGTGGTCGCTTTTCAAGGAACGAAAAATCTCGCATTGCCCATGGACTTTTGTTTAAATATTGTCTAGCATTGTTTGGACATTGATTAATTAATTAACAATAAACAGTTCTGCATTCAATTTCATTTGTTTAACTTCTGCCACATCCGCAGCGAACGCAGCTTAACGCGAACTTGGCAAAGTTGAGAGAAGAGCGTAAAAAATGAATTAAAGAAATTGATTAAATTCAAAAATATATTCTCGGATTTTGAGCAAGCCCTAATTATTGATAATCTTTAGTAATTTAGCTTAAGATCTTTAGAATTGCACGACTTGAGTATTGAGTATTTAAATTAGTTTAATTAATTTTATGAATTTGATATGCAGGAAATTATTTCTTAAAAAACATTTGATTTCTGATGATATTTTAAGATTTTCTTTAGCCTTAATTTAATTTACAAAACACACAGAAACAGAGCACATGATAAATTACAATAGGTAGACCCAAAGATGTCGTAGTATATGTCGAAGGGCTTCAATGTAAATACAAATATTTTTCAATATTTTCAAATTAAATTTTTAAATAGCCTGCGCTGTTAAAATAACATAAACAGCTGTAGCATAACATTTTATGTTAGTTCTTTTGCTAACTGTTATACTACCATAATCAGCTTAAAGATAACATTTGCTGAGATAAGATTTCACAAGCATTTGTCAGGGCTGTTGCTTTAACATTAACCAGCCTGTTAGCAGTTTAACTACATTTCCTTAGCTGTTACATTTACATTAACAGCTTTAGCTAACATTTACTCTAATTAGCAGCCATTAGACATATACTACAGATATATTGCAAATTTTACAGTATAATATAATTGAAATGATGTTTAATTTGTTTTGGTTAATTTAAACCACAACCGCTAATTACTTTTACTGTTAATATATAGATATATATTACTAATAATTGTTTCTCTAGCATAGAACCAGCACCAAAATTTGTTTGTTAGAAGCGCTTAGATTTGGAGTTGAAGTTTAGGTTAAAGTAAAGTGAAAGACAAATTAGTTCGGTCATCCGTCTTTTGTCTGTTGTTTGTCAAATATTGATGTTATATACTAGAAATATGTATATATACAACAAATGTAGATCCAGAACATTTGTTGGTTAGTATTAAGTGCAATTGAATATTTACAAAAAAAATATGGATATAGATATATATATATATATAGAACACTTTTAAGTAAGCTTTGACAGGAGGTTTGTCGCAACATGAGGATCGTCATTCGATCTATGGCACACTACATAAACCCCACCCCCAACCCCCTCCCCCTCTCACACTCTCGTACACAGCTACACCCACTCTCTCGCTCTCTCTCTCTTCTCTTGCTCTTTCTGTTTGTCTAATAATGGTAAATTCTCTCCCTGTTGCTGTTGTAGTTGTAGTTGTTGCTGCTGTTGTTGTCGATGTTGTTGCTGTTGTTCTTGTTGTTGTTGCTGCTGTTGATGTTGTTGTTGTTGTTGCTGTTGCTGTTACTCTACTGTGGATGGGTATTTTAGACTACGTCTACGTTCAATTCACTTTCACTTTCTAGATCGAGAGAGATTGAGAGCAACAAAAGCAACAATCGAGAAACTAAACGTATTTCTGGCTTTGCAACATTTAGAATTTTACAAATTTCATGCTTTACCTCCAGTTTTGCGCAACGAGCTCGCCTTCTCGCGCAGACCCGGCGGCAAACTGAACGGCGCCGAGCCGAACGGATCTTCAGCCAACGCCGCCGGCGGATTGGGCGACACAGCCGCAGGCGCTGGTGCCACAGCCGCAGCTGGAGGCGGAACCGGAGCTGTCAAGGCTACCGTTGCGCTGGCTCCCGCCGCCGGAATCGCAACATTCTGCTCCGTGGGCGTCAGTGTGGACGTGGTGGATGCGGACTTGGCCGTTATGCCTGCAAAGGGTGAGGAATCGTGAGTATCTATATAAATAAAACAGATTGTTCCTGATTGATTGACTGATTACTGATTGACGATCCAGGCACAACCCAAGTGATGCAAGTAAAATCCAATACAAAACTTTTGAAACTTTATGGTGGAAATCTAAAGAAATCTCTCTAATCTCTCGGTTTCTAACATATTTTTGAAGCTCTTCTTCATAGCATACATTTTTGTGATGTAATTAAAACCCAATGCGAAACTTTTTAAAATTCCACCCGCATAGGTGAAAAATCGGTGGAAAACGGTTTGATGAAGCCTTTCTGTATATCTCTAAATAAACCGATTCTTAATATTCAAAACTCTTCTTCAAAAGCTAATGGAAAGTTTTACATTTTATGAGTAATACTTGTTAATAGACTTATTTTATGTATTGTATTATTTACTCACTGCCTTGGCTGCCGCGCTGGCGTATTTTGTCGAACTCGGCCTCGAATATGTTATCCTCGGTCATCTGACTGAAGGGCTGCTCCTCCTCGAACGGATTCCATGCCTCGACGCGCTTGTCCATGGTCTGGCGAGCCAGCTCGTTGCTGGACAGCGATGTGGATGTGGCGCTCCCGCTCGCATAAATGCCCGGATTGGAGGCAGCGCTGGCCAACGTCACATTCTGCGGTCCGTCGCCCGACATGGCGATATTGTTGTTAAACGGCGCCAGGAACTGGCTCGTCTCATTGGCAAAGGTTCTGCGGGGGCGCAACAATATAGTGCATTATGAGTGTACGGAAATGGAAATGAACGTTGAAGATGAGCGGAAGCGAAACCAAAGCGGGGCAAAGCAATTAAATGGAATGGTGAACATACGCTTAAGCTTACTTTTCAATACCCTGTAACTTTTGAAAGCCTTTGAAAGGGGTATACATGTTTTGTGCGAAGTCATGTAACCAGACAGTAGAGGCCCCTCAGCCTCAAATAGATTTCCTTTAATAGCATTCAAAAGGAGTTTATCTTTCCTTCGATAGCTCCTTCAATTCGTTCCAAAGTGGAATGCAATATCTCGAATATTATATATAGATCTATTATATTTCTAAGGGGTTTAGTCTAGAGACCTATTATATGTATTATATTTCTAATAGGTTTAGACTTAGGCTCGAAAAATGTATGATGATCGAACAGTAAATACAGACGAGTCAGCTTTTCAAAGTGTGGAAATGGAAGAAGTAAATCCACTGAATATAGGGCATGATCATAGCAAATGAACTCTGCTGCGAACGTTGGGCACAGGGTATGTATCTCTAGGTTTTTATTGACTTGGTAGCTGGGCATCAGCGACATTTGTAGCTCTTAAGGATTGATGAGAGAACACAAGCAAAAAGTGGGCAAGTGAAAGCAAGAGAAGAGCAGACACAAACAGATAACCAGATGTGGGCCAAAAGCCTGGCGCAGTCAGTCGTGGCACTTACTTGTTAAAGGCCGAGGTGTCGCTGACGTTGCGCCGATGACCGCCGCCGCTCGATTTGGGCGGTGTCAGCATGTGCTTGGTGGGCGTGCCCACGGCGGCCGGCAAGGCTAATTCATTGACCGAGGTGTCCGGCAATTCGCTGACAGCTTCGCTGGCAGCAGTTGCTGCTGTTGTTTCAGTTGCCGTTACTGCTGAAGCTGCCTCATTGAATGGATCCGGATAGACGCTCGACTCGAACAGGCTGTTGACAGCAGCTGCTGGCGCCGTCGCGCTGGCCGCTGCAGCTGCTGTTGCCGGCAGAGTTGCTGCTGTGGCGGCTACGGCTGCGACAGCTGGCGTGGCAGCGACCACCGCCGGCATAGCGGGAAAATTCGCCTGAAATTGCTCGACCACGGGCTGTGGCTGTGGCGATGTGATGCTCTGACGCGGCAACGGGCTGGGCGGCAGACCCAGACCCAGCGCATTCTGGCCATGCACCGTGGTGGAGCCTTTGGGCCTGGAGCGTGGCGCCACACTGGTACCCGCCTCCACCAGGGACACGTTCTGCTGCGGCTTGGCTGCCTTGGCGGCGGCTGCACTGATGCGTTTTGCCTCGGACTCAAACGGGGGCACCAGCAGCTGCTCAAAGTTCGGCAAGGCGGATTTCTGCAAGAGCGAAACGAATTAGTTTTGCCATCTTCAAAAGCAAAGCAACAGCTTACATGCAAATTCTGTACGGGATTGTCTTTGCCCGCCAGCCGGAAGGCGACTTCGCACACCTGCCAAATATTGGGACGCCTTTCCATGTCCGTGTCGAGCATATATTTGATCAGCTGATGTACGCCGCGCGAGTATTTCGAGTTATCCGGTATGGCGAACTGTCCGTTCTGTATGGCCAACGTGCTCTCGCCAAAGGGCAACGCAAAGAAGCAGAGCTTGTAGAGCATACAGCCCAGTGCCCAGATATCCGCCTTGGTCGTAATGCTTTTCCCACTGTACAGATCAATCATTTCGGGCGCACGATACGAGAGCGTTGTATACTTCTGTATCTCCTCCTCGACCACGGTGACACCATGCTGCTGGGGATTCAGAGTCTTGGCCGTCGCCGAACCAAAGTCACAGAGCACAAAATTGCCACCGTCCGTTTGCAGGATATTCTCCACCTTCAGATCCCGATGTATAATGGGCGTTTGGCAGTAATGCAAACGGGAGACCGCCTCGGCAATATCACAGAAGATGGTTAGCACTTCCGGTTCGGTGAAGCCAACGTGTAATCTATGGAAATAGAAATTGTTTTTAATAAATGTAATCAACATGCAAAACTAAACTAGCTAAGCAGGTATCAATGTCGCTTGGGAGACACATTTACGATACTTGTCAAAATTCGGATTATTTTCTAATATTTTATTATCCTTTGGGCATCTTCCTGAGGGATACTGTACACACCTATGTCTGAGCTATAGACTATACGCACCTAGCATTCATCATGGCCAGCATGTGATGCTTGCAATATGGCATTAGGAGCAGCACCTCACACACTCCGTTCCCGGTGGGCGTAATGCTCGAGTCCACATAGCCGATGATGTTCTTGTGACCGCTCAAATTGCTCTGGGAAATCGATAGAAATGTAGTTTAGCAAATGGATTCAATGAGTTTTATGTTTCGCACACTTACGGCAATTTGTATCTCACGCTTCGCCACGTTCAAATCGTGCTCATTGTTGACGTACATACGTTTCAGTGCGTATTTATTGGCTGATGCACTGCCTCCGCCATTGCCACGCGCCAGAAAAACCATGGCAAAACCACCTGCAACGGGGGAATATACATACATTAGTCATTATTGTAAATTTATATCAAGCCCAGAGTCTAGACAGCCGGGGACAGCTGGGAAAACAACACCAACTGGAGGCCAACCGGCAGCTAATACACCTATATCTCGTTATACCTTTAAATGCAAAAAGTCTAAATACTAGGCTGTTGGATTTGCGTATATCATGTTAGACTAAAAAAAGGCAAAGATGTAGACTTTATATTGATAAAAACTATACATGTATGAAAACTAAATGAATATTAATGTCAATAACAGTTAGTTGAACATGTAACACGAATGTAGGTAACAGCGAGCTGTTCTGTGTCTGTTAAAATTCAAAATGTAAGCGTAACAGTTGATAAGAAAAATGTTAAATTTTTAAACCCAGCTCTGCTGGGAAATAAATGAAAGTATTTTATTTCATATACATTTAAACGTGGTTATTCCCCGACATTTGTATATAAGAAATGTAAATAAATCAAACCTTATCTACAGTTGCCATAGCTATGCAAATTAAGTAGGGTATTTTATCATTTTTCAATAGAAGTTTTCAAGAACAAAAAAACGTCGTTAATGTTAGCGTGTACCGCAACCCCTCCCCGACACAAGTAGAGCCACCCTCGTGACTCCAGAGCCACTCCAATGAACGAAAAAAAGCGACGTAATATACATATGTACATATAAATGAACATAATAGAACATGTGTACATTTGTACAAAACTATTGAAGGTCACGTACAACTACTACAACAACCACAACAACAGAACAGCAACAACAGTGACAAGAATAATAAAACTTACACACATACATAGATATGTACGTTTGGGGGGCCGAAACCAACAACAAATACAATAACTGTAACTGTAGCAGTCAGTGCTCGATTTTCGTTCGACTTTTTAGTTGGCGTTTGTGAAATTATAACGTCAAATGTTAATCAATGCTGAAGGTTGAGCAGCGTAAATCAACGGCCAACAATAACAATGCACAATTGTAATTGCAATTGTGACGACTCAGCAAGAAAGAGAGAGAGAGAGAGAGAAAGAGAGAGAGAGAGAGAGAGAAATAGAGAGAGAGTAAATTAACTGTGAAGTGGATTTCAAACGCAAAACGAAGACGAAGAAAGACAGCGACAGGTGTGGGCATTCGAAGGGGCAGCGGCAAGTGCGGCAAACTCCTTATGTTTTGGCTCTTACAGTTAGTCATGCAATGTGTTTTTGTACGCAAACGAGTTGGCAACTCTGGCAATTGATGGGCAACTGAAACAGCAATAACAACTACAACAGCTGACGCCGACATTCTGTGGTCAACAGCAACAACGGTGCCTGCCAAGTTGCAAAAATAGCCAAAAACAAAAATATCAATAACTGTAGCCAAGTAAAAGGTGAAATGTCGGCTCCACGCACACAAACACACACACACACGGCGAACGAAAAATAATAAATGCAAATAGAATATCTGGCAGCTGTTGAAAATAGTAGCAACTATTTGCCAAGCACTTCACAATTGAGAGGGGCGTTTTGCAGCGCAGGATATTATTCACTTCAAATCAAGGACATTTGCAATATATCTCTGCGCCTTGCCTTGAACAGTGTTGCCCATATATTTAAATGCTAAAATAAAAGTTGCCAAAAGAAGCCAGACTAAATTAAAAAGTGACTTAAGGTCCGAACAATTCCAATCGAAGAAATATATAGTTGATTTTGTTAATCCTAGCCTTTTTCTCTTTACTAGCTAGACGTTGCTATAAAATGGCTAAAATGGCAACATCGAAGCTGAACTCTGCCTTTTGCAAATGACGCCAATTACATACACTACGGCATTGTTTCAATGTGTGTGTGTGTGCAGACCGGGAATAGAAGAAAAAATAGTTCTTGCTTTATTGGCTTGATTAATGTGCATAATTGATTGAATTTCTATTAATTTGTATAGTAGAAAAGTAAAGTGCCAGTTTCTTTGTGCTCTGTCGCAGCACGCGACAAGTGGCGCCGGCCGAAAGGGGAAACGCAGCTGTTTACGCCCCACATTAAAGAAACAGACTATGCCGTATACATGCATATATTTTTTAAACTTTTATCTAATCTGACGCACTGGCTACACGCTTTAAATCAGGTGGCAACAATTTGTGTAATTCTGTACGCACACACACGAACATCTGATAAACCAGCAACTCCCTCCCCTCCCCCCACTCCCCTTACACTTACCTTCGGCCAAGACATCCTCCACGGTGACCGTGACGCGTCCGACTGTGAAAACCTTGCCAACGAAACTGTTTGTCTCCTTCGATGAAGAGCTGTTGTGCGAGTTTTCCAATTTCTCATTTCTGTCGAATTTCGACAGGATTTTCTTCATTTTTCAATTTTTATTGTTGTTTTTTACTGCAGTGGCAACAACGAAGTCGACGGCAGCTGGGTGTGTGTGTGTGTGATTTAATCGCGTGGGCGTTTGCCAACGATGGGCGTGTCCACCTGGCCGCTAGCCGTATAATTAACGCGAATTTTCTATTTTAATTAACTTTTGTTTTTGCGTAGTTTTGTGATTTACGCTGCGCTTTTTCGCATTTGCATGGCAGCGATACACATACATACACAAGCACTCGCACTCGCACGCACACACACACACTCACACACACTATGGAAAAAGAAAGTTGTTCGATTTTCCTGCCTTACACGTACGGGTTTTACGGCAAGCTATTGCTGCATAAAATCTATGATATTTGGTATTATTTACTATTTATTAAAGTTGCACATTATTGTTGTCTATATACACAAAATAATTATTTACAATATTTGCAGCACAAATTAAAGCGAACGAATTTTAGCTGCAATTAAATTGGATTTCACTAACTGTGCAAGGTTGCCAGCCGATAAAAAAAAAATTAGAGGTGTGCGCACGCTTCGCCAGTCGGCACGATACTAATGGTAGACATAACAGCGTGCATGCGTGAGGCTGTTGTCTTAACAGAAAATGTTAAGTGTTAAGAGCATGTTACAAGTATGTTAAGAGTATGTTAGGAATATGTTAAATAATAACATATCCCATGCAATTTGCCAGGCATTCAAGTTTTAACGATTTTAATTGTGTTGACTGAGTGTATTGTGAAATATTGCAAGTGTCATGCTGGCATTTTAGCTAATGCTTGGCGTTGCCACCTAGTTTTCGCAACAGCTGTTGCCGTAAATGCGAAATATTTGTTGATTGTTGGAATTCTCATTCGCGCGCTATGATTAATATTCCCAAATATTTCGCATTGCTGGATGAATTAAACTTTGAACATGCAGCGCGTGAGTATTGCGGGGTTTTTGGCATGTAATTACAGTTAGCATATTTTATACATTGCAGCTGGCAAAGGGCAGGACACGGCATCTCTTACCCGGCTCCAAGGAAATTTAATTATTTTGGCGAAATACGTTCAACTGGATGTGTCACAGCAGCTGCAGGAACTGTTTAAGGATTTTAATATACAGGCAGATCCTGCTCCGATTGATTTGGAGAACTGCATTAATTGCTACATCATTCGCCTTCTGCACGTGCTGCACACGTTGAGCCGCAACATTAATTTCCACAGCGATGCCAAGGAGGATCTCATCTCGGTGGCGCATCTAAAGCTGTGCATGCGGGCAGCCCAGGAGCTCGGCTACTATGCACTGCGTGCCCAGCTGCACGAGGACTTCTACAAATCACCCGTTTTCAAGGAAGTCCGGAATGATGGTCAACTCAGATGCGATCCCTCGCTGATTTGGCTGAGTGTGCAGCTCTTTACCCGCCTGTTGAGCATACGCCAGCTACACATAGCCAATGCCATGGAGCTGGTTCAGCGGGATCTGCTGGCAGCCATTATAAGTCTACGCGTGCGGGAGCCAGCGTCGGCGCAGCGTGCCCAGCTGGACGCAGCGCTCGCTTATCTGTGGCAAAACGAATCCAAGGCGGACTACTTCCGCCATGTGCTGCTGCTCAAGGCGACTCCCCAGCTGTGCGCTGGCTTGGCCAAGGAGCTGCACCAGCAGCTCCTGAGCAAATTGGGCGCTCCGCATGGCTTTGCCAGCCTGTTGGCCGCTCTGCAGACGCCGAACGCCACACGCAGTGCGGAAATCATGGCCAACATCGTGGCGCAGCCCGGCTACTCGCCGCGTCTGCAGCAGCGGCTCATTGAGCAAATCCTGGACTTTTGCCGCCTGCAGTTGGTGCAGGAGCATAGCCTGTTGGCGGGCGTCCTCAGTCTTCGGCGACTCTGCGAGCTAAATGCGGCGAATCGCGAATCCTTGGAGCGTTTGGTCGGCCAGCATTGGCAGCCGCTGACCGCGCCGGCTGATCTACTTAACGGCCTCATAGTCTGGGATCAGGCGCAGCTGTGCGATTGCCTGCGCCTCTGGCAGCACCTCTTCTGCATCTCCAGCGTCGCCTGCCTGCCCAGCGTTCTGCTGGTGCCCTATATGCCGCTGCTCCTGCAGCTATACAAGCAGCTGCCGCAAACTCTGCCGGAGCGGAAGGCCTTGGCCGCGCTAATCTCGCGTTGCCTGGACAACAGGGAGTTGAAGCAGGAGCTGCCTGCGCTGCTGCAGCGTCTCTTCAGCTGGGATATCACGGGCCCGCCGCCTTGGCAAGCGCTGCATCCACGTCTGGTCGTCAAGCATGCTGCGGACTTGGATCTGATTACCGTGCAAGTGGCGCAGGAGCAGGAGGAGCACAACTCTTGTCGCGTGCTGCCCGCCTTGCTTATGGCCGGCAGCGATCAGGCGCTCACCACCAAAGTGTTTCTGGCCCTACTCGGGCTCATGGTGCAGCAGCTGGCGGCGCCAGAGCCAACCAGCATTGAGCTGCTGTCCACGGAAACGGAGCTGGCGCAATTCCTGCAGCTCAAATATCAGCTCAAGCTGGAGCTGCTTGTGGTCCTGGAGCAGCTGGTCTGGCACGAGCCGCTGAAGGCGCAGCTGGCGTTAGCGCAGAGCAAACCATTCATGGAGCTCGTCCTGTTGCTGCTGGACATCAAAGTGCAGCCGGCGCAGCTGGCGGAACAGATGCAGCTGCTTATACTGCTGCTGCTGCAGGAGCTGCTCGAGCGCAGCGAGCAGTTGCAGCTGGTGGAGTGCACGCGCCGCCTGCAGCAACCGCTGGAGCAGTTGGCCCAGCGCACGTCGAATCCTTTGCTCAAGAATGCGCTGCAGCCGCTGCTGGAGCTGCTCGGCGGCGAGCTCCGACACAGGTGTGTTCCGACTCTCACCTCCTTTCAGCGGGCGCGCGAGCTCATCGAGGATCAGCAGCCACATCTCCAGGTCTATGGCATCCAGCTGATGGTGGAGGCGTTGCGGCGCAAGGATCCCGCCTTCATGTCGCAGTCACATCGCATCATTGCGCTCGCCCTCAGCACGCTTAAGAACAAGGAATCCTACACGTTTCTCAATTGTGTGCGCCTCTTCGTGGAACTGGTGCACATCATGGAGTCCCAGGTGCTGGAGATGCTTAGCGACGAATATCTGTCGGAGACAGCCGACCTGGACTATCGTCTGGTCGTAGGGGAAGCCATTCTCAAGGCAGCTCAGGAAGTTGGTGAGTAGCAGAGCCCAATTGGAGCATACTTAAATCCTAATCCCTTCCTGCATCCAACAGGTCCCCTGTGCTATCGCTACAAGGCCGTGTTGTTCAATTGTTTTCTGCATGGCGCTCGCTCAGACTTCGATGAGTTTCGGACCTCTGCCTATGCGAATCTGGCGCAGCTCTGCCGCCTGCTCACCCGCCAAGTGCACAGCTTCTTCCAGGAGCTGCTGCATTTGATCGACGCCGAGCTCAGCAGCGGCCGCTATCTGCCGGCCAAGCGTGGCGCCTTGCTGGTGCTCGCCGAGCTATTGGACGGCATGGAGAGCCTGCTGGACTACCAGGAAATGCTCTTGCCCATATACAGGCTGCTGCGCGCCATCGAAGCCAACGAAGGTGGCGATCCTCAAATGCGACAGCATGCAGCCAACGGGCTGAAAATATTAAATGAGAAATGTCGCGAGCTCCTGAAAACCGAATCGACTGCGAACCAGCTGCAAAGGGAGATCAAGGTGCTGGGCATCAAGGAACCGCCTCCTGCGAGCGGTAAGCGGCACATTCTGGAGCTGAACTGAAGCTTGAATAGAAATATAAGATCCCCTTAAAGATCTCTGTATAAGTAAATATTTGACAGAAGGAACTTATTCTTCACATATAAAGGAAAAATGTTAGTTTTATCGAAAAGTGGAACAATTTATGCTTAAAGGATTAAGAGAAATGCAAAAGAAGGGATTTCAATTGGGACCGTCTATTTGGCCTTGCCAATGGCGAACTCCGTCTCGATCTTGTCCGCGATCATCTTGGCAATGGCCAGGCTGCTTGTCGCGCCCGGCGACGGTGCATTGCGGCAATGGAGCACACGTTTAGCCAGCGGTCCGCTGCCCTCGCCGCGATCAAAGACGAAGTCATCGACTAGATTTCCCTGCAAATCCAGCGCCTGGGCACGCACACCCGCCGGTCCACGCTCAATATCATATTCGTTTATGTCCGGTATATACTTTTGCAGCGCCTTCACCTGCAGATTGATCAACGCCGACTTGGCCATCTCGCTGAACCCAAAGCCAATGTACTTGCTGGCCATTTTGAGGAAGCCCGGATAGCGCAGCGCATCAAATAGCTCGAAGAGATTGATGGCCCCCCAGCTGGAAGGGAGAGACGGCTTATCATTAGGGCATCGGAAGCTTCTCCGAATTTACTCACGTGTAGCCCTCGCGCTTGAGCGCCAGCACCGCGTTGGGTCCCAGCCAGATGCTGCCGTCCATGCGCGGCGTAAAGTGCACGCCGAGGAAGGGAAAGCGCGGATCTGGCACCGGATAGATATTGCCCCGCACCATATGCTGTTTCGTCTTCGAGAGCAGCAGATACTCGCCGCGGAAGGGCACGATGCGCGGCGAGCGCGGACAGCCGGTCAGCTCGGCCAGCAGATCCGACTGGAGGCCGCCGCAGGTGAGCACGTTCTTTGTGCTCACAGTCTGGCTGGGCTTGGCGCCATGTATGGTCACCGGGTAGTCGGTGCCCTCCTTTGTCTCGCTGAACTTGCTGACCTTGAAGTCCAGATAGATGTCGCCGCCGGCGCGCTTGAAATCCTCGCCATAGTGCTGGGTGACAAGGCCCCAGTCCACGATGCCCGTTTGCGGGCTGTGCAGCGCCTTGACACCCCGGCAATATGGTTCGATCTCCTTGATCTGATCCCCGTCAATCATGCGCAGATCGGGAACATTGTTCTTGATGCCGCGCTGATGCAGATCTTCCAGCAGCTTCACCTCCTTGGCATCCGTGGCCACGATCAGTTTGCCGCACTTTTTGTACGGAATCTGATGCTCATCGAGGTACTTGTACGCCAGACGCAGTCCCTCCACGCAGAGGCGCGCCTTCAGTGTGCCCGGCTTGTAGTAGATGCCCGCATGGATGACGCCCGAGTTGTGACCGCTCTGGTGCGTCGCCAGTTTGGGCTCCTTCTCCAAAATGGCCACCTTGAGTGCGGGATGGCGAAGCAGGATCTCACGAGCCGAGGCCGCGCCCACAATGCCACCGCCCACCACAACAAGATCATATTGTCTGAGGGCAAAATCAATTATTAGTTGATCTCTGTTTATTATTTCCCACGATCCGGATCGGATTTCTCATTTAGTCTATATAATCTTCCCAACGGCTCCCTGTATAATATAGCTCCCAAAAGGAACAATATGCGGAAAATAAAGTTAATTTGTCAAGATATCTTTACCCATGTTTAATAAATCATATTGGAATAATTTATTATGCAATTCCAATTGGAATAATCGGATGAAGAAATGTCGTATTAGGAGCGTTTGTATGTATAGTTCTCATATGAATTTCAATTTCAATTGTTCAAATATTAATTTCATTTAATTAATTAATTAATTATAGGAACTATTGATGGAAAAGTTTTTGTCTAGGTAAATATATTGCTAGGGTATTTAATCTGCGGCCTTTGCCGAAGATAAGTTTTCTTATTTGTTTTTACAATTAACACGCGTTAAATGTCAAATTTTCTTATCGCGCTATTCACGCACCGTTTGCCGCTGCCCGCAGTCGAACTGTGCTGCCGGCGTCGCTGTCTGTCCAGTGTTTGTAATGTTGCATTGTTCGCTGCTCCAGCGACTGCAGTGAAACGCGGAGCCAGTAAGGCGCTCGTAGCTTTGAGCTTTAACATTTTGTTTAACTTTCACTGCTTGACCTTGCTCGACCTTGTCCCGAACGCACGTTCTTCCAGTAACAATCCGTCTACAGCTGCCACAAGTGCTGTATTACTGAACGGTCGGAGAATTTTTATTTGGCAAAGCAGCAGCGAAGGCGGGCAGCTCTAATAAGGCGTTAATTGAAAGAGGGTGGGCGGGAAGTTGAGTAAAACAGCTGATACTGATAAGATATGAACCAGTTCGCTTGTTCACGAGCTAAACTGCATTAACAGAACCTGTTAGCTCATTGTTGCGTTCACGCGTCTTTTGCAGATTTTCTTGTATTCGATTTTGATGCATTTCATAATGTGTTTTAAATTAAAATTGCAATTAATAAAATACATTAAAATTAAAAATATTAAAATATATTTTGTTGTCTAAAATGAAGCTACAGCTGCTTTGTCAGGCAATTGTAACATCCAGCTGTTAATTACATTACTGAATTGGTTATGCTATTAAAACTGTTCTTGCACACTGTTAAAACGCAAAGCGATTTTAAACCTGAAATTTTCAGTATTCCAAACAATTAAAAACAAAATAATTAAGACTAGAAAAAGATTTTGAAAAGTAGACAATGCCAAATGCCCGCCTACTGTGCGGTGGTCAATTGCAGTGATAAATATGTGCACGCGGGCAGCATCTCTTTCCACAGGTGAGATTTCAATTATTGTGTTTTGGCTTTGCTAAGCTTTTGTTTTTTCTGCCAGTAGATTTCCATTCAAGCGCAAGGATCTGCTGCAGAAATGGCGGGACTTCACACAGCGCAACGGCCAGTGGATGCCTTCCAAGTGGAGCGCCGTCTGCAGTCGCCATTTCGTGGACGCCGACTTCAATTGCAGCAACAATCGCAAAACGTTGAAAAAGAACGCGGTGCCCACGGTTCGAGTGCCGGAGGAGACGCTGAACGTGATTGTGGAACAGGTTACGCTGCCTGCGACGGACAGCGTGCCGGTTGCGAGCAGCTGCAGCGGCACAAAGAGCACCTGTCGCTTCTGCGGCATCGCCGCCTTGAATTGTGTGTCCTTTGAGAAGAGCTTCGAGCTGTTTGCCATGATACAGAAATGCTTTCCCACGCTCCAGATACTCCAGGACGACACGCTGCCGCTGCCCAAGGATATATGCGGCGACTGTTGCCGTCAGCTGGAGCGCTTCTCGAAATTCTGTGATGTTGTTATTGTCGCCCAGGGCGAATTGCAGCGCAAATATCGTCGCCAGCTGAAGATCAAACAGGAGCCGGTGGTGCGCGTCAAGCAGGAGGCGTGCGAAAGTCTCGACAATCTGTTTCCCGACGAGCTGGACATGGGCCTGGACGAGGGCTGCTGCGATCACGATCCGGAGCCCAACGATGAAACGGAGCAAAAGTTTCAATTCTGTAATTTTCCCATGCTGAATGCGCAGGACATCATCAACAATTGTGATATCATGGAGATTATCAATCTCGATGATCCGTTCATCAATATAACCGACGATGCGGATGTGGCCCAGGCACAGCCCGTCAGCGTGCCCGCCGTGCTGCCCACGCCGCACGAGCTGCTGCAGTCGGAGCTGCTCACCGAGGAGCACAACTACGCTAAGGAGGATTGGCAGCTGCCGCCGCTGCAGCAATATAAAACGGAGAAAGTTGAAGGCGCCGAGCTGCAGGAGGCCGGCGTCACGGAGCCGCGCAGCTCCAAGCCAATTGTGACCAATGTCAGCCAGATACCCAATCCCATGATATGCGAATTGATGCCCGCGCCAGCTCCAACCACAACCTCGACCAAGCCCAATATTGTGGTGCTCAATGACAGCGTGGTGCAGTCGTCCGCCTTTCGCCTACACAACTGCAACCTGTGCACCACCAAGTTCTTTACCGCCGAGAGCCTCCAGCAGCATTATGCCCACGCGCATGCCACGCCCACGGCCACGCCCATGGTTAGCGTGCCGCCGCCGAATCTCAATCTACCCGCAAACAATACGCTTAAGCTGGAAGGCAGTACGCTGCCGCCCTTGCCGGCCGCTGTGGACTACTGGCAGGCGGATTGGCTGCCGGCGCAGATGCCCGCCAAGAAGAAGATCGATATTCTGGACATGCAGCGCAGCTTTCCCATAGTCCAGCCGGCGATCAGCGAGCCGAAATCGCCGCAGACTTGCGCCTACGCTAAGCTGGCCGCACGCTTTCGCCGGCTGCAGCACAAATGCCGCCGGCTGCGGACGAACCTGAAGCCGACTGCGCGTCGGGCTAATCCTCGGCTGCGCTGCGGCCGCTGTGAACGGTGTTTTGCCAGCGTGCAGCAGCTGCTCGGGCATCGGCGACGCAGGCGGCATTTTGTGTTGCCGCCGCCGCGCACATTTGCCGTCAAGTGCTTCGGCTGCCTGCGGCTGTTCTGCACGAGGCTCGGGCTGCGGCAACATATGCGCTACATATGCCAGTCGCTGCCGCTGCGCAATGCACGCCTGCAGAGCTACAAGTGCCGGCACTGCCAGAGCATCAGCTTCACCCACTGGCGCATCTACAGGCGGCATGAGCTCAAGTGTCGCCTGCGGCCGCCGCCGACTACGCGGACGCGCCCAGCCAAGCGACGCCGCACGCCTAACGCTGGACAGGCAGTGGGCACAAAGCGTGCCGGCCACAACTGCAGCGTCTGCCAGAAGACGTTCAGCTCGCTGACCGGGCTCAAGCAGCATCGCATCACGCACAGTTCGGAGCGCCGGTACAAGTGCAGCATCTGCGAACGCGTCTTCAAGCGGCGCAACGGCCTCTCCCAGCACATCAAGGGCTACCATCTGCAGCTCAAGCCGCACCAGTGTCCCGTCTGCCAGCATCGCTATGCCCTTAAGTGCGACATGCTGCGCTGCCGCCATTCGCAGCGACGCGGCGCCAAAGCCACCGAAACCGAGCCAACGAAAACATAACGAATTGCGCATACTCTCACAATGTCTGTTTAGGAAATGTAGCATATTATTTTATACATATTATTATACCCTTGCGGAGGGTATTATTTTGTCGCATAGAAGGGAGATAACTCCGAGCTCATAAATTATATATATTCTTGATCCGAATTAACAGCCGAGTCGATCTAGCCTTGTCTGTCTGTTTCTATGCGAACTAGTCTCTCAGTTTTAAAGGTATTGTCATGAAACTTTGGAGAAGTCCCGCATTCTATTGCACACAGCACATATGTCGGAACCAGCTGGATCGGACCACTATAACATATAGCTGCCATAGGAACGATCGGCCGAAAAGTAGCTTCTTGTATGAACAACTTTTTTGTTTTTCAAGATATCTTAACTAAGCTATTTGTCCTTGCTTCTTAGATAAGGGAAGAGCATTATGAAAGGGTTCGGTCTGCAAGGGTATTAAATCTTCGGCTTGGCGAAGATATTTTCTTCCTCGTTTAAATCGCAATTAATTGAAAATATTATTTGACCCACGCAAGAAACTCTTTAGATATGTCTCTAGCAATTGTAGCATATTATTTTAAACCTATTTTAAGATTCGCAACTAATTTAAAAAAAGAAAATAATTCGAAGAGGACATCTTTTCAGATAAGATCTTATATTAGCTACTTAAACAAAGCTTGTCATTCTCATACTATTATGAACTATACCTTATTATTATATTTTACCTTAAGTTATTTGTTATATATATAAACATGGCGAAATATAGTGTAGAAGTTTCAATTTCAAAGTATTTTCATTTAAAATGAGTATGGGATCAAAATGTAAAATTCTGGATAGCTTATCTTAGGATTTAGGTAAGACTCTGAAATTGTGATGATCGAAATATGGCAAAAAGATTTTGAAACTATTATAGTCTTTGCAAAATCAAGCATTCATTCAGATAAAAGATACATAACATTAACAGCCGCACATTAACAGAGAGAGGTATTTTATGTGTTATAACATTGACAGCGTCACATTAACATCTGTTATCGTATTGCTTTCAACATGGGGAGTACAACAATTAAAACTCATCTCGTTTTTCACGTATATTTTTATTTGCACTATATACAGTAATTCATATGTATGTTTAGTAATTGCCGTTATATTTGTATATTCATATATTTAAACGTAATTTAATATTGCTTTAACGGCTCGCATATTGCTGTGTGAAAATACTGAAATTTTCAACTTAAATATAATGACCCATATTAAAAAAAAATGCAACATAAATATGTACAAAAAGTTGAGTGCAAAGTAAAATAGAATTTCTCTTTTATGTTTTTTAACAAATTTTCTTAACTTATTCAACATAAAACATGTGATTTAATAAACAATAATTGAATAGAAATTAAAAAAAAATAAAAATGGCACTAACAATTAAAAAAAAAAATAAAAGAACATAAAGACAAACATTAAAAAATGAACAAAACTTTCGCGGAATATTAAAACAAAAAGGGAGAACGGAAAAGCCTTAAAACTAAACAGAAAATATATATATATTTGATTCCTGACTTAAATAGGCAACTAAAATTTATGCTTTTGGTATGCTCGATAACTAAATGTATGTTATGCATGTTATGTTATGTATGTTATGTTATGTATGTTATGTTATGCATGTTATGTTATGTATGCTATGTTATGTATGTTATATAGTAAGTTATAGTTGAATGAATAGTTATGCTATATGTGATGTGATATCAAAGTCCTGCTCCGCATTTGCCCCTAAATGTGTGCTATGTTGCATTTGTTTAACCTACGCCACAAGGATTACGCGCTAGACTACGAATTATTAAAATATCTTTTATATATATGTATAGCCCGATATTTGGATTTACTGAAAGATGGCGGCGCGCTGCTGGAACTGCTGGCGTCGCTGGGCGCGCTCCTCCTCTTCGCGGCGGCGCTCCTCCTGCTCCTGCCGTATCTCGTCGTGGAACTTATTTGTGCGCAGCTGCTGCTCGATTTTCGCCTCGAAGAAGTTCTTGGCACCACTGACGCCCACCTGCTCCACGTCGATTTCGGTGAGCCGGGCCAACTGGTTCAGGCCCGAATCGCTGTCCAGCTCGCCGGCCTGCGCCTTGCGATAGATCAGCAGGAACTCGCGGAACGATATCTTGCCATCGTGATCCTCATCCACATCGGCTATCATCTTCTTCAGTCCCAAATGGGTTTGCGGTGCGCCCAGCTTCTCCATCATGTACTTCAGCTCGCTTAGGTCCAAAAATCCATCCCTAGCCGTGTCGTAGCTGCAAAAAGAGCAAAAAAATAAAAATAAATACATTGAAAACAATATTGCAAAAATAAATGGTGCGAGGACGTGGTCTGGCCTGGGTCTTTGACCCTCCCTGCCCCCTTTCCCCCTCTGCTAATCGATAAGACACGAAGGTAACCCAATTTCATGCTAAATTTACGGTGCAGACAGGCTTAAATTTCGCTTGACTTTGCATTTTATGCTAGGCATGATAAAGCACTCAAAAATTCAGCTGAAAAAGTTAGCTGTGAAAAAGTGTGATTTAAGGAAGCGAGAAAGTAAGGTGAGATTAGCATGACTCTAGTAAAATAGTAGATACGATAGTTAAACAGATTGAATTGACAGTTATTCAAAAGTAATTAGCAAATATATTTAATCAACTGTGAAAAGATGGGAAAGTGGCAGACACAGACTAAGGCAAATGCGTTCTTGATAAGCTTCGGAGCTTATTGTCCGATCTTTATGAAATTGCCAGGGCTTAAAATTGACATACTCAAGGCTCTGCCTTGTTTTTTCAATTTTCGGAGAAATGAGGAAGATATATGATGATATGATATGATATGATATATATGATGAGGGAAGAGTATACATATGTCATTACGTTAAAGTTTAGGGACCATTTCCAGCTTCCAGAAAGATATCCTAGAATTGAAATATTCTTAATCTTCACATCAAGTTAGGAGTATCTAACTCTTATACCTAACGAATTATGCTTTAAAAACCAAGTTCCTAAATCGATATTTATCGATATTATGAAAATAGTAGAAAAGGTTTCCGAGTTGAACTTGTATTCAGACAGATGGACTGAGTCGAAACATTTTAACAATACGATTTAACTGGCAGTTAATTTGATATATGCCTTAAACTAAGCAAGCTTCATTTGAAGCTGGTGTCATTGGCTTAAAGCCGAAAAGTTCGAATGCTCGTTGGCCACTTCCTGGACTCAGTGGGGGTGGGCGGGGGTGTGGGGGGTCAGGAAATTGTGTGATCAAAATGTAAATAGAAAATTTACTGGGTAATTACGTAATGCAATATAAAAGCAGCGTGTGGCATGGAGTGAAAACGCAACATTAGTCAATGTTGTTGTTGTTATGATGGCCAAATCGCGTGCGGGGCAGATGATGCGCTGGCAACAACAACAGCGACAACAACAACAACAATGATGTGGCGGAAGACCTCGACCTTGCCTTGTCGCTGAAGGATGCTGCGGCCAACTGGAAACAGGTAAAACAAGTTGGTCTAAAAATACGACAAGCTGCCATCAAAGCCGCGAGCAAGGCGAGTTGGCCGGGCAAGGAAACACTCAACTTGCAACAAGTTGCGTCGTTTTGTTGTCAACAGCAGCAAAAATTTGTTAATAAATAATAACGCAATCGATTACATTCGAGCATGACTTTCAATTTTCAATTCAATTTCAATATCAATTTCGATTTCGTTTTCGTTTTCATTAGAAAACTGAGCGCTCATCTAATGAGCATAGAAAACTTCAAAGACTTGTTTCTGTTTGTTTTTTTTTTCGCTTTCGTTGTTAATTTGATCGACAATTGTGGGGCGACAAATTGCGTGCGGCTTGTGTAAACACGATGAGAGTGAAAGTAATTAACGGTGACAGAAGCACATAATGGGAGATGGAAGCGTGTCGTGACACGAACAAGCACGACTCGGCAAGAAGTCTGTAAATGATGCAGACCTCACTTCCCGTTAAGATCGTGACGGCAAAAACAATAACAAACAGCTTCCGATACTTGCGACGTGCTCGTGCAGCCGATACTCGCCCATCTCTATATCGAATAACAGGCACGAAGGTGTCACCATGCAATTTAACAGCATAACAATTATTTGTTGCTATTTCGCCTGCTCGCATTTAATTAACTTCAATTGCCACGAGCTGTGTCTGCGTCTCCCACTGTTGCGTCAATGTGACAATTGGCAGACTTTTGCTTTTGCTTTTATTATTATGTTTTTGTGGTTTTCTTTTCAATTAATTGTCTCGCTTAGCACATGCTCATTAAACGTGAAGTTACGTTTGGCTGTTTTCATTTCATGTAAGCGCAATTAGTTGCGATTGCATTTCCAGCTGTCCAAATCAATTAGTATTGAATCATGCGTTTAGTCAATTTCAGTTTAATCACCTGCCAGGCAGGTAAGCTAGATTAAGCTAGCTAAGCCTAACGGTTAGCGCAAATAGCTGGCTGATATTTAGCTAGCTAAACAACTAGCATAATTTAGATACTTTTAGCTTTATAAGCCAATAAAGCTTTACCTAATTTTGTCCAAGGAGAATGCGCAGGAATGTTTAAAGGGTTTTCCGAAAGCATAAAACATCTAAACGTCCGTGACCTATGTCAATATAAAGCTGCTTTGGCATAACAACAATAAATTGTACGCATAAAGCTAAACTTGGCTTTTGTTGGTTGATTTTAAATAAACGCTGCATTCAACATCTTGCATAAATATTGTTTTAGCTATTTATAGCTTTGTTTTTAGCTTTAGAAAAATTCTGGCAGCACCACACTTGCGCTCTCGCTCTAACTCCCACACTCCTGGGCATTGCGTTCGTACGCAGCTCATGTGGCAACGCCGCCACCCCTTCCTCACCCACGCAATGCTAACCCTTTGCTTGTTATCGATTACAAAATGTTTTCATTTCAATGATTTCATAAGCGTTGCCATTTCGGCCCAGATCTAGATGGATGCTTCATTGCATTTTGTTAGGCATGCGATTTTGGTCTTATTTTATTTACATAGTACATGCATACAGATACATGTATGTGTGTACATGCATGTAGGTTTGTACAGTTCAACAAATAACGGGGTCAGCTGGCCATTGTTGTTGTATGCCGCATTTGCATCGTAAATCGCAAAATGCATGTTTTCAGTGTATTTGTACACCTACCCGCATGTATGTATATGTGTGTATGTATGTGTGTATGTAGTAGCAATTATTGAACGTGTAGTCGCGGCTTTTCTCTATTAGCAACTTAATGCGACGGCAATTGTTGTTGTTGTTGCTGTTTCTGTTGCCCATTGTAAATTTATGTTTCGTTTTTCTTGGTTTTTGGTCTCTGGGCTATGCTCGGTGGCCCAAGCGGGTTAATGCCAACGCTCTGCAGTCACAGCGCGTCATGTTCTTGAACCTTTTTTAATGCATACTCTCGCGAAGGGTAGCATGATTTTGTCAAGAAGTATGTATGTATGTTATAGGGCATCTGTCGAGTCGATATAGGCATGTTATACTCTCTGTCTGTCCTATGTAAATTATTCGCTCAGTTTTAAAGCTATCTTGTTGAAACGTTCCCTGAATCCGCCTACTTCCTAATGACAGTAAATAGGTATGTTAAAGCCGTATTGGAGCATTTTATATAGGAACAATTACTCGAAAAGTAAGTTTTTAAATAAAAACTATTTTCATTTCCAGAAATCTTAATCAAACTCAACAAGTCTTATGTTGAAAAATATGCAAAAAAAAACCAAAATGATCAAAGTCAACAAGGGTATTTGATATTCGGCAGCTCGCAAATAAAATCATCTTTTTTGTCGACTGTATTTTGTAACGGTTATTATTGTGTGTAACGTTTTAAATGCACTGCGCTGTGTTGAGTTTGGTGGATTTCTTCATGTGATTGCGCCCAGCTGCGGATGGAGGTCTTTTATCTATTGTAAAGTCAACTACAGCAAAGAGCAATGAAATAAAAAAAATATAATGTACACAGTTGACGTCTTGCATACACAATATCTTGTTTATTTCGCTCAGCACGAACAAACTAACTGACGTGACTGACTGACTGACTGATTGGCTGACTGACTGACTGACTGAATGACGGACTGTCTGTCTGACTGTATCCATTTCGAAATCCCACATGCACCTGTATACCTAAAATACTTTGTCTGGGCCATTTATATTTAAGACACATGTAAACTTTTGCTGAGAAGTGCGTGTGCATATAGAATCAATAAGAATCAACAGCATTTTAACTGCATCGTAAAGTTGGCCAGAATACAGAACTTTGAAGTACAGTAAAAGCTCGTTTAGGCGGACACTCACAGTACCATTAAATACCTAGATGATGAATGATGTTCGAAAAAGTTGGAAAACAGATTGGGACCCAGGTGATGTCCGTCCGAGAAAGCTGTCCGTTAGTAGAGCTTTTACTGTAGGCATCACCACAACCCGTCCACATGTCGAAAACTATTCCCAGACCAAAAACCAAGAATCATATTTTGACATTTCGAAATTGGAGCAACGCAGACCAAACCCAAAGCGTTGCGTGGGTCGCGTGTGCGTATTTTTAGTTGCACCAGGAAACAACAACAGCAAAACGAGCTCTCTATGAGTCAGTGCGCTTGCAACTAACTGCAGAGCAATGCACGAACTGAGGCAGCGTAGATAAAGAATTGCTCAATGGGTCCATACTAGAGATGGACTGGTGTCGAATTTCTCTAACACGAACACGAAACACAAGCTGCAAGCATGCACGCTTAAATTATGAACAAGGCATAATAAATTTGCATTCTTAAATTTCAGTTTTGCTTCATTTTTATATTATTCATTCCTCGTTTTGCCGTTCTTAACACGAACACGTCGTGCTGCTATCGTGTCACGCGCCCAACTCTAAATAAAACTAACCATTAACTAGACATGACTAATTGTGCAGCAAGCACAAAGGAGCTGCTGCGGCTGCTGCTGATTGCTGACGATGATTCTATGAGTGTATTTTTGTTATTTAATTTGATATTTCCTCAATTGAGTGGCCCGACATTGCCACTAGTCACAGTTGACCACAGATAAGTGTACGCTATGCTGGTTTACCGCACTGCGAATGTATTTAATTTTATTCACTGTCAATCAAAGAATTGTAATTGCATTCACAATAAACGCCCACAATGAGCAGGGGTGCGCGCGCGCGCTTTCGCGCGCTGACGCAGCGAACGGGAGTGGGGGCGCCACAATGGCCACTCACTGTGGTTGCCAGACAGCTGGACGCCTGCAATTATACGTGTACACACAGTTTGGCAAAGGTCAGCGCCAGTGTGCGGAAATGGCAGCATAAGCCAAATAACATTCACAATGGTCTGCAGTCGAATCGATTGGCAAAAAAACAACAAAAACTTGTCGATTACAGCATTTACATGCGACTGCAATGCAGTTGGCGTTAAGCAGCAGCAACAACAACAAAGGTGAGCATTGTGTGTAATCGCAAAAGTAAGCATCAGAAATGTAAAATGACAAATTCATATGCAAATGTCAATGAACCTGCGACAGTTGCACAAATGCATATTTAAGCATATATGTATGTATGTATGTACATAACATGATGCATGTTGGACCCCTCGCTCTACATGCAGACAGGAAGTGGTACAAAGGCCGCTGCAGTTTATCCTTAAATGTGCAACAACAACCCCTTTGCGAAAGAGTTCGGGGCTGGGTTTATGCTTCAGTGATAATGGGTGGTGACTGTGTGGTTTAATTAAAAGCTTTTCGCCGCAGTTTGCCATGATATGCTGATTGTGGGGCCCACGCACGGCCCGACAAAACAACCCTCCCTCAAATTGTAAAGTGCGTGTAACTGATTTTGCGTTTGTGCGTGTTCTTTTTTGCTGTACATGTTGCCATGAACCCAATTTGTAAGCAGAGCGAGACATGGCATTGACATCGTTGCTAGTGATGAGCGTGCTTTTGAGCGACATATCGCTTATCGACTTAAGATTTTAGAACCCCAAATTCAATGTGTATAACTGTACTTAACGCATTGAGATGCATTTCAGTAGTATGGTATGGTAATATGGAGAACCAGAGCGGAGCCTCAGCCTAGGTATGAAGCTTTTTCGTTTCTTTTCATTTTACAAGAAAGCACGACGAAAGGCCCATCTCTAAATATCCCCGTCTGAGCTAGCATGCAAATGTGGTTTGTTTATGTATTTTCTGTGTGAACTCATTTAAGTTAAATATGCAATAAGCCAAATTGCAAAATGGACAATGGAGAAGGGAGAAGGAGATGGTTGGTGGTGGTTGCTTCTCTAGCTTAAGGATTTGGAGCTTTATCAGCAGTAGACAGACGCCCGCCCAGACGACGCGCTGCCCCTACGCCAGCCATTGGCTGATTTATGTATATTTATCACTATATGTGAGAAATTTTTGCCAGACTTGGTGCGTCGCACATAAAAACTAAAATCAATATCATGAAGTTGTGAGCGTCTGGTATTTATCGCCCGGGTCTGCTGCTGCCCCCGGAAAAGCGTGCGGAAAATGGCGCATCCAAAATAAAAGCCCGGAAACTGAAAATCAAGCAATATCAACAAATAATTACGACGCTATAAGAAAACAAAATAAAGAAACAACATTACATATTGCGTGTCCGATTAGCGCTGAGAGCTGCGCTGGGCAAATGAGGTTTCCTCTTCGTTTTTATACCCTGTAGCCAATTGAAAAATGGGGCAAGATGGGGCATATTGGTTATGTGTATAT
The DNA here is from genome assembly GCA_037075305.1 of Drosophila kanekoi. Taxonomy (NCBI): domain Eukaryota; kingdom Metazoa; phylum Arthropoda; class Insecta; order Diptera; family Drosophilidae; genus Drosophila; species Drosophila kanekoi. The sequence continues at coordinate 4,055,963 of JBAMCE010000678.1, forward strand.
GTAGGTAACACAAAGAAGTTGGCAAAAAGTAACCCAGATTTAATTATCTGCCAGGTTTTTGTAATGAAAATCCCTTTATCTTATCTTCCCTTTACATATTTGAAAAATAACATATTTTCTATGTACATTCTTGATTTTTTAAAAACTTTACTTTAGTCGAACAATATAAAAGTTATTTAAAAGTGAATATTGAGAATCGAACTTGGAAAAAGAAAAGTGCTTTCAATCATGTTTACCCAGATGAAGCGAATAACAATTTTGTGCTGCATGCCTGTTTACAGGGTATTTGTCAGTCAGGCAGCCTCGACTGCAGCACTCTTGTTAGCTTTCATCTTCTTTCGTATAGTATAAACAATAACAATTACAAATTCATATCTGTTTAAGCACAATTGGGCCGTGCAGAGCGCCTCGAAAGTTATCGGCTCTAGGAAATGAAGATACCCTGCTTTTTTCTTTGATTTTTATTTGTGCCCAGCCCATATGACGTTTGTTTTCGGGAAATTGTTTATACAATTTGCAATAAGTTATTATTGGTTTATTTGTTTATCTGCCGGCGGACTCGCTGAATCAGTAGCGATTTCTTTATAAAACAATGCCGCGTGACTCAGTAGAACATTTACTTGACGCGATGTTTTCAAGTTTGTGCGGTAAATTTACAAAATTAGCGCATATATTCATGAGGGGAAGGGTCGAGAGAGGGGTAGGGGAGGGGAGGAGGTTGCCCGACTCGAAATGCCAAAAGCTGCGCAGACGCCGCAGCCGGTTATTGTTTTTGTTAGCTTTGACAACAACCTGAAAGAGCACGTGAAGATGTCGTTTGGCATTTAGTAGGGAGTGAGGGGGGAAGAGTGGTGAGGGGGGGGGGGGCTGGTTGCACAAAACTTGACTTGGAAGATAATGCCTGAGAAACTGGAAACCAGTTCGATAATTGAAATGCACATGAAATTCAACAACTGCTGCAAGTTGAGCTGTATCGGAAATTCTTATAAAGCATTCAAAATCTTCTTTAAAGCTAACCTAACTTTCACAGTTGTGCAAAACAACTCAAATGGATTCAAATCGCAACACGGAAAACGGGTGAAACTGTCGCTCTATTTATCTCTCTATTTATTTATCTATCTTTATATGAATTAAATTCTTAAACTTTATATATATATAAAAAAATGCACTTAAGTTGCGCTTTATCAACATGGAGTTTCATTTAAAACTGAAATTCACGATCGGAAAATGGGTGAAAATGAAAATTTTTGAATTTGCAAAGTATTTGCTTCGCATTTAAGTTATTTATTTAAAATTTCGAATATTTGTGATTCAATTTTAGGTTTTTAATACTTTTGTATGAACAAATAGTCTAGTTGGAAATTGATTTGCAAATAAAAATCCACTCTAAAATCAACGTATTTTAATTTGTTATTGTTCACAGCGTTTAAGATTCTAGGAAAAACAAAGTTGGCACAGGTCAAACTGGTTTAGGCCAGATGGGTTATACCAGGCATAATTTGAACTTGATCGTTGCCCTGCTGATCATCATCATGCCCATCTTTAAGCCCTATAAACTATAGTCTATTCTAAATTCCCCTCGTTACATTACATGTACACAGTATACCCTGTATTGAAACGCAAGCATATTTCGCTTGGCGTCTTGAGCAATTGCCAGACATTGAGGAGCTGCCATTTGGGCTGGGGCCCTGCCCGATTTCATTTTCAAGGCACGTTCGTTTGTTTTTGTTTTTCGTGTCTCGTCTTACAAATATTTCATTTTGACAATGTGCCAAGCGCCGATTTGCCCGCCGAGTGACCCAATTAGCCCCACAGTGATTCACAGCAGCTCTTTTCTTTATTTTCAAATAGGATTCACAGGATTCTCGCTGCGTGTCTTGTTTTCCCAGTTAGTTAGAAGAACCGCTCCAATTGGATGCTAATGGAAAGCACACACACAATTTGATTACCTGCTGGTCTGTCTGTGTGTGCACAGTGCAGCCCAGCTGCTAATTGCCAGGTAAATTTGATTACCTGTTAGCCTGTGAGTACTGTACAGTGTTGTCCTGTTAGCCTTTTTATGGCCATATCCATATTCATATAGTTATATTTGTAATCAAAGTACATTCATATTACTTTATAAATAATACTACAGTTAATTACCAACAAAAAAAAGCGTGATTTAAATTGAATTCGTCACTCAATTTAGTTGATTTATGCAGTTAATCTTTTGATTAAATACAGCTAATTAAGCTTTCCAACACTGGTTTCGTGCTCGACACCTGCAGCTGATTCGTTGAGGTTTAACGTTAAGCGCTGAATCAGCTGCCTGTTCCGAGAAATGTAGCCGGTGGAGCGAGCGAGGGGGGAGAGAGAGAGAGAGAGAGGAGAAGGAGCAGACGCTGATTGTTTTTCTATGCAAAGCACAAATAGCGGGCGCAGAAGCCAAATTTGGATGAGCTGAGATAAGTTATCAAAAGCGACGTGCCAAGTGTCTGTCCAAGCAGAGTACGCTGTATATACTCTGTATATATGTTAAATATATATATATATATATACTTATGTTATCAAAATACCTAGGCAGATTTGCTGGCTAAGATTGCGCAACATTTTTAGCGCTTCATTGGACACGGAGAACGCGATCGCTGAACGGATGCAGTAGGGTCTTTGGTAATACGAGAACTGACACCTACAACAAGCCGAAATTTCAAATGCAGCCGACTGCGCTATACCCTGTTTACAGTTTAAGCTCCAGATCTTTAACAAGGAGAGATTTATTTAAGACTCTACAACACTTTTCCAGCTCAATCTTTGACAAGGAGAGATTTATTTAAGACTTTACAACACTATTCCAGCTGCAAGTCCAGCTTAGTCTTTAACAAGGAGGGACTTATTTAAGACTTTACAACACTATTCCAGCTTCAATGCAGACATGTAAGCACAGCAATATACTCGTTTTCAGTTTGTAAACAGAGTATAAACAAGGAAATTCTAGCTATTTGACGAAGTGTCAGACCTGTCGACGGTCGACTCACGTCTGGCAACAGAAAACTGAACCGAAAACTGAAAACCGCAGCTAGACATTTATGAATATGTAATACCCTTAAGTAGCGCACACTTTGACTCATGGCGAACCGAGTCGCGAGGCGCGAGGCGGAATTGAAATCTTAAGCGACGAGTGCAAATGACTGTGACAAAGTCTCAAAGCGTACTTGCTGTGAGTCATGCCCCATTGCACTCGAGAGCGTGGTAAGCGGTGGGAGGGGGCGGGCGTCATGCAATTTAGTTGCCAATTAACCGCAAAAGCTGTGTGCATGGCCTTTTTATTTTTTAGCTAGGTGTCAAGCGGTTATGAGGCTGCAAATTGAGTTTGGCTTAGAAGTAGGCAGTTTGCAAGTAAACAAACACGGCTATACGACCACGAAATACCCTGTATGATAGTTAATTGAGCCAAGAAGGAACTTTCTTTGGTGTAATACAAAAAAATGGATATCCAAAAATGTCCAAGCAAATTCCCATAACATATAAAAGGAAATTTCCCTCAATATTGAAAGAAAAGAAGTTTGGAACTAAGAAATACTATAAAAAAATTGACCAAGATTATAATTAAAAAAAAAAAACAAACATTTTAGAAGATTTTTAAATTTGTAGAAAAAACAAGACAATTATGTTTATAGTATTTTTTTAGTTGATAATCCCCCCATTTTGTAGTTATTTAATGGGTATTAAAATGTACTACATTCTTATAGGGTAGCACTTACGTATTGAATGTCTTCTGATAATCCTTGATTTGCTTGCGCGTAAACTCATGGAATTCGGTGTAGACATTGACCACCTTGAAGGTGCGCGGCACCTCGATGCCCGCCTCCTGGGAGTCCATTATCTCCTGGCGTCGGTTTAAAATGTGCGTCAGCTCCGAGCTGTCCGTTGTTGTTGTTGTTGTTGTGCTATCATCGACACTGCCGTTGCGCGAGGCGGACGAGGCATTCGAGGAGACCGACATATTGTTATTTTTTTTTTTAATTTGGATTACTTTGCGCTGGAATTTTTCAACACCACACCCTGTGCACAGTTCGTTGGTGGCGGCGGCGGCGGCGGGGACAGGCGAGGATGTAAGGATACACACACACACGCACACAAAAGGGCTCGAAACAAGTGCAGTCACGCCTACACAAACCTTACTAGTTCGCTAGCTGGCAATTGACTTGAACAGTAGCAATTAAATGCGTTGTCAATTGTTGTTATTAACAATAAGATGCGCGCGCAAATACCGGTGCAAAGTTGTGCGGGTTTGGTTTATAACTGAGTAACTTTGGTTTTTTAATAAAGCGCGCAAAACGTCCAAAGCACACGAAGTCGCCTATACGAATGGAAAGGCAAAGCGAGCGAGCGAGACGCATACGAGCGTAGCAAGAGTCGATTGTGAACGTTTCCGACAGATGTGGCAAGGCCGGCAGCGCTCACAGCCGAATGGCAAACAGCTGTTTTAGCTGTGTCTGGCAAGGCACACACACGTTGACGTGTACCTGGCAAAAATCAATTACAATTTTTACACATAGAGACTAGCTACATTTTTCGCTGTAGATTATTTAAACAAACTTGCTGCATTTGATATTTAGAAGTAAACGTCAAAATGGGCAGCAAATTCTTGAATAAATTACTGCTAATTGCGGGCTTTGCCAGCTTGGCGCACGCCGCTTTCTCCGCCGCACACCGTAAGTGAAAATTGATGTCAACCTTTGCTCAGACTGAGAATTAATTTAAATATAATTCCTATTTATAACAGATCGCACCTATTTGCGGCTGACAGAGCAGGAGTGGAGCAGTCTGCCGCTAGATGTGAGTATATAAGTTGTAGTTTTGTGCCCTAACTAAAAATTAAATCTTCACAGATTATACTGCAAACGGTCATCAGCCTTGTGCTGGTCATTTACAATATTATCCAAATTGTGGGCAACTTTAAGGAGATACGCGCCACCGTGGACATGCAGCAGAGAACCTGGGATACGCTGGGAAACTTTCCATCATTTTATATGTTCAATCATCGCGGTCGCGCTCTAAGTCCCGGCTACAAGCCGCCGGAGCTGAATGAGGACGAGTAGCTACATCAACTATAATTTCATTTAAAGCCGGCTTACAACATGTCTAGTTTAATGCAGTTAGTTGATAAATTATGCTAAACCAACCAAAAATATTTGTTATAGTTGTCGCGCCAATGGCTGCCGTTGCCGCCGATCGCAAGCTTAGCGGCTGCTGCGCCCGCAACTCTTGCCCCGGCGTTTTATTGCAACCGTGACTGTGGCACAGAAGACAGGTCGGTGGATCGCCGCTCCTCAACATGCACTCGTAGTAGAGATGGCCATTGGAGCGACAGCCACGCACGATCAGCTCGCTGTGCTTATCAAAGTATTCCAGGCAGGCGTCCGGCTGATCCGCCGGTTCGTTGGCCAACTGTCTACAGGGCAGCGCATTATGTCCGCGTGCCACCTCATCGCAATTCACGCACTGATGGCACCACAGTCGCTGCTCGGGATAGGCGCCGGTGTTGCAGAAGTTGCCCGTACAGCTGCGACAGCTGGCCACCGAAGCGCTGCTGCAGTTAAAATCCGCACGTTGACAGCCACGCTCCGTGGTGCCATTAATGTGGGTAACCATCAGACAAGGTGTTGCGGGCTCATCGCACTGCTCTATGTAAATGTCACCGGGCTGCTCCCAGTTGGCGCACCCGGCCGCATTGTCGCTGCTGCAGCGATAGCAGCGCGTTAAGTCCCGCACATTACAAGCCTCCAGCTCATCGCTGTTCGCGCATTCGTAGCAGTGGAGTATGTGCGGATCGCTGGGCGGTGCACCGCAGCCGCGGCTCACCTGCCAATCGTCATACTCGCAGGCATAGCACGAGGAAGCCTCCGCTGATCCGCACACGCTGCTGCTCAGCGCTGTGGCATTGCTGCGGCACGTTTCCCTATCCGCGGAGCTACAGCTGAGGCAGCGCTGCTGCGGCAGACAGCCGGCGTTGCAGTTGTCGCCCGTAGCACAGGTCTCTAGCTGATCCTGCACTGGCTCCAGCTCTGCCGGCAGCTCTGCAGAGCAGCCGCGCATCACGCGGCTCAGATTGCGATAGGTGTAGCAGAACTGCTGCTGCTCCTGGCCCAACAGCAGCTGCTGCTGGCACTGCTCAAACTGGCTGACATTGCAGCGGCTGCCCAGCTGGAAGAGATCCATCTTGCAGCCGCGTGCCTCACGCGAATCGCAGCGTGCACAGCTCAAGGTCCAGGCGCCTTGTGCATCATTGCAGCCATTAATCTCGCAAAGCTGCGCCGTTGATCCGGCCGTGTGGTTGGCGTCGGAGCTGCAGCCGCGATACCCCAATGCTGCACTCAAGATTTCCGTATAACATTGATCCTGCTCCCGATGATAGAGACAGGGCCGCGGCTTGCCCGCCGGCGCAGCCACGCAGCCTTCGCCCGCGCACTGATGACACTTGAGCCGACCAGGTGGATAGACGCCCGCGTTGCACAGATTGCTCGAACAGCTTTTGGCATAGCTGGCCTGCGTGGTGGGCGTCTCGGCGCCACAGCCCCGATACGTAATCGAGTCCACTGCAAAGGATTACCCAATTGAGATTTGCTTACAATCTGATCCAACTACCCACCAATGGACATGGCACACGTCAGCTCCGAGGCGCACTCCTTGTACGGCAGCAGGCCCACCTCGCCCAGCGTCTGGGCGCACTCGGGCAGCGCAACGGAGTCGCAGTGATAGCAGACAATGGCCCCAACCGGCTGCAGGGCGAGGCCTATGAACGATAATCGCGTTATTGGAAACACATTAGGGGCAACAGTTGGCTTTACTTACAGCCCAGCAACAGGATCAGCAGCTGGTCAATTGGAACGTTCATTTCGGCAGCTGCACTCGAATAAATTACTTTTGTACATTGACAATGCGGAGATCCGTTTTATGGCTTATCACAGGGCATTCAAACAAAGGCCTCTATCAATCCGATAGAGATAAGGATAAGCCGCATTCTGGCGCTCGAGAACAATGGCAATCCATAAATGGGTACAACTTGATATAAATATACTATATATATATTGGAATAATGTGCGATAATACATCCGAAAGCGCATATGCCCAACAATGGGAATGCATTAAATTTAATAGGTATATTCTAACAAAAATCATGCACGAAAAGCAATTCCGCATTGAAATAGGTTAAGTTTTGACAAAGATATTTTGCATTGGAAAATTTTGACATATATCTAAAAGGGATTCTTATAGAAAATATATGAGTTGAGTTTTTAAATGGATTTAAAAAAAAATGTTTTTTAATTTAAAAAAAGTAATAACTTAGGGACTAAGCTTTCCATATGAAAATATGATTAATATGGTAGGATTTTTGACAGAGTTATGACTGAGGGAAATTTCGACCTATGTCCATATGGGATTTTAAAGGAATATAGAAAGTAACATATTGACTGGAATTTTAGTGAACAATATCCTTTCTCATTTTAAACGCAGAGTTAATCTTGAGATCAAAGCACGAACAAAAATACATTCCTCGTAGAAGTTGGCTGAGTTTAGACCGGGTTATGACTGTGGGAAATTTCGACCCATGTCCATATGAGGTTTATTTAGAACATTTTTACTTGATTTCCAGTTAAAAACTGTGTTTCTTAATTTAAATGTAGGCTTAATATGGGGGGCAAAACACGAACAAAAATTATTTTCGCATTTTAATTAGTTGAGTTTTGACCGAGTTCTGACTGTGGGAAATTTCGATCCATGGAATTTTAGGTCAACTTTTTAATTGAATTGTATAATCTAGCCGCATGGATCAGAAGAGAATTTTTAGACGTGCTTGAAATAAGGAAAATGTTATTCTTGCTTTAATAATAGGCATAGGAAAAGGTTGATTGCATTTCGACCTTGCGGCTCGGGCCCAGATGTCAAAGGTCAAATGCAGAATAGACATATCATATGGACACATATAAGCACTTGGTCGGGAAAGCAGGTTTTTAGAAATGCCTAATGTTCACATGATCAATAATTCAGGAGGCTCGCTTTGCGGCCAGGATGAAACGGAGCTGGTTAAAGGTGCGTGAAAAGGGGGCACGGGGCACGGGGCAAGGCGGGGGGTCAGTTAAATGGGTCGAGTGGCATATATCGATTTAATTTAGAGTATGATAATTGCGTGACAATCAGCGACATATGGCCAGCAATTTGTTGGCCTTGCGGCAGTAGCTCGCGCGGCAGCAAAGGAACAGGAACGGACGGACGACAATCGAGAATTTCAGCCAATTTATTTGGTCAATTGGGCTATTTGCAAAGCTCTTCAGGAATTCCGTCCAATCAGCCCATATTTACATCGCGGCTCACTGAAAAATCTGCCAGATCAGCGATGAATGTGAAGCATCTAAGTTGGTTGCTGCTGCTGCTCCTGCGAGGCAGCGCTGCAAAGGAGCTGGATCGGGAGCAGGAGCTGGCACAGGATCAGCATCGGGAGGCATTGGCTATGGATATGGCCACGACGCATATGATGCCCTCATCAGTAGCGGGCGGGCAGCTCGAAAAGTCCTTGGAGCAGGAGGAAACCAAAACTGAAGCGGAGCCGGAAACAGAATCAAGCAAGGCAACGGAAACCAAGACAATGGAACCAGAATCAGAAGCGGGCGAAGCAGGGAAAACCAAGTCAATGGAACAGCAGGATACCAAAAGTAAGCCTGAAGCGGACCAAGAATCGATCAGGCCAAAGGAAAATAAATCAATGGAACAAAAGGAAACGGTAGCTGAACTTAATCCGGAACTAGAAGTGGACACATTCAGGAAAATTGAGTCAATGGAACAGCCGGAAACCGAAACGGAGCCGAGCACGAAACCGGAAACGGAACCAGAATCGATCAAAGCAAGGCAAGCTAAGGCAATGGAAGAGCAGGAAAATCTAACTGAACCGCCAGCGGAGCCCGAGCCGGACAAACCAGAGGCAATAGAGTCAGCGGAGCAGCAAGGGGATAAGAATGAAGCCGAACCGGAACCAGAATCGAACAAGGCAAGCGACGCCAAGGCAATGGAAGAGCACATAAAAACAACCGAAACGCCAGCGGAACCGGAGACGAAGCCTGAAGCCAACAAAGCAGCTCAGTCAGCCGAAACCACACACTCTATGGACTATCAGGATGATGCAGCAGCGCCGCAAGAGGCGACTACCACAGAGACGCCAGCTCCAACGACGCCAGCTCCAACGACGCCAGCTCTAACGACGCCAGCTCCAACGACGACAGTTCCAACGACGCCAGCTCCAACGACGACAGCTCCAACGACGACAGCTGCAACGACGACAGCTCCGCCTGCCGTGAAGCAAGTGAATCTCACGCTACCCCTGTTGCCCAACAGCTGCTTCAGCTGCTCCAGCTATCGGAATGGCAGCTGTCTGCGACAGCCCGCGGAGCGGCAACAGTGTCCGGCTAATGGCAAACGCTTTGGATGTTATACGCTGTTCAAACGTAAGTGAAATAGAGAAATACAATGGAAGCCAGGCGTGGTTTCGCTTGTCTACAACTCTTAAGTCAGGCTCGAAAGATAAATTTTAGTAACAATTTTGAAGTATGTTTTTTCTTAATTTCAATGCGCTCTTGCTTCAGTTTAACTAAGAAAATTAATTCCTAGGACGCTTTGAGCATGCTTGGTTCAGTGTTAAGAAGCGCGACTCAAGAACGAAAAGCTCCCGGTTCGAGACCGGAATGTGCACCTATTCGCTCAATTCTTTTCGCAGTGCATTTATATTTATTTTTTCTTTTTATATTACTTTTTCTAAAGTCTCTTTGCTTAATTCAATTGCTAATCTAATTATTTCTTCCCTTGTCCAGGTGACACACAGCTGATCATGCGCGGCTGCACGTCGGACCTGACCGAGGAGGGTGACAAATATTGCCGCCTGGAAACGGAGCTCTGCAAGCTGTGCACCGGTCCACTCTGTAACAAGGACCTGGCTGCATTGGCCGGCGCAGCCCCGATCCTGGGCAGCCTAACCATCTTGTTGCTATGCCTTATAGCTACATTGGCTCAAGTCTAAAAGCTCGGCTGGAGTCGCTTTTCAAGCGTTTACCAATATTTTTCATGTAACATTTTTATTACTTGGAAGTTAATACGTTTGTTTTATTTATTTTCGTTGCTTATCTAATCGTTCATAATGAATGTTTCCTTTGAATTCATTCTCAAAAAGTTAAGAGACTTTAGAGATAAGAAATAGAAAAATGGGCATGTAGGCTTATAGGCATATCTATAGAATATTTTAGATGTTTCCCAAGTTTCCCGATAAATATGTTCAAATTGTTCAAATTCTGTTGATTTTGTTTAAGAGCCATAAAAATGATTGCATTCCGTTTAAGGTAACAATATTTTTTCTATATTCTTAAGTTTATTTTCTTTTTCTTCAAATAAAAATTAAAATTTTTAGCCAATTTTGCAATTAATTTTTGTGTTTTGCGCAACTTTTAAGCTAGTGTTGGGTAATTCTGAAAGTCTTGAAACAAAACTAGCTAAACTAGAATACCCTGTAAAAATGCTTAAGCAACTTTCAGCAAGTGTTGGGTAATTTTGAAAGTTTTTAAATAAAAAAGCTAAACTAGAATACCCTGTAAAAATGTTTTAACAAGCAAATCTTCTCATTACTCTTCTCGAGTAGGAAACCCTTTTCCTACATCTTATACCCTCTACTGTTGCATTTCTACCATGTAGTCCATCACAATACCCTCTATGAATGGAACAACAATCGCTTCAATAATCTCTTGTTGATATAGATAAGCACCCAATTATCTATTATCTATTATTGATAACGAAAACTTTGGCGAACAACAAGCTAATAAAGTATTTGCAATTGCTGAAAGTATTTAATCAAATTATGAAACTAATATTTTCTGGACAATTTGCCTTTTAAACAAATCCCAAATAAATTGATCAAGTATGATAATTATTTATAATTTGCACGACAATTAAAAATGGAAATATACAATTTAAATGCTTTTTATTATTTATCATATTTGTAATTGATTTCTCAAGCGTTTGTCCAATCTTTCCAAAAACTTTCTTTAAGAGTTTTTCTTTGGTTTTTTTTTTGGCTTTGGGGTGGGGTGGGGGAAGGAGTCTATTATTAATAAGTGTAATGACTCACAAAACTGGCTGATTACATATGGTATATATATATATTTTGTTTGTTTGTCATAGTTTTAGATAGCGTTTGGGGTATGTACAATTAGTTAAGATAGGGTTTGCTTTAAGTTTTCTTCTTTACACATATTTGCTCACAACGAAGATCAGTCCGAGCAGACCGAGGCCCATGTGCTGCAACGTGCCGGCTCCATTATAGTTTTTGGTGTTGCATCCCTTGGTGTCACACGCCTGGCAGCGGGCGTCGTCCGTGGATGTGCATTGGAATTTCATCAGGGGAGTCGCATCAGCGAGGCAGCCGCGCACCACGACCCCATCTATAAAGGTGGAAAGTTGCCTTTTATATCAATCTTCGCTATGTGTGTGCCTACACTGAGAGAATAAATCCTCTATCCCTATATCTGTGAGAGTTTCTCTGATTGTATCTCTAAGTGGGTGTATCTTTGTGAGTATCTCCAAGTCTTGACTTCTTAGTGTATTCTGAGAGTATTCCTAAATGACATCCTGAATGTTTCCCTCAGTGTATCTCTATGTATGTATACCTATGAGAGTCTCTAGGAGAGTATCTCTAGGTGCATCCCTCTGAGTGTATCTTTGTGTGCATCTTCGAGTGTATCTCTAAGTGTATTCCTGTTTCTCTGAGAGTTTCTCTGAGTGTATTTCCAAGAATATGTCTGAGTGTATATATAAGTAAATCCCCCTAAATGTACTCCTGCGTGTATTTATGATTGTATCTCCAAGTGTATCCCTGACTGTATCTATGAGATACACCCTGAGTATATCGCTGAGATACTTTCTGAATATATCTCTAAGAGTATTCCTGAATAGTTTATCTGTAAAGCATTTCCAAATGTATCTCTGAGTGAATCTCTGAGTATATTCCCCTGAGTATAACTCTGAGTGCATCTTTGTATCTTTCATTGAATGTCACTTCGACTTTATGTATCTCAAATGGAAACCCTTCCCGTATTTACTTCTGAGTACATGAGCTGGGTATATTTCTAAGATGTGTCTATGAACGTGTTACTCACTCCACTCTCCTTCGAAGCATTTCTTTGCATACTCGCCCGTCTGGCTGGCAACTGGGCACACTTCGATTCCGACTTCCGCAGCGCGACAGGGCGCATAGTTGTCGCTGCGGCAGATGAGGCAACCGAATCCGGCAACCTGAATGTTGCAGCCGGTGCCCGAGCACGATTCACAGCTGGTCGATGTGTTGCATGCCTCGGTCAGCTCGTTGGTGCAGCCACGTGACACGGTGCCATCGTCGCCCGTTTTGGTGTAGCAGCTGACTACGCTTTCTGTGTAGTTCGAAGCTGGGCAGGCCACGGCCTTATCCGCCGCCTGGGCCTCGGCGCAGGTGGTTTTGTCGCTGCACTTAACGCAGTTGCCCAGGACACGCTCGTAGGGGCCATTGTTGCAGCCGTTCTCATTGTCGCAAAAGACGCAGCTGGCATCGGGCGTGGCGCCCGCGCACTTGTTGCTGGTGCTCGCATCGTTCTGGCAGCCACGCTGCATGGCCGTCGCGCTGCTGCCAATCATATAACACTTCTGCGCCTCCGCCTGGTAGATGCCGCAGGGCATCAGCACGGTCGCATTGTCCAGCGTCTGGCAGTTGGCCCCATTGCACTGGTAGCACAGCTTTCGATCTGCCGGATAGATGCCCACATTGCAGTTGTCCGTTTTGCATGCACTGCAATTGGCATCTCCGGCCGCACATTCGCCACAGCCCCGGGTCAAGGTGCCACTCGTCGTCAACTGATTGACGCACTGCTGTGCGCTGGTCGAGCACAGCTGCAGGGTTGTGCCCGTCGCCGTCTGGGATGTGGCGCATTGCGGCTGGGTGCCATCGCACTGTTTGCACACCAGATTCGCGTTGCAGTTGTCCGTGTCGCAGGTCAAGCAGTTGGCACCTGTACAGGCTGCATCCGTGAAACAGCCGCGCGTTACAGCTCCGCTGTCATCTGGAAGGGGCATGGCAAGAGTGGGGATAAGTCGCTTTCAATATAATCACAATCACGAGCAAGTAAGCATATCTAAGGCATGCCGAAGACTTAATACCCTTTTGTCGATATATATATACCTGATACAGAAATCACAATATTTTGCCATATAAGAAACTACTTTAAAGCCGATCTTTCCTATGGCTATGTTGATAGGGTTTTACATATATATGTGGATGGACGGAACACAACGGAACCAACTATTCGACCGATCTCTCATATAGTGCTCCGATCCTGTACTTAAACAATAGAAAGGCGGAACTATGTAAAGTTTCAAGACGAAAGCTTTGAAACCAAGTTCGCATAGAATTAGACAGACGGACAATGATCAGCAGCAAGATCTAGAATATACATACATATATACTTTATGGATTGGGAGATTGGGAAACCATTGGGAAAGAGGAGTTTTGAAAACGATCAATCATGCACAATGTACCCAGTATTTGGTGTAATATTATATCACAGTGTACGCTTGTGCAACGAAAAACTCAAGAAATTCGCACAGTGTACGACTTGTCAATGCGAAGTCGTTTTTTCTTCACAACGTAGCCTAATGCCCAATAATGAGTTATTGCTATCGGCTCTTGAGCACCTTGCTTAGCTGCCCGGAGATAGGCACAATAATGAACTTAGCCCAATAAAGAACCTGGCTAAGACTTATCTACAACTGTTTGGCCGTGTTCTTCTGAGTGTGTGTGTGTGTGTGTGTGTGTGTGTACATATTTACATGCGTAATTCGAGTGAGTCATATGACACCTGGCGAAACAGACTCTTACCTGATTTGGCAAAACACTTCGTTACGCCCTCGCCGCAGGCGGTGGGCGTGGTCGAGCCCGTGGTAGCGCAATCTGCAATGAAATTTTATTTTAATATACATACATATTAGCTTATTGGGCATTCGACTTACTCAGCGCCTGGCAGCCGAATTGGCCAATTGCGATAAGCGTGGCTATCAAAATGCACACTCGTTGGCTCCGCATGTTGCAACTGGATTAGTTTTTCTTTACTTTATGTTATGTTGTTTTCGATTAAGGTAAACCTCCGTTTGCCTCGACTACTGCTGGTTAACTGGCCCTGCTTTTTCCAGTTGGCCGCTGGCCGTGCGGTTTCCTATCAATTCCATTTCAACACATTCGAAATTTTTTGTTATCTTCCATTGTTCTGTTTGTTCTAATAACTGATAAAGGCGATAAAAATATACATATATGGCTAGCAACGAGCTTTTTTCGCAAAATCATTTTCAAAGAAATTAAAGTTCGCGCGGCACCGCGAGAGAGAGAGAGAGAGAGAGAGAGAGGGAGAGAGGGAGAGGGGGGGAGATAGAGTGAAAGAGAGAGATTTTCGTAGTCAGTTTGGTTTGTGCACGAGCTAAAAGCTTTGAGCTTTTGAAATAATGGTTTCTTGTGCTTTTGGCCATGAGCTTTTTAAGTATTATGGAGCTTTAAGCAGCAAACAATTTAAATAAACGTTATATGAGGCGTTTGTGAGCGTAAATTCAGTTGTTTCTGACGGAAATTAAGTGCCAATAGTCTGGAATGGAAATCTTCTTTATAAAGTGTAGCTTTACGGCTTCAGAGATTATTCCAAATTGCAGCTAAAGGTTACATTTTGTTGTTGTTGTTGTTCTTCTTCTTGTTGTTTCCGGAAATTCCACCCGCAAGTGTGGAAAAACCGCGAAAAACGTTTGTATAAAACATTTGTTGTTTACCGTCCGAACGGTTTAAGACTCATTTTCAAAGATCTTTGAGAAAACTTATTTTTGGCTTTGTGGGCTAGATCACAGCTAAAGTCCTATATATAGAGACAATATATCTAAGCAATCAAATTGTGTATTTCAGTAATTGTTAATTAATTGAACATTAGATTTAATTCGCACATTAGAATAATTTATGAGCTCCACTTTAAACTAAGTACTTTTTCTTGCGATAATCGAATGTTTTAAATTTAGTTAAGATTAGACAAGAATTCATATGAAAACAATCAAACAAAGGTCAAATTATAGATAGTTAAGTATCTCTTTCATACTTAACTATCTGGAATTGCATTTAAGTATTTTCTATCTATGCATTTCCCGCCTAACTATTTGGAATTCATCTTTGTTTATAAAGTGATTCACATAAATATATCTTCTAGCCGACATTCGACTGCAATAGCTGCATTCAAAAGTCGAGAACTATAAATTTATGACGCGGATGCAATATGGTTGCAGAGAATATTGTCAAATACTTGGGTGTTATGTACAGAAATACAATATATCTGATTTATAATCCGCACGAGCTCGAAATGATATGTCCGCGATTAGATAAAGTTCCGTGGAAACGCACCCATTCAAGTGATCTCATGACAATTGGCCATATATCTAAGTATTTATTTACCAAGTGCCGTGATTGCTTTGCACCGCAGCTCGATGCGCTCGGACTATATATCGATATATATATATGAATCCATATTCTGGGAATTGGAATCGAGTGGAACATAAAATATCTTTGTGGGGAGCTTGGCTTTTGTATATAGCTCATTCCTATAAAGTTGGTCTACGCAGATCTTACTTCTGACTAGATAGTCTATGACTATCTTATATAACTTTATGATACCTAATGAAGGACTATCTTAAAGGACTTTCTTCACTTAGCTTAGTGGAACTCCCTTTTGAAGATCTTTTGACTTAATAACATAATACGACCAATAATAAAAAGGAAGACGATCTTCAATTAGCTTAGTGCAAGCCCCTTCGTCTATAAAGATCTAGCTTATGATTAGTTAGTATGATTTGACTTAAACTAAGCTAAATCGTATTCTTAGCAGTTCTTGCATTGAGTAAAAGAAAGATCTAGCTTATGATTAGTTAGTATGCTTTGACTTAAACTAAGCTAAATCGTATTCTTAGCAGTTCTTGCATTGAGTAAAAGCTGTCTTAACTAAAGTTGATATTGTTCTTAGTTTAAGAAGCTTTATAGCTAGATTGTTCTCAGTTAAAGAATCTGAGATGAGAAGAGGCTTTAGGTAAAAGGAAAACAGTTCGATGTACTATACTAGCTATACTTAAAATATATGCATAATTTCAAATTGCGATTACACAGCGAAAAAAGAAGAATGAACTTCAACCTACAAGCACATGAATCAAGGTCGTGTCTACTAGATATAGATATTAGATATAAGAAATATTTGATTTAGTTTATCAGATAGCATATTTTAATTTCCCTTTTAAGACTTCAAGAATTGCGAATTCTTGATAAAGTGAAATTGAATTGAAACGAATTCGCTTCAGTGTATTTATATATATGTATATCAAATCGTAGAAAGCGGTTGACAACTGTTCGATTTGAGACATTTTGCAGGTTGGTTTCCATAATTTTCCCCAGGTTTTATTGCATTATTGAACAGCGAAAGAACTCGAATTCTGTTGGTTTTATCTCAAAAGACAATAAACTATTAACGACTTTTAAATTGGCTTTGATTTGTTTATCAGCTGATATCTTTGCCAAAGTTGAGAAACAACAAGACAATATTTTCGACAATATTTTCGACAATTTTTGATTTAATATATAATTCCAGTTTTACAATTTCTTCTTGAATTTCGTAGCGAGTACAAATCACTTAGCGGCAAATAGGCATATATAATATATATATATATAGATATAGTATAATACAAAGTGAACATTGCGAATGCTCTAGAAGAGGCTCCTCAAGCCGAGGCCCAGCAGGAGCAGCAGCGCCGCCAAGGACATGCGCAGACTGGCGCTGCCATTGCAGTTATCCGTTTGACAGACATCGCAGAGATCATTGACCGACTCCTGCGGCAGGTCGACCTTCTCACGCACCGCCTGGCAGCCGGATTGACCCTCGGGTATCCAGACACAGCCGCGCTGGATCTCTGTTCGAATGGAAGAAAACGGAAACGCTCAAATGAAATACACTGTTCAACAGGGTATATTGGTTTTTGTGCCATGCTCTAGAGTCATTAGGCTTCGGATATATACGAGCTTCAGCTCTTTTAAAGATCAGAAATCAGTCCTAAATATTGTTTTCATTTTGTCAACTGTCGCAGTTTAACAGTCACTAATACAGTTTTAAAGTCATTGTCAGCTAGTTGAAGGGATAGATAAATGCAGATCTAGAAAGTTTGTACAACAATTTTTGTCCATTAAAACTCAAATGTGAATATTTCCTTAGGTCACAGTTTGAAAGTCACTGTTCGGGGTCACCAGAGAGCCATTTGAGAGTCACCAGAAGACTTAGCAGCTGAAGCAAAGTATACCCTAGTTATTTTAAGAAATTGTATGCTAGAACTACTTTAAATAGAGCATCGCCCAGTCGTTAGGACCCGATTGGAACCTCCTCGTTTGTGGCACACCTGGATTACTTTGACGCTACTCACCGCCGTCCTTCTCGATGCTGTAGCAGGCCGATGTACGGTAATTGGTGGCGCGTCCGTTGAGCTCGTAGGAGCGATAGTTGCGTATCAGCTGGTCGGCTGCCTGGGCAGCCAGGGAGCGGCGAGCGCGACCGGAGCGTATGCCGCCGGGTAATGCCGCCTGTTGCAGGGCGAACTGAATATTCTCCAATTTGCCAGGATCCACGACACTTGGACTTGGGAGCTCCGTGCTTTCCGATGGCTTTGCTGATGTGGATTCGGTTGGTTCATTGGATTCTGGTGATGCGGATGTTGAAGATTCTGTTGATCCAGGTGTGGTCTCGGAGGATCCTGTTGACGCCGCTGTTGACGATTCTGTGGACCCCGATGAAGAATCTGATGTGGAATCTGATGTGGACTCTGATGTGGACTCTGATGTTGAATCGGATGTGGACTCTGATGTGGACTCTGATGTAGAATCAGATGTAGAACCTGAACTGGAGTCCGATGTGGGGCCTGACGAGGAATCGGATGTGGAATCTGATGTGGAATCTGATGTGGAGCCTGATGACGAATCTGATGTGGAATCGGATGTGGATTCTGATGTAGGTTCTGATGTAGATTCTGATGAAGCTTCTGTCGTCGAGTCTGTGGTTCCGCTGGATTCCGATGGCTCTTCTGATGTCGACTCCGTAGTTCCTGTCGATTCCGATGGCCCTTCTGTTGTGGTCTCTGTGGTTTCCGTGCTAGATTCTGATGTGTTATCTGTTGTGGTATCTGATTGATCTGTCGTTGTTGGCTCTGTGGCTGGCGGCTCCACTGTAGGGCCTGGCGACGCTGTGGATTCTCCCGTCGACGTGTCCGGCAAACTTTCAGTCGTGGTACCTTCGGTTGTATCTTCCGTTGTACCTTCCGTTGTTACTGTGGATGTCGGATCATCCAAATTGCAACTAACTATCTTCGTATCGTCCAGATCCTCGCACTCGGATCCGATGCATTCGTAGCACTTGAGCGCATTTGCTGTAAATATTTATAAAGTAACGTAGATAAAAATGTGTTTCATATAAAAAAACAAACTCGACTCGACAATTACACTGATTGATATGGATCGAATGGCGAGGCATGTGTGTTCTGTATGTAATGCAGCAAATTGACGATAACATAACAAAGATTTTTGTAGCTCGTAGTCTGTAGGGCTTTACACTGAGAGAAAACCAACGCTCTGGTCTTGAATGTTACTAAAGCAAGTCTGTCTGCTGCATTCCCGATTCGAAAGTTGACTTTTATTGTTACAAGAAAAAGTGGGAAATATCTTGAGCAAATCAGCATATAATTCTTTTCTCAAGCTTCTTATAGCTTAGCAAACAGGCCTCAAATTTTGGTATTAGTTTAATAACTGAGTACTTAAAGTTTTCTCTGAGTGTACTTGTAAAGCTTATTGTAGCTCGCGCAGATGATGCAATAAATGAATGAAATAAAGAGTTGTCATAAATTCAAATCAATCATTAAAAACTTGTTGATAGCTGGAAAATATGTTAAACTCTCCCTAAGAGAACAGGGGCCTTTCGATAAGGTGTCCTGGTTCTTGAAAGTCGATAATAGTTCACGAGGCCGAAACATTTTTACGGCATGCGTAATACGAAATGCGAACTAATTACAATAATGGGCATTGGCCCTGGTCTGTATTTTATTTTTGTTTTAATTTTTTGTTCTTTTCTCTGAATTGAGTACAACATGCTGATAAGGTGTGCGTGCGTGTGTGTGTGTGTGTGTGTGTGTGTGTGTGTGTGTGTGTGTGTGTGTGTGTGTGTGTGTGTGTGGGTGTGAGTGTGGGTGTGTGTGCCCTGGTACAACTATCGTAGTTAGTTCACAAGACACTAAAGAAATGAAATCGATCGATCTGATATTTTATTTTCATTCCCTTTTTTTTTGGGTTTTTTCTTAACTTTGATTGATTGAAAGAGACGTGTTGCACTTTTTTTAAGATATATTTTATTTTTTTTGCTCTTTTTTCTTAGTCAATTCATCAAAATTATGATTTGTATTTGCTGATATGGTTTAATTGTGGCTTTTCACTTTGTTTTAACGAATATTGATGATTGCATAAATCGTTAATGATTTGTGCGCGTTTTGTGCGCGTTTTTAAACGCGCCTAAATCGCTGGCTCACCTGGCCAAAGGGCAGCGCACACGCACAGGCAAAATATGACGAGGCTTATTGAACGCATTTTCGTTATGTTATGCCTAAAAGGATATTTTAGTTAAGGATCACTTGTTGGCAATGGACGCGAGATCGTTCGATCGCGCGCAGGAAAGAACTGTAGACAACAGCACGGCTCGACTCTCGAATGCAAACTACCAATTAAATATATTGTTAACATGGCTTTTTTTTATCACTTGGCACCGGGCCCGATACTCATGGGCTGGTCGGGTCGGGCCAATGGCACTGATAAGGCGCCACAGTCAAAGCTCCGCTAACCGACCATTTGGTACAGCTTATTTATTAGCCATTTCCTATCTCTTTGCTAATGGTACGCACATTGTGCATAGCAAATAACATTGCAAAGAAATCGCAAAGTTGCACATTTTTATTGGTCCCAAGTTTCTAAGTACTCATTTTTATTGGATACTTGTTTTTCCTATAACCATTTTAATACCAGCAAGACGATTTGGCAACAGTTAGGATCTGGTTCAATTCCGTTATTTACTTTACCTTGAAACGAACCTTGAACCGAATCCGTTGGCGAAAGGTAACATGTAACATGGTTAAGCAATAGTTCAGATCTGGTTCACTTTGCTGTTATTGTGAGCCGATCCTAAGATCTGGTTCATTATCGGAGTTTCGTTTTTCGCTACTGTGAACCGTCCTTGAACCGACAAGATTAAGGAATAGTTAAGATCTGGTTCAATTCTGGAACTGACTTTCCAGTTACCGTTAACCGAACTTTTAGGAATAGTTAAGATCTGGTTCAATTTCGAACTTTCTTTCCTGTTACTGTTAACGGAACCTTTGGGAATAGTTAAGATCTGGTTCAATTGCGGAACTTACTTTCCAGTTACTGTTAACCGAACCTTTAGGAATAGTTAAGATCTGGTTCAATTGCGGAACTTACTTTCCAGTTACTGTTAACGGAACTTTTAGGAATAGTTAAGATATGGTTTAGTTGCGGAACTTACTTTCCAGTTACTCTTAACGGAACCTTTAGGAATAGTTAAGATCTGGTTGATTTCTGATACTTAATTTTCTCTTACTGTGAACCGAACCATGAACCAATCGGTTGGCTATAAGAACAGCTGAACCTGAACCTGAAAAGTATCATTCTGATTATTAAGAAATTTAAGGATTGAACTCTCATTGTGAAGTTCCCCAACTTTCATTATCATAGGTAAGATTTCTATTCTTCCTTTATTTGATATCTAGCTGTGATCGGTTCGCTCTAGAGAGCTTTCACTGTGGCTATTGAGTTTTAGGACCCATTCTGAACGTTGATAAAATCGACTCTGGTGGTGCTGCTGCTGCCGCTGATAGGGAGATTGCGATTTGCAGGCGTTTTTTATTGAGTATCGCTTTTGGTATTGCTTTTAGAACGCACTTCCTCAGGATATGGTTCAATTAGGCCGTAGACCCCAATAAAAATGCCAAGTGTGATAAGCGATGTGTTGAACGTGAGTAGACGGAAATTCTTGGAGCTGGCCACTTGAAATGGCCATTCCGTTGTCCAATGTCTGAGGGAATTTACTAGATCAGCCGCTGGCTTAAATGCTTGACTCTTGAGTTGGCCAATAAATGCAGTTCACACTCAACTAAACATTTCTACAGCCGGTGTAATGGAATCTAATCAGTTCTATCGATTTCTAAGGCATCTAAGCCCAAGGCTAAAGTCGTTTTTAGTGCTTAGATACTAAGTTGGCAAACCTTCGAAAGTAGCCCGTGGAACTGTTTACGGTTACGCCACACGTTGATAAACAAATGATAATATGATATATTATATCTATATATATAGATATGTGTATAGATATATGTACATATATGTATATCACAGACGCGGAATTGTTTTTGTGCATATTTTGGCAAGAATTTTATTGCCGATGATTCACATATTTTTACAGCCGTTTAACAAATGGCCTTTGTCTGCTCAAAGTACACAAGCGAACTCCCAAATTGTTTCATATATTAGCCAAAAAAACGTTTAAAAAGCGGAACATAAAAAAAGTTGAACATATAAACTGGGTAAATCAAGCTAAATATTAGTCTCTGACATAAGAAGGCATTTCCGCATAAAGAAAGCACATACTTTCTAATACATTGCATTCTAATACTAATGTATTAGATTAATGCATTAGATTAATGCATTATCAGCATCTGATGTCGAGTTGAGTTTGAACTAAAACCCGACCAAGATTTCTAAGAAGACATTACCGTATAAAGAAAGCACATACTTTCTAATACTAATGTATTAGCTTAATGCATTAGCTTAATGCATTATCAGCATTTGAAGTCGAGTTGAGCTTGAACTAAAACTCGACCAAGAGTTCTAAGAAGACATTTCCGCATAAAGAAAGCACATACTTTCTAATACTTTACATTCTAATACTAATGTATTAGTTTAATGCATTAGCTTAATGCATTAGCTTAATGCGTTATCAGCATCTGATGTCGAGTTGAGTTTGAACTAAAACTCGACCAAGAGTTCTAAGAAGACATTTCCGCATAAAGAAAGCACATACTTTCTAATACTTTACATTCTAATACTAATGTATTAGTTTAATGCATTAGCTTAATGCATTATCAGCATCTGAAGAAGAGTTCTACAGTTCTGTAAACTAAGTCGGGGACATTTTCAGGTAAAGTTCCCCGTTAAACACAATCTAGAAGAATGTTTTCTGCATTTATCATCGTGCAAAGCAAAGCAAATGATTTTATTATAATGCAAATATAGATAATCCAATTTGCTCAAAAGCAAAAAGAAAAAATAGCACTGAGAAATGGAAAAAAAGTTGTGTTTGGTGATTTTTCTGCTAAGCAATGTCTCTTAACGTTTGTTATCATATCTCAAAAGCAAATTCCCCTTTGAATAAGACATATAAATGAAATACAAGTTGAGGCTTGCGATGCTTATAAGAAAGTATTATTAAAGTATTATTAAAAAAATATTAAAAAAATCCAATTAAAAATGTTTAGAAATAAGTCTAAGTGGGTAAACAGTTCACGTAACATATGCATAAGCTTAAGAAGTTCTCGAAGATGTCGTTTAAATAGTTTTCCTTGATATTCTTGATCTTGCAAATGAACAACTGTCCCGCTGCCCTAGTTATGTATATATGTATATACATACATATATATCTTTGAACAACTCTTCTTTCAACTCTTTACTTATCTAAAGTCAGGCAGACTTTATGAGTTTGCGTTTCAAAGAACTGAAAACTACTTAGGTATCACCTATTCAATATATCTTCTATCACTAAAAAAACTATAGACTTTTATCTACAGGCAAGATAGTTGAAGTTTGGTATACGACACTATAATCTTATGTCCACTTTAAATAAGAAAATTTGCACTTTATTAAAGAGCAGATAAACGAATATAATTTGTATATATATATATATATAATGTATGTATATATAATGTATGTAGACTCTCCCTTTGAGATTAGAATGAAGGTAATTCCTCCCTTACTATAACTTCTGTTCTCTGTGCCTCACAACTAAGTAGTATGTAAATCTACTTAGTAGCTAATACGTGCATTTTATGTTAATTAAATCTATTTCTCAATATCAATGCATAACAATTCTGGTTGAAGTAAGCGCGAGCTGAATAACAGGTATTTGCCTAATCAAGTACACCTCTCCGAAGCACACTTACAGATATAGTTTTTTTGTAATTCACATGGGCCAAATTGTGTTCAAGTCGTTAAATTGCGTTTTTTATTTCATTCAAGTCATGAGAAAATTAAAAGTCCACTCATTGCTAATGAGCGCCCCTTATCGTTCAGGCAGATAACTCATAATTAATGAACACTTTCTCTCACCCTGAACGGCTTATCATGGTCAGCACGTTTCTACATATAGAAATTTATACAGACTTATTGTGAAGCACCATTCAGATGGAAATTATTATCAAATCTCGACAGTTTATGGCGTAAATAAAGTTGGTGGGAAGGTCGCTTTTTCGAGAGATTGTGACACACATTTCTCAGGCCGTTATTGGTCTTATCTGGTCAGATACTTATTTTCAATGTACGTCAATTTTAGAGGTCAGCCCTTGTGTTTGGTACTTTACCCGTTTTATCTGTAAAGCACTTCTAGGAATTTCAGTCATCAAATATCTCTGGACATATCTCGCAAGACATAGACCTATGCAATCGCTACTCATTCATATGCCAGCATATGACCAATTGCCGCCTTAGTTTATGGCTCTCCACTTCGTAGCATGATTTATGCCATGCTGCGCACACTTTTCGCACGCACTGTTTATGAATATAAAAAGAAGCACAAGTTTTATTTGGTTTTTTTTTTTGTTATTTATGAAATCTTATCTTATCTGGGAACTTGGCTCTCGTTGCTTTTGGCCGAGCTGTGTTTGCCCTGGGCAAATTTGCTTAGCATAGTTGGGCCTAAAAGTATGCCTCTTCCGGCTTGATTTGTTGGCACAATGCGGCGTATGCGCAATGGGCGTAACATTGACCCAGAGGCTATATAGCCAAGCGCCTCGAACCAGAACGAAGACCCAAATAATTATCGCTTGGGGACACAATGTATCGAGCTTTATCTGACTTTCTTGAGTGCTTGTTGAGGGGCATGAGGTTTTTTGTTAAGCCCATCCACAGATCTAACTCTGCGTTAAATGTGCTATAAATAGACTTCTCTCAGTTATCAACTATCAGATAAAGATTAAGATTATTTGGATATGACATTTATAACTTGGCTGCAAACTTAATAAAAGTTGTTAGACATTCGGTTCGCGGTTGGAACCAAAGCCTTGCTTTCATGTTCGGTTCTGGAACCTGTTTTTGTTCATCTATGAACCCAGTTCTTGGTTCAAATCTTTTACCTTTCATTCTTTTTAGTTCAATTTACTTTAGTTGAATATATTTACATATTGTTTATGATTAATTAGTTTACTTTTCATATTCGTAGTTGAAAAACTAAGAAATTTTTGAATAGATCAAATTTTTTATAATATATGTTTCGGTTCAGGTTCATGAATTCCGGTTCGACTTCAAAATCCCGCCGTGAATACAGAATAACTTATATTTCTCATGATTCTTTCTGTTTCTTACTGCATTTAACATATATTTAATTTTAATATTGTTTTTCAATATTTTTTCATCAAATCAAAGACATGAAATCGGTTTTCACATCTCGGCAAAGATCTTGAAAATCCTTTAATGTATAAATAGTTTATTACATATCAATTATAATTGTCTTATGCTTCACATTTGGTTAGCTTTAGTTCATATTAAGTTATATATAGGCATATATGTATATATTTCGATATTCGTGTGTGTGGTTGTGTTTGTGTGTGTGTGTGTGTGTCGCTTACAAATTACATAAATTTTCGCTTGTCTTAACAAATGAGAGCAGAGGCGCTTCAAGGGCGTAGGCAGGATTTTGATAAAGGGGCTCGTGTGTCTAGTGGGGGTAGGGGTAAAGGAGGGTTTGTTTAAATTATCTATATTCAAGCTTAGATTGCTACTAGCTCAATAGCTTAAAGTTCAACAAGTGTTATTTGTCTTCTAATAAAGGCAACCCCTGCCCCAGGTGCGCCCATGTAGAGCGCTTCAGTGATTGTCTGTCTGTGTTTGTGTAGGTGTGTGTGTTTGTGTGTGTGTGTTTGTGTGTGTGTACCTTAAACAAATGAGCAATATGTACTAAATAACACCGGGCTGTAGTGGGCGACAATGGAACGGAAGGCGTGTGGAGTTGAAGGTGAGCGGGATGGGGGCGTGGCTGGTGTTCACTCCTCAATTGCGCTGCAGGAGAGCGGCGACCAGGGCAAACATGAGTGTCGCCAGCAACGTTGACTGGAACGTGGATGTGGCACCATTGCAGGCATTCATGCTGCACGGATCACATTTGGCCAGTTTGGTTTCGTTGTTCTGGACCTGCAGCTCCTGGCAGACGGACTGCTCCGGCTCAACACGCGAGCAGCCGCGAATTGTCTGCATCGTATTATTAACTGCGGATTGAACGGGCGGAGTTTTGGTTAGTTTCTGAATCAATCGGAACGGTATCCATATCAACTATACTCACCGGTCTTTTGCACCGTATAGCAGTGGTAGCTGACGCTTGTGTCGATCAGAGCACGACGCTGGCGGATGGCCAGCTCTGTGCTTGTTGTGACAGCAGCTGGGTCGGCATCAGCTGAGCTGGGCACCTGACGCAGCAGATCCTCGGCTGGGGGCGTGGGCACACCGGTTGTCGTCTCCGGTGGTCCCACTGTGGCCGGCGTTGGCATTGGCGCCTCTGTGCTCTCCGTGATCGTTTCGCTGGTCGTATCCAACGCAATGCTGGTGGTCACCGGTTCGCTGGTGGAGCTATCGGTGGTGGTTTCTGGTGGGGTTGTGTGTACGCTACTGCTCGTCGTCGCCTCGTCGGTGGTGAATTCTGTTGCTGTCGTTGGGGTCGTGCTGGTCGTGGTCACGGTCGAGGCCTCGGTGCTGCCGCCCTGATTAAAGAAGTCCGCATTGCAGGCCAGCAGCGGTGTCTCCTTGGTCACCTTTTCGCAGTCATCGCACACATAGCACATCAGATCCGCCAAACAAGCTGCAAGAGAGAGTATTGGGGAGTATTGGATTAGCATTGAGGCTACAAATATGCCAGTTCAATGATATAACCCACACGTATAACCCGCCGTCTAATCGGAGCTCAAGCAGCTGCTCATACGGAATCGCTCAGTCCTGGTCTATGAGCTACAAATTAAGCCTACTTTATGCCTCTGCAGTTCAACAGGGTATGTTGAAGTCAACCAACATTTACTTCGGGGTTCACACCTTCAAGCCTTGTCAGACTCGGCCGGATCGAACGACTATATCATATA